>JAVIWB010003101.1:0-417196 GCA_031893035.1 Dermolepida albohirtum
CGCCCTAATAATACCCTGAAAATGCTGTTAGGAAATGCAAAAGACAAAATTGAAGAGATTAAAAAATCGGGAATCTACCGAATTGAATGTTTAGAGTGCAATAAACAATACATCGGCCAAACCAAAAGATCGATCGAAACCAGGTATAAAGAACACCTTTCGCACATAAAATTCAACCGACCGGAAAAATCGGGTATAGCGAGACATGTATTAGAAAATAACCACAGTGTTAATATGGATTGTTTACATTTGATAAAGAACGTGTACAATTATCGCGAACTGGACGCGTATGAAAGCATGTACATCGTAAAGAATTCAGGCCATCTGGTTAACGTTTATGAGGCCGGCCCTCTGCAAACGCCTCTCTTCTCTCTGCTGAAAGACAAGAGGAGCAATATCATAAAACACACATAAATCACACACACTTTTTGACCATAATAACCTTTTTCGAAGTAGTGCATGTTAGTTTAAGTAAAAGTATTTTAAAAATCTTGTGAAACAGACACAGTGCACATCTTGGTTTGCAACGGTGCGGATCGCGTACGGAGTGTATTTTTCGTACAATTTCTTCGCCGTGTTTTACCAGTTGCGACACTTTGAAATTATCTGCTGATGATGACAACTTGGTTGTCGAAATGCGTATACAGAATTTACAAATAGTTAATTGTGGAAAGGGGTTATATATCAACCTTATTGATCAAGGTCTTTCAAAATAATATCTACTCATACCTCAGATAAAACAACAACCACATTATTCAAATTATGGAAAAGAATCAAAGATCCTTGACACATTAATATTCGTGCCCTATGCATTTCGATGACTGCGTTGTCATTTTCAGTAGAAAATGTACATGGAAAAAAAGCAAGGAATACTACTTGTCATCTACAAAAGTATTGAAATACGAAATTTCTTGTTTTTCTTTCTCAAGCTTGTAAAGAAATTCTTCATTCTTTTAAGATCTTTCAAAGGAAATCATATATTTACGTATCACATGAAATATATTGTAGTAGACATTCGATAGTGTGAACATCGTGTAAGGGAAAACTCGCAAAATGTCAAGATTATGTTAATTATGCTAGGTCGTCGTATACCATGAAGAAACTAGACGCTTGCTTATAAAAACACCCAACCCAAATTCAGAGATTTCTTTTAAATTCAGTCAAAGAATAATAATAATAATAAAAATTTATTGATGTATATGTACATACACACGTCATTACATGATATATATAAATAAAAACACAAAAAACCTTTGTGGTTCACAATAAATACGCCACCAAACACTTTAAAACCCGCAAGGTTTATACAAAACACCAGAATAACAATGAAAACATAAAAACACAAAATGGCAATGTCAAATAACATAGGAAAAGCAGGAGGAACTTTAAAATATTTATGAAATAAGGCTCTTTTGGAAATTGTTACCAGACAAGACATTTGTCTTTCTGGCATAAGAAACTGGTACTGGTAGAAAAACTGAAAGCAACGAATAACATTTTTGACTTGTACTAATGCCTCTGTGTGTCATGAAATAGTACCAATAACTATTGGCAGCTCATTTAAAAATTTCAATCGTCGTAACTAGACCGTTCCAAATCAGCTTAGACGACTACCACCGTTTTATTTCATTTATATTTGCCACGTTCACACATTAGTTTCGTCATTCGTTTGTATTTCAGGTAAGTTTTAGTTTTTACTTCCTAGATCTTAAACTTAAGTCAACCAAATTTTGTACTTAAAGAAATGTTTCTAAAAGATAAAGGACGTCAAACGAAAGTTTTACTATTACTGGATAACACGCATTCTTATCTAAATAAAGATGAATTGAAGAATTAGGATGGACATATTGTACCAACGTTTCTTCTCCATAATGGCACATCCTTCATACAACCAATGGATCAAAATGTTATTAGACTAACATAGCACTATAGAAACAGTAATTCAGAACTTGTGAGGCATGCCCGCATAGGGTATTCTGAATACTTTTTCTATATTTGACCGAGATTTATACTTCGTCTTAAAAGCAGCTGCCGTAAAAAATTCAGAGTGATTTAAAAAAATGTTTTTCAAAATTCTAGCTAGCAGCATGGCTAACTGATTTTCATTTATTACAAAAACAACTTTAATATGTTGCTATTCGACCTCGAACGTTTTAACAAATTTGTGTTCATTAAGGTTTTCTTGCTTTCCATTTTTCTACAAAAAGCAAGAACTTTATTCGTATCCAAGATACGAGCATTTTGAGTTGAAGATTCAAAGTATCTAAATTTCATCACAAATAAGTCATCGCGAAACTTCTTGGAATCCAGTCTGTTTTCTTCTACTAGAAACGGCTATTTCGTCTGTGAATTCATAGTTACGTTGCAAAACTATTCCACGTGATAACCATCTTTCCTAGCCATAAAACAGCAACGCTAAAACTACTACATGGCTTTACAAAGTGCAGAGAAGATTCTTGCTTTAACGGGCTTCATTTTGATAAAATTTACTACAATTCAATGGTGGTAGGCACAAAAATCAGACGAAGACTCATTTCGTTGGAAGTCAGAGCCTCTCTGTGAATCATACAATATGTTCAGATACACTATGTAGGTTTTTGTTTCACAAGTGCTTGCTAACGTTACTGTCTTCCAGAAATTGTACAAGTATCATCGATGCATATTCAAATGTAATTTTTCCACTTTCTGTCCACCTTGTGCACAAAATCATTTAATATGTGAAATAATGGAAATGATGTTCCTCTGAGTTCCATAAGCTGGCAGAAAAGTAGCCCTACTGCTGACATACCATCACAAAATCGACTACAGAGAATTAAATGAGTGACTTCCCGAAAAGCTGAAGCTATACATCTTCAACTATTTCACCAATTCAGCGGACAACTGCATCATTTGAGAGGACTGCAATTGTTTGGCAAAATTTCCTCCAAACGTAGTTTCCATAATCTCAGTCGCAGCTGGCAGGCTTGTTTCTTTACTAATAGTGTGAGGTTTTTACATCCGGCTATTTTATATGAAACCCTATAAGAAGCAAGTAAAGTTATGCCATTCACAGACAAAGCGTTTTTGAAAAATTATTTTTGCTTTTCACATGTGCTTAATTTTAGTTAGAAAAATTTTCGGGGTTTGTTAAGGTATTCACTATGAACCTTTTTAAATGTCTTTTAAATTTATTATCTTTTAGGCTATCACTGTCAAAATTTTTGAGCAAATGACATACAGAGACCTTTCTTATTCATTTACTTCAGTGCTAGTAACCCAAAATTGTCTTGACTTTATCTTGAGAACACGGCTCGTCTGTGTACTTGCTGATGCTTCATTGTCATCTATTTATCGCCTACACCCACTTAAAAAGGTTGACAATTTAAATCCAATTTCTTAGTCGGAGTTACTAGAAATATGAGTGATCTAAACTCCGTTGATAATCTTCACAGTATATGAGTATGTAATGTAACCCCAGTGTTTTCAAAAATAATTGTTAGAAACTAATTGACATTAACTAATTGATAGTAACTAACATTTATAACGATTTTC
Organism: Dermolepida albohirtum; assembly: GCA_031893035.1. NCBI lineage: Eukaryota > Metazoa > Arthropoda > Insecta > Coleoptera > Scarabaeidae > Dermolepida > Dermolepida albohirtum. The sequence continues at coordinate 3,532 of JAVIWB010003101.1, forward strand.
GATTAACATTGTTAAAATCAGCCTCGATAAATATGGTATCTTTTTTTTCGTATGCATCTGTAGTAAGAGAAATGAATGAAATAGCCAACCAATTCCCCAAATTGTAATACAGTAGAACATGCTGATCCTGTCTAGGCCACAAAGATGCTAAAGCTTTCTAGATGTTCGTTGACATCTTATATGTACATTATTAATCTCTATTTTTTCTATAAGAATTTTTGCAATAAAACTTTTATAAAATTCAATATTTCTATATTGATCTTACATTAAAAATACTATACTATTCCAACAAGGTTACATTAAAACTTCTCCAAACACCTTAAAACACAATAACGTGTTCAAATATTCATTTACAAATATTCTCAAACCAAGAAAATGATGTCAATTAGTTTTATTTAAATTAGTTATCATTTTTATGAAATATCTCTTAATTGTTTTGAACTGGGTGTGTATATTGTACGTAAAATTGCTATGAACTTTCGAACAACTTGGTATTTGATAAATAATCACTAGAGCATGTGTGTAGAGGTGTACATGCTCTTTTACACCAATTAAAATTTTTGGGCATCATATTTTTGTTAAATTTAGACATGAGATTTACACATGGTTTAATAAATTCATATAAGGGAATGGTTAATCTAAATGAAAGCGGAATACACGTTACGTAAATATTCCGGTTAACTTAGAACATTATTCACTTACATACATACTATTTATAAATGGAAGTTGTTACATTTAGTAAGCACTAAAGGTACATGAGGTTTCGCTGAATAACAATATCCATAATGCATCTTTGCGAGGGAACGTTCGTTGTTAATTACCTCAATTGATGTTTTCATGATGAATATTTAAATGGGAACCGCGATCTATGTAAAACCGTATATATGAAAGCGCTAAAATTTATGCAAATACTCAAAATTAGCAACTTGTTCATTCATATTCAACGTACGAATTGGTGTTGTACAGAATCAATAGTTGTTGACACGTATAATATAACCCTCATTTATCCCCATGCGACAAAATTGCTGTACGCAGTGACGTGCGTTGTGCTCGTACAAACATACATTATAATTTCGGTTGATATTCTTAGTAATTGGTTAACCTAATATATGACATAGGAAACATAAATTGGAATAACAAGAATAATATTAGGTTCGTGTTACACTGTGCGTTACGTATAAAGTAACCGACCACATTAATTACAAGTTTCTATGGCGTATATCGTCGTTTGTATAACACAGAATCATACCCATATACAATCTGTCACAAGAATGTGTGGAAAATTATATCTAAAAGTACTAGATAAGCACTAATATATAAATGAACAACTATTTACCAACAAAGTTATGATTGCGACTCGTTTCGGCAATTCCATCACTAGGATATCTGAATTCTGTTAGTACTTGTAAGTACCATGTAGATGTTAGTACCGAAACGATAAAGTACATATTAAATATTAAAGTACTAAGTCTAGAACGGCTCTCAATCAAAAACATATTGTCATTGATTTCTGTGGGGACAGGAAAATGACAATCGAGGTTGTGAAAATGAAGCTTTATTTTGTGTATGAACCCCCGGAAGGAATATATGAGTTGCACGTGGCTCATCAATGATCGAAACAACTATTGCACATCCTTCACAAATCATGTGTGGGTTTGCTTTAAGATGCCAAATTTTAGGTTGTTATATTGACAGTCTTCCAAGCGATTGGATGCTGCCAAAAATGATAGACTTTGCCACAGATATTTGCTTAAATTTTCTGAAAAATAACTTGATGAACAATTATTAGCCTGGTTACTACAAAAAGATAACGATTCAAATTAGTCGTTGTGTACAAATTGGAAAATGAAAGATGGGATAATAGTATTAACCGCCCCAATCACAAAATGTCAAGTAAATTGAAAATATGTGTCTTTACATGAAACAGGGAAAATGGCCTGTCGAATGGTAAGAGATTAAATTCCTTTAACGGTTGTTTTGCATATACGATTCGGAAAATCTTGAAAAAACAATCACTGTCAAACATAAGCTATTATGGTCGATAGTAATAGCACAGTCATAATTACTTAACGAATATTAGGTAATTGTGATTTTTAAAATGATCGAAAGCACTATTTTTATTTTAGTATACTTTTCTCCTAAAAGATACCTACATACTCTTGTAATATAGACACTTAAGTTATTACTTAAGTCTTGCTTTGGTTATGAACTGGATATAATTTGTTAAAAGTCGATAAATGTCATATCATGGGCGATGCTATTTACTCTAGTTCAAAGATGATAGAGTCTATAAATCTCTACAAACACTCCTTATACATATATGTGCAGGGCTCGACTGCAGCAGTTGAGCCCTGAAGAGTTCCATACGAGTGGGTATGAAACGTCGGCAGTTATACCAATGACACGGTTCTAGCCCGGAGGCCCAGAGGAAGATAGAACTATAAACAGAATTTTTTACAAATGTTTACAGTGTGCCTTTCTCTGTTGGGCTCTAATGAAAATATTTTTTCTCCTTTTCTTTATTTTGGATCAGTTTAGTTTGGTTAGTCGATTGTAATGACCTATTATTCTGAATTGACGTATTAAAATGCCAAGAGTTGAAAGACTAAGTTATTGCCAACTAAGTGAGTCGTATCGTTGGACTACATGAGGCGAGTATTACATTTGGTAAAATTGCTGGGTGGATGCAAAAAAAATATTGCTACGTTACTCGCTGTTGGGCAATTGGTCTCAAGAAGCTCCATAACATCGTAGAGAAGGCTTTGGGCGATCTAGAAGACTCAAGATGATTGGAGACTAAGTTTGCTTGAACTAAGAGGTCAGGTAGTACATAGGAAGTAGAATAACTTTTTTATTTCTTTGAGGCCGCTTAATGCTCAATAGTACATTTACAAAGTTCTGGAACCATTCACTTTGATATATGTCCAAGGGTTAAATAATGCCACATTTCAGGGAGACAATTTCTATACTTACATCAATATTCTCAATTGCCCTAGATGGTCACAAGACCTATCGCGCATAGAACATATATAGAGTATGATAAGTTGAAGGTCTGTATGGTTTCTAACCCTTCAACGAACTGACAACAGCTGCATGATGCTCTACAAGTTGAACACTTTATTAGAAACATGACTGTGTGAATAATAGAATGCATTCGTTTACGTGAAGCGACGAATCTTTATTAAATTTTCTCTATAAATGGTACAAATTGCTCAATGACAACTGAATCATTTATTATTCTCAACACAATAAATATTTGTACAAAATTATTTTAAAGATTTGATTTGTTTTAATTGGATTTTTTCTATTAGACAGTAAGGATTGTGATTAAATTGATATCAACTGATAATGAGTATTAGATTGATATTCATTCTCTGCCAGTCATGAGTAGATAAACTAAGTGTTATTGTCATAAATAATAAAAATCTGAAGACATATGGTATACTGACCATAATTTTTGTCACAAGTATAGCAAATCCGATATTTCGTTTAACTTTTTTCATGATACCGTCAGTTTTATGCAATAGTTTTATGAATCTAATTAAGAATTGTACTACTTTCCATCATTCGATGTATTTAACTATTCATTGGATGTAAGATGCCATAGCAACAGAGGAAATTGAATTTTTATTCGTTTATATCTGTAATGGACAGATAAGTAACTTTGAAACTTTCGATATTTAATATAGACATAAAAACAATTTTTTCCCCCGATATTAACATCCTTTTCCTGGTTTTCTACTTTATTAACTGTCACTGAAACTTCAAGTTACCAAGTCGTTGCTGGTTGTCATGGAAAACCTATGATTACAAAATTTAAGACCTTATCTTGTTCCAAACTGTTATGAAAAAAGTTCAGGCAATTATTTATGATGTTGCTTCAAAATTAATTTAAGGAAATTAATTAATAAACAATTTATTTCATCAAAAATACATGACCTTTAAGGTCCCCTCTTCTTTCTTGTTAACTAAAATGGAAGACGTTGTCTTTTAAATTACCGTCACCTACACGAAATACTTAAGTTTTATGAAATTTTTTGGGAGTTAAGATTCTTTCTTTGTTTATATCGACTGTTAGCTCACCATTTAGCGCGTATGTATCTGACTATTTTAAAAGTAAACCTCACAATCTCTTATAATAATAATAATAATAGTTCTTTATTGGGTCCAACAGATAGCCTTTTACAGGACTCTAAAGTAATAAAATAAACAATTTACTGCAAACAAAAATAACTAATTAAAATAAATATTACAAAATAAAGTAAAATATAAATGAATTAATCCAATAATAGTAAACAAAGATATCATGCGTACATTATAGAAATACATCATCCAATCTTCTCTTAGTACGCGTACACATCACAGTCACAGGAGATCCTATCTTCAAATTTGTTCTAGCTCTTGGTGTTCAAAAAGTGTTATTGTGTCTATTAGGTAATCGGGGCACATAAAATTGTAATTTAGACAATAAATATTCACAATCGACTTTGTTATAAAGGAAACTACGCAAGAACCGGGAACAGTGACCATCTCGACGAAATACTAGCGTAACAAAATCATATATCCGGAGAAATTTCATGTAATTTAACGCAGTACTGGAATAAACTTCATCAATTTTAGATAATAGATATTTTCGTTCGTTGAATTCTCTCAAGGAACATATTGTTCTCAATATACAGTACTGTGCAAAATTTTTCTTCTTGAATTTTATAAGAAACTATTATAAAAGGACAAAAAATAATCTTACACAGGTTGAATTTTTTTTTAATGTACAAAAACCAACACATTTCGATATTTAAACATAAACAACTTAAATTTTCAATATTTTGTATTACTATCTTTATTTTTTATGGTATCCTGCATTCTTCTTGGTAGGCTTTCCATTATGAAGTTTTCAGGAATATTGTACCACTTTTCCTGTAGTATATTCCACAGTTCATTTTTGCTCTTTGGCCCCCTTTCATACTTTTTTCTATCACGATAATCCCACACTTGCCTAATAATATTTAAGTCAGGACTTTGAGGTGGTCATATCATAGTCTGCAATATCCCATTTGCTTCCTGCTATGTTAAATAAGTTTTCACAAGTTTCGAGGTATGCCTAGGATCATTATCTTACTGTAGTATGAAATTATTGCCAATAAGTCGCTATAATAAGTGTTCTGTATTTCTCACCAGCTAATTTACTCTCTATTTTTACAATTTCGCCCACACCTACTGTCGAAATATAACCCCAAACTTGGATATTGCTTTAGGGTAGTGTGTAAACATACTTAAAATAACAATTCGCCAGGGCGTCATCTAACATACTGACGCCTGTTCATTCCAAATAATTAATATTTAGATTCACCAGTCCATAGTATTTGTCGCCACTCATTATATCCCCAAGGGTTATCTCACGGCCATGCTTCCTCTTAACTCTGATCTGATCAAATATCTCCAAGTTTCGTGGTCTCTGGCATATGTTAATCGTTTCCCTCTATTACATCGTCGCAGTAAGGTTTTTTTAACGGCCACCCATCCCCTCTTGAGCTAGTTCCGCGCTAACTTGCTTACGATTTCTTAAGGAGCTAACTTTTAAAAACTGTGCGTCAGCTTTACTGAGCTTTTTTGGAGGTCCACTCTTTGGTCTATCACTTACACTGCCGGTTTCAGTTATTCCTTTTATTGTTTGTTGCATGGCATACCAGGAGCATTTCACCATCCTTGACATTTTCACTTGACTATCTCTTGGTGTAAAACAATAATTTTATTTCTATCTAGAAATGCTATTCTAGGCTCTTCTCTCTACTATAACAATTTACAGCTGACAATTTTTTCTGAAAATAAAAATTTCACTCGTAGGCGCGTTTTTTAAGAATCTAAATCAATTCTATTGTGGAACCGCTCTATATCGTTTCTACCACTAAATTAAAAACAAAATCTTATAGATAAATAACTCTTGAAATTTTATTGCAAAGTATTGTGGTGCAATAAAATTTATTACTTTAGTCCTCATATCAGGTGGTCGATCTCACCCCTACGCGGAAGTATGATGTTATAAACTTGGAAGTTTCCAGTGATTATATTTCTACCAATAAGTGAATCGTTCTTGAAAAGATGTATTAAGTATTATAAATTAAATTAACCTAATAATTATTAGTAAAAACATTTTAGTAAGGAAGTTTTGGAAAATATTGTTAGGTGCTTCTATCTTTTGCACAGTATTGTATATGGTATACCGTATAAGATATGCGTATTCTATTTTGCTGCCTAGAAAAGTAAAATAGAAAGACTTTAAAACGTATGTATTCGTACACTCGTAACGTAACGAGAAATTCAGAAACGATACCCAAAGATCCGCAAGCAGAAGCGGTCAGTGATTCAATATGTTTCTTGAAAGTAAATGTCGTGTCAAATTAAACTCCTAAATCAGTAAGAGTATCTTTAGTAAATTGATAGTTGTTATTTATTTCGTACTGCGTAGATATAGGAGAATGGGAACGACAGTAAGTAACAGAGCAATATTTAGACACGTTTCTATTATTATCTGTTAATAATAAACACAGAGATTTTTAAAATTTTCGCTCACTTTATTTTTATTTCAATACATTCCAATTATTTCATTACACAGTTGCTTCTTCAGATGTGTGAAAAATAAGATCATCATTTATTTTGCTAACTGAATTACTTCAAGCAGTATATATTTTGTTTCAAAATTAATGCTGCATTCTTAACACGTTGGACAGAACCAGTTACGACAATTTAAAAAAGAATTTCCATAAATTAATATTATGGTGGAAAACAAAAGTTTTTACAAAAGGAATTAAGTTTTATACTGCAGTAAAATCACCAAACAGATGTGGAGCAGAATAGGTAGTAAAATTAAAAAGCTTAAACGTAAAATATTTTTAAAAACAAATGCAAGCGAATATGGCTTGATAATGAATGAGAATAGAATTCAATACATGGTAATATTTGTAAAAGACACTATCAAAAAGCCCTGAATTAATTTAGAGACTAATTGTGTAAGAAATTGGAAATACACGAGAAATTGAAACAAATTGCTGAATATCTAGGATAAAGAGAAGAAAGTTAAGGAACAGTCAACGAAAGGAAGTAAGAGCATAGAAATGTTTTCAAGATTTTAGAAACAAAAAAATATAGGAATAATAACAAAAGTAAGATTGCATCAAACAATACTAAAGCCTACGGTTACCTGTACATGCGAAAGGTAGATAATGGTAAAGAAAAAGATAAATAAACTGGTGGTTTAGAAACGTAAAATATTAAGAAGGATTTTTGGAGTAATTAAAGTACAGAAAGAATTCAGTAGAAAAACGAATAAAGAAATTTGAGAGTTGCCAAGAGACTAGAGATTATTCAGGTGGCAAAAATGCAAAGAGGTAGATGCGCACATATCGCAGATGCTCGACAACAGATGGTTTAGAAAATGCTAATGGGAGGAGAGGGAGGAAAGAGAGGAAGAATGACCTAGGAAAAAATCGTTACAGGTAGTAAAGAAAGGCTTGAGGAAAGTAGGAATCGGAGTACGGAAGCCGAATGCTTTAGACCGAACAAAATGGAGAAGAGGACTGAAAGATCTCGAAGCCAAATTGCCACTAGACCTGTAGTGCTGATATTTATAAGTAAGAAATGTAAATTTGATAAGCAATTAGTATTTTAAGGGATAAATTCATAAGCAGTATGAATACCGGGAAGATATTGGATAAATTTCCTCAAAACCATTTCCAAAAGAAAGAGAATCAGTAATAGCTATGAGTTAGCAAATTTGCACAAGTCGCGCATTTTGTAATTAATTTATAAGTCTATATAATTGAGAGTAATTTTGTCAATGTAACAAATAAAGATTTTAATTGTAATTTAAAGGAAGGCATAAGTAATCGCTGTGTAAATAGAAATAGAAAGTGTGTATTATTACTTCATATTGTATCGCTAAAACAAGTCCTATTTCTAGAAACAACTGTTCTATTGTTAAACATTGGTATGACAATTATTTGTCTATATCTGTGCATTGCACTATACTGCAATGAGTGCCACGTAGCGTTTTTCCAGACCTATCTCTCTCTTTTGTTGTGTTATTATTTGAATTCTTTCTTCTACAATTTCTTGTTTTAGGTATAATGTTATACATCTGTTGCCCGTTAGTACGATTACTGTGTGTATTAGTGCGTTTTTATTTTGAGTTTTTTTGTAGATTTAATACTTCTGCCTTGTGTTGTGTAATGTGGCATACTTGAGGCAGAACTGTAAGACTTTGATCTAATTCCATTAATATAGGCGTAATTGTGTCTATATCGTAGATAACTTGAAAACGATCTAACTAAAACATTCGAGGACTAACAGCATTTAATTTCTGCAGTAATATCACATGATTGATAAAGTCGAGCGCTCACATAATCTTGTGTTGAGTTAACAGCCCCGACGAAGCTCTTCAGCTATTTTCAATGTGGTGATAGCGAGGTTTATTGAAGTGAAATTTTCAGCCATGTATGCATGATAAAAATATGAAAGAAAGACTCGAATATTCATTATAATGCTGTACAGGTGATTTTCAGCAACTTTAAAAAATTACCCAGAATAGTTACAAGTCTATATTTCAGTTCGTTGACGGCATTTTCCTTCTTAAAAATTAGACAAACTTTAGCAATCTTCCATGAATTTGGAAACTTACTAAGGACACTTACCAAGAAACTCGACATATTTTTGATCCTCCTAACGCTTGAAGCAACGTCACTAATATGAACAATAGCAATGGCAGTTGGTAATAAGATTGACACCGTATCAGGCAAAATGTAATAAATGATGATGGTGAAATTGATAATTTGCTTTAGAATAATGATTCTTATGGATAACCACTTCCGTTGAGGGTGGAATTTAATTTCCACTTTTTCCATGATAGCCTTGTAGCGTCATGAAGGAAATCTGTACGATTTTGCGGAATGGATTTTTAGAATAGATGAATCAATAACAGTGTAAAGCTCACTGGGAAATTCTTCAAGAATTGAGTCTAGATTAGCATTATCATTCAAAGGCGATCAATCAACGAGTAGAAAATAAAAGTTCTGTTAATGAAAATATACCTTTTTGAAATTATATCTGGGATTAATATTGGAAGGGAATATAACTGGTCTGCTTGAGTACGGAAATTCAAAATCGATATATAGAGACGGATGATTGATGAGCCGGATATCTTCCGGCGCTAGGGGAAAAGAATGTCGTATAAGAAAGAGATTACTGTACACATTTAAAAGTACTGAATCAAGAAACCTTCTTCGCTCGTTAAAGAAGTTATTGCAATGAGTAAGGCTGAGTTAATAAAATCTGTCAAAAGTAATATTTTATTATGGGCGGACAAAAGTGAAGAACAGTAACAAATTTGAGGTTAAAATGTTAAAATCTCCCAGAAAGATAATCGATTTGTCCAACAAAAATAACTCCAAACTATCCAACATTTACAGGTCAGAATATCAAAGAGTGGCTATAATACACGAAATATCAGCAGCATCATAAGTAATTTCATTTGTGAGTCCAAAATATCCTGACATAATTCAACACCGTTAATGGAATTATAGAATCAGGTTTCAGTAAGAAACATGCACATATTTGTTAGATACAATACGTTCAAGTATGTTACGTTAGGGTTGGTTATGTTAATCTTATTAAATTTGTTTCTTGAAGCGAATTCTATTTACGTTTTAGTTACATTCATCTAGACTACGTCCTTCTTTCACAGTGTTATACAGAAGAAACAAAGTACGCGCACTAGAGGATCGAAATTTTCATGTAGATATGGTTAGCAATGTTATTCAGGCGTAAATTCTAATTCAACGAATTGCAACGTTGGACACAGGCTACTGCAATATAAGCTCGTGCGATATGCAATATATAAATTCGCGTGGATAGAAGTGTAAACTTCGTTAAGACATATTATGTACAAATTGACAATGAAGACTTTAACATCCAGTTTCTAAAAGACAATTGCGTGATCTAAAACTCTCAGCTGTTCTCCGCGTAATCGTATTATTGCTAGTCTGGTTCCGAGCGAGCGGGATATGTTCTCCAAATTCTCGGTACGATGTAACATGTGAGAGGAAACACGTAGAGAGTATTGAAGCATAATAGAATTACGTATTGGGAGGGTCCACTTAGCTCTAAGAAGCCCTCTCTATCACCTGCATGAAGATGTTGAGATCTCTTGAGAAGTTTACATCGAAAGATGGATGTTAATGGAATACTCGAAACAGATGAACTTTATAAAAGTTTCCAAAATCATAAGGTAATGGCTATTGATTTTTCAAGATATTTGTCTGATATCTTCTGACAGAATATAATGCATAGAAGTCTAATAATAGCCGTAATTATCTAATTTTTTCTGGAAATTTATGTTTACACAATGCCTATTTACTGCATATGTAAAAGAGTGTATTTCGTTATATTGTCATATCCTTAAGTTTCCCTTGATTTTGGTTGATTATACTGACGTAAATGGAGCCTATCTATTTTGAAAGTGCCTTATATTCTATTTTAAAGATATGGCCTCAAAAATGGCAATTCAATTCCAATTATCTACCCTGATTTTCATCCACAATAATATCTGATTGTAAAGTATGAATTTCTATTATGGGGAAAGTCATCAGAAATATAACTAACTCCCAACATAGGACACATAAGAATGTCAAATGGAAATTGCGCTGGAGACAATGAGCAAAAGGTCAAACTATTTGCGGAATAATTTGAAAATATGCTGAAACCGAAAGAAATAAAATTTCGCCATATTCAAAATAACTACAATAAAGGAAAGGGTGCACTAAATGTAGTATTGGGTGAAATTAAATACAATTTTACCTTTCAGAAGGCCACGGGTTCACGAAAGTCATTATCATGCGAACACTATTATTTAATACATTTTTCAATCTGAAATATGTACTAAACACCTGGAAATTCGCAGAGACTATAATCTTGCAAAATTCAATAATCTTCTAAATGTAGCTACACTGTACAAACCCACATCACTGATACCAATTACTTATAAATTATTTGTTATTTTAATTCATTCGAAGACATTCTGGGATTGACCAAATACACCGAATAACTGGTGTCAGCAAAAGACCATTAGAAGGCAAACGCATATATTCAACTTGTTTTCTTGGACGTGTTTATTTATTGCAAGAAAACCTTCGGAGGTTTTGGATCTGCTTTGCGTGTAGGGTTTGGATTTCTATCACTCTTCTTCTTCTTTTCTTTCTCTTTAGGGAGAGTCTTTCTTTACCGGAGTTTGAATGAAACTTTCTATATCTGTTAAGGTCTGCTTGTTGCTATTTACTCTGCTTTCTGGGTCTGTTTATGTCAATTTAAGGATGCCAAAAAAGAGTGTTGCTATTGCAAGTACTGTTAGCTTCAAAGAGGTTTCGAGAGTAATGTAGCGTTTTCAGTATGGCTAGTAATCCTTGTTTGTATTGTTTCTTTAATTACGTTTTAATATATTTGTAGTTTATCCCATGTTTTGTTGAAATTCTAGACATTTGTAGGTTTCGTCTTTTGTTTCTTGTCTCATAATCTCTTTAAGATTCCTATTCTGCTGTTTGCAGTGTCTTTCCATTTATCTTTCTCATGTGAAGTACCTTGTGTTTGCTGATTACTACCTTCATTTGAATGTCTGTAGTGAATGTCTTTATTATTCTGAGTAGTCACTTAGTAATCATTCATACAAAGTAGGTGGTGTATATCGTGTTGTGTGATTTGTAATTGCTTAATAAACAAAGACGTATTTGTGGTCATTTAGTATGTTTGAGAGTGGATTTAAGCACATGTAAAACAAACCATATGGCACTTGACAAACCTCCTTGGAAGATGGTTCGTCCATTATAGAATTCATCTGTTTGTAGAGTTACTAATTCCGTTGCCAGATTAATTTTAGTTCTCCAGGTTTTCATGAGTTCTGCTACAAATAGTTTTCTTTAGCGATCTATGTAAGATGGAATGCCTTTTTGTAGTTTATCTAGAAGGTTTATGTATTCTTTTTCTGTTTGTTTTGAGGTGTATCTGTGTGTCTGTCTATTATTAATTGTCCCTTACAACATCCCTGTCTGAACTTTCTGTGTCAGCTAGTAAATTGTGTTGCGTTAAAAGTTTATCCATTTTTTTACAGATGGTAGTTGTTATGGTTTTGTACAGTGATGCTTGTTATCAGTCTATAGTTTAGTTATGAATTTTGGAAATGTATGTGAATGCAGGGTGATTTAATTTTCTTTGGGCACATTCACTTGTGTATGTGCTTTTTATTATTTGTTCTTGCAAATGTAGCATGCGGTTGAAGAAAGAAAGAATAGTGGTCAAATAATATTCACGAACGAATTTGCCGGAATGAGCATTACTGTTAAGTAATGTTGTAGTGGAGAAACAATTCTTTTCCAGGTGTATCTTTTTAAGTTTAATGCCCAACGCCAATTCAGGAAAATTACAAAAACTTATATATGCCACAGTAACTGCCAGAGTACTTGTTACGGATTAATTTTGTTTTTCTGCTTATTTTGATGTTTAGCTGCATGATTTTCTGCGTAGTTTAATATTTTGTCCATATCTTATTGTATACCACTGTATATTCCTACCTTAACATTTTTATGAGTATTATAACTAGATAATTTCTACATCCTTTATAGTTTGCAGGTTAACTTCTTATTTTACAACTGGTAACTATACTATTTTCCTGTTTCGGATTTATTTTCAAAATTATTTCTGGTATTATATCTTCAGTACTACTTTAACGTCAGGAGGGAGATCAGGAATTTTTCAAAAATTTCCGTATTCTATATACGATATAAAAAGCGGCTAAAATTAGAATTTTTAATAAATAATAATAATAAAAATAATATTATATTGGGTTGGCAACTAAGTACTTTCGGTTTTTACTGATAGAGAGCGTTGCTTTATTTTTTGTATAACGTATGTTAGTGCTGTACTTTACCGTTTGCCGCGTGATACTAATCACATTGACGTAACTTCAGAAGCAAGTAGTGCGTGATTTTTATTAAAGCTATTAATTGTGGGTTAATTTTAAATGGAGTGCAGAAACGAACATTTTCGACATATTTTACTATTTTATTTCCGTAAAGGAAAGAAAGCTGCTGCGGCTCACAAAAAGATATGTGAAGTTTATGGTGCTAATTGTTTAACAGAGCCCACGTGTCAGAATTGGTATAAAAAATTCCTTTCTCAAGAATGAGCAACGTTCTGGTCGGCCTACTGAAGTTGATGATGACCAAATCAAAGTCATAATTGAAGAGGATCGTCATATAACTGTTCGAGAGGTTGCGGAGAGGCTACATGTATCACACACAACAATTGAAAAACATTTAAAATGTCTTGGGCTAGTTAAGAAGCTTGATATTTGGGTACGTCACGAATTGAAAGAAATTCATTTAACACAAAGAATCAACTTTTGTGATATGCACCTTAGACGAAATGAAACAAACCGACCCTTTCTTAAAAAGAATCATCACTGGTGATAAAAAATGGGTCCTGTACAGTAACATAGTTCGAAAACGATCATGGAGCAAACACGATAAACCAGCTCAAACCACATCGAAAGCTGAATTGCATCCAAAAAAGATCATGCTGTCAGTTTGGTGGGATTACAAAGGTGTTGTATTTTTTGAGCTGCTTCCAAGGAACCAAACGATTAATTCTGATGTTTACTGTCAACAATTAATAAAACTGGATGAAGCAATCAAAGAAAAACGGCCAGAATTGTCCAACCGGAAAGGTGTAGTTTTCCACCAAAATAATGCAAGGCCTCACACATATTTGGCAACTCGTTGGAAACTATTGGAGCTTGGCTGGGAACTGATGTCACATCCCCCATACAGCCCTGATCTAGCACCATCTGGTTACCATCGAAGTTTGCAGAATCCTTTGAATGGTAAAACTTTTACAAATGACGATGACCTTCACTGGCACCTGGCTCAGTTTTTTGCTGATAAGGACCAGAAATTTTATAAGCGCGGAATCCTGCAGCTGAGAGAAAGATGGCAAGAGGTCATTGAGCAAAATGGAAAATATATAATTGATTAAAAACTATTCTTTGTTTAAAAAAAAAGTGTTTTATTTTATACTACAAAACCGAAAGTACTTAGTTGCCAACCCAATAATTTGTTTTATGACTTATAAAGCGGAATACTTCAAAAAGGCGAATATGAATTATATCAACATATTCAGAATTAATTCGGCGTAATATTGTAGCCAAATTGATAAATGGTAAAATATAAATAATAATCCACTCAATTAATGTGTGATTGTTCAACAGAGTGGAATTATTTAATAATTGAATAACGTTTAATTTAAATATGAAATTATTTCTGTTTCTATGTATTAATTATTTTATTATTTGCGGAAGAAATTCAACACATTAGGAACTGCCGCGAATTAACACAGAATTCCTTTTCCTGATTCTGTCTTAGGTTCTGCACTAACTTCTAATTTTATCCCAATTCTATGGTAGTGTTTCTTGCATTAACAATCTTAGCATGTTGCTTTCTTATACGTAATGAAAATCAAAGTAATTTGAATAAATAGTTTATAATGCATTTCATATTTGCTCCTCATGAATATCAATTTTTCTTATAGTAAACCCTTCTTTATTAGGTCAAAATGCAAACAACGATTTTTCTCTTGCATTCTTATCTTTCCCACATATAAATAATTAAATTAATTTTGGATAAGTCTTTATCAACATATAATGGATATTCTAATGTATGTACATGTTGCATATTATTAAACTACTTAATTAAATATTAGTTTGTTTCAAATTTGTAATCTACATTGATTTATTTTAATCACTGAAGGTTGATATATGACCGTTTTACACATTAATTTTAGTATTCTGTATACGTATTTCGACAACTAAGTTGCCATCATTAATATATAATTAACCAGTGTCGCATCTGGAAAACTATTGCAATGACCCGCATGAAACAAATTCCGTGCACGATCTATACCATCAAATGTCAAAACGCACACTATATTCGTTTCACGTTCGTTTTGGCGTTCGACTGTACAGACAATGTATGAAATGTGTTTTGTGCGGGTTCTTGTCGTGGTTTCCAGGTGCGTCACCGTTTAATTATCTGCTGATGATGACAACTTAATTGTCGGAATACGTACAGAGAATACGAAAATTAATGTGGAACGAGGTTGTATAACAACCTAAAGTTAATCAATTACCTACATTTACTTACAATAAGAAAACGTCAAAAGGAAAAGAATATAATGATAACTACATTTAGAAAAAATGAAATTGAAATAACTGTAATCAGAAAAATACAAAATGAAAAAGATGATTCGAACTTCTTTTCTAATCTAAAAATTCTTTTAAATCGTAGGGTTCTAAATCTATTAATGATACCTTAATTGCTTGCTTGTATTCATTTAAATCATTCTGTATTTTGAAATTTTTAAGTAATTATTTGAAGAATTTTATGGGGTTACATTATGGATTGTAATCTCATACAGTTGTATTCTACTTTTTTTTTCTGTCTAGACCAACCTAAGTTTAGGAATATTTAAATCACATGCTTTTGTATTGTAATAATGTTTTCCTTCATGTTGGAATAAATATTAAACATACATATATGTACAATATATATATATATACCAGATGCACCCGAAAGTCGGAACCGGTTTCTTCATAAAAAACGACATAATTTTCAAGAAAATGGAAAAATGTATTTATTCAAAGTATTGGCCAACTGATTCTACATATCTTGTACATATATCCTTAAGGCAATTTATGGATACTATACCAAAAAAACTCTCTGCTCTTTGAGCAAAATCATTCATTGAGCCATTTTCTAACTTCGAAGAGATTGGTGAAGTGCTGCACTGCAAGCGCTTATCCCATTGATAAAAAGGAGACGGAAGCCGGGGCAAGGTCTGGAGAGTATGATGGGTAATAGCGCACCCGCATTTTCCCATGTTTTAGATTTTTCCCGTTGCTCGTAATCGGTTGCTAATCGTTTCTTGGGCCACATTTAACATTTCTGCCAATTGTTTCTGAGTTTGGGTTAGATCTTCATCCAATAACTCCTGTAGTTTCGCATCAGAGCGTTCTTTGTCTTGCACATCGAAATCACCACTTTTGAATGATCGAAATCACACCACTTGTTTTTGTGTTTGGAGCATGCTCGCCGTTAGTTTTTACCATCAGACGATGACTTTCAGCGGCTTTTTTCTTTTGATTAAATAAGAAAAGTAATGCCTATCGCATATGCACTTTCTCAGGAACGAAACTCGACATTTTCAAAGATGTATAAATTTAGGACAATGTTATTTCCGCAACATATAAAATGTATGGCTTTGAAGCTTGATGTATAAAATGACATATGTGTCAAATCATAATATTGCATACTTAAGCCTAGCGACATCTGTTAGAAAAACCGATAATGACTTTCAGGTACACCTAGTACATTAGCATGTTCGTTGTTTTGAAAACACCTCTGCATGATATCGTGTAACTCATTCTCATGATAATTCTTATAACGTTTTTTTTTAATTACATACATATTTTAGACGTTGTTGCTCGATCCCCAGAGTAATTCAATAGTTTACCACTACTTTCGAAATCGCTGTAATATTATATGGTCATTGTCTCATGACTCATATTTATAAATTCATAGCAGATCTTTCTAAATTTTGACGGCAGTATCTGAATATGTGGCGATCAATTCAGATTTGTATCTACATGATTTCCGAGAATTTTTGCTTTCTTGCATACAGGCATAGAAGAATTATTAATTGTAGTATTTGCTGATGTTTCAATATTGTAATATCAGTGTTGAGTATTACATTCTATGTTTTCGCTCTATTCTAGAGTAACTTATTTGCAGAAATCCTTAATTTAAGGCTGCTAAAAATGTCAGTCATGCATGACGCCGCAGCCCATAAATCACGCGTCGCCAAAGCACTAACATTATTAGAATAAGAAATGTTTCTAATATTCATCTGCGCACATAATGCATCGACAAATATCAGAAACATATGCAATGAAAAGGATGGGACCCATCGGGCAAGGAGTTGTTTCAAATTCAGATATATTGCCACGTTGTTTAAGCATTACTTTTTACCGCCTATTCATTGAATAGCTTTGAAACTATTCCTTTTTTTTCAATGGCTTAAATTCATATAAAGTAGTTATTGTCCATCTACTTTTAATATATCTATGTTGAGAACTACCTAAAATATTAGGCATGCATTTCATCAATATGTTACTAATTACTATCTCAAACACCTTGGAGAAACTCGGTAGCAAGCTAAGTCTATGATTTATAATTCTGCACGATAACCTTTTTTGTATACGGGTCTAATAACAGAAAGTTTAATCGTTCGGGAAATATACCAAGTTACTTATTGTGTAATCTTGGACAGCTTTTCAATGCAAAATTTCGTCAAACTAGTAAGCTCCGCTTGTACGCTTTCGCTTAATTTGTTTAAGAGAATTCTTTGCTTCTTCGCATGTTACAGGCAAAAAGTGCATTGATGTTTCATTTGCAATTATATCGTTACCGACAATATCATTGTCCATATATGGTGTGGTTTTCGCAAGATTTGAAATTGTGTTGGTTGAGATATTATTGTAACTACTGGCAGCGTTTCCAAGTTCAGTTGCAATAGTAACTCAGCATGTACAGTAGAAGTAAATAATTGTGTTGATTCGAAATTATTAATGAAGGTAATAAACAACAATGGTTTGAAGTTTGGTCCCTGTGGGATAGATGGAGTTGAAATACACGCGCTTGATGTGTAGTAATTATATTAGCAATAGTTTAGTTTATTTTGAAGATAGACACTTATGAATCCTAGAGATCTAATAAATCCTAACGAACTTGTCTTTGTATGTGCCGAAATATTATATCTGATAATATGATAGTACACATGATATTATATATGTTTTTTTTAATTCTAATGCAGTATATCCTAAAAGAAAACGTATTTGTTGAGATTTAAATACACGCTGCAATCCGAACGGGCTATAAAGAAATAGATCAATAATTAGACCTTCTAAAATTCCACTTCACACAAAAAAAAATTTATTTTAGCAATCAGTTTATCACATCCACTAAAGATTACCTGCAGGTCATCAATACATGTTATGAAAAGTTATTCACTTGAATATTAGCAAAGTTGTCTTCGTTAATTCATAAAATCTAATGCATATCTTGTCATGCATACTTCTAAAACAATAATAACAGTTCATTATTCACTCAGTAAGTACCTAAAAATATTTAACGCAATCTGCTTCTGGGTTTCCGGGCTGGAACCACGTCACTAGTATATCTGCCGACGTTTCGTACCCATTTGTATGGGACATCTTCAGGGCTGAACTACTGCACTGAAACAGTTTCAGTGCAGTAGTTTCGTACCCAAACAAAAGGGTACGAAACGTCGGCAGATATACTAGTGACGCGGTTCCAGCCCGGAAACCCAGAAGCAGATAGCATGGACCATGACCGCGGAAGTCTACGTACCAAATTTAACGCAAGTACGTAAAAGCGAGTCCAATTCTAAATAAGCAAAGACATGCTTTGCTCCTAGTCGTAAATTCTCTAGTTGGCATTATAAAAGAACACAAGCGCTTAGTAAAATGTTTTAGCAAATTGGAATTCATCAAAACATACACATTCAAAATACTAAAAGTGAATAGGTAGCCTAAGAGGTTTCAACAATATTGTTACAATTATAAACTGTCTCTTTTGATTAACAACTCGCTCAAACTGCCAGATAATAAATCTAATTTTGTTTACATTGTAATTCTAGTATTTTTAAAGTAAAGTTCAAAATAAGTTTTGTTGATAAGACTATCTATCGAATTTTTAAAAAACTATCGAAAGACATTGAACGAAGATTGTGGACAGCGTTTGAAAGCGATCTACAATCTTCTTTCCCAAATACATTCAATTCGGTCAGGTAGTACAGAATACACAGCAATTCAAATTAGCTACAAAAATCCACCTTAAGGGAAATTTTCAGCGAAACATTCGAATTTTCTTCTTTTACCCAAACAATTGCATCCACTGTGAACAAATTCGAATTTCAATATTATTTTTCACGGAATATTACCTAATATATCACAGCATGCTATTATAGCGAAGCACTTTGTATACTTAAAATTAGTTAAAGCATGTCTGCTTATTAAGTGTAAAGAGCCATAAGTTATATTTACATTTCTTTGTTTTCTTATTACATTTAATTTCATCGCGTGATTATTAATAATGATTTCTAAAACCTTTACAAAAGTTATAAAAAACCTCGGTAAAATATTTAAAAAAATAATATAGACAAGACGCTTATCGTGGGTTTCACTTTATATTCATTCCATAATGTAATTTATGGCACATTGGAAAACTAGAATTCACTGTTTCCCGTGGTCTAAGGTTGAAGATGCATGCCCGGTTAGCATGATGATTGCGCGTTTGAAGATCGCGCGGAAAGAAGAAACTTTTTCAAGCATTTATGCATTATAGATACAATATACAAAGCGGTTAAAGTTAGAATTTTTCAGTTTCACATAAATATTTAAAGTCATGGTGCATGGCTATAAATTTTTGCTTGAAAATAGAAGTGATTCATAATTGGTAATCATAAAAAGCAATAAGAACCACAATTACAATGACCACTTTAAAGCGTTATCGAAATTTTAGTAAATACAATATAGCTGCACAGACCATCTTACAAAATACATTTTTAGGGTATGAAAATAATACAATTTGCCGAGTATACATTAGATACTATTATAAACCTAGAAAAAAGTCTACCTAACATAACACAATTTAATCCTTCTTTAAAGCATTTTAAGTGCTTTAACTTTTTTGAATCTTCCAAAGAAAATTTTTTCAAAAATTCGAAAAGATTCTAGCGCTATACCGCAATAAACTTGAACAGTTGTTGAACATTTTATTCAACATTTTCGCAAAAAAAAAACTAGAATAAGAATTCAGTAAATTTAGATCCGTAACAAAAGAAATAAAAAGAACGCAAAAAAGGAACGCTTTACTAATCTACTATTATAAACTGAAGTAAATGTCTTAAATTATGACCTCGTAAAAAGAAATGGGTACACGTCAAATCCAGAAACTTCGCCGGCTGTTATAGTTTCCCATATAAAGAGCTTGTCGTATGTAGTGCCTACTTATGTTAAATTTTCTCTGTTACTTTCTTTTAGCAACTTTATAGCGCGTTTTTAGTTTTTTTAAATTACGTTCAGACCAGTCTCGTTCTAAATTGTTTATTTTCTTTATTTCGGCCGCATATCCACTTCCTTTTACTTATTTTAGGCGATGTAAGTAAGTCCTGATGAACCAATTCCATCTATTAAATAAATCGTCCGTTTCGAAATAATCATATTTTTTGATAATACAACAAATTAGCAGATCTGGATAGTCGTACCTACTCTAATAATTAGTAAATCCAAGTATTACATCTTGACTGGGCAAGAAAGTAGAAACTTTAGTTGGATTTAGGTTTCTGTATTTTTTTCAAGAGTGGTAAATGTCAAGACAATAACACATGGATCAATAAGTCCCGAGACTAACAATGAAAACAACATTTTTTTTGCAAAATTTTTTTTTATTCATCAACATAATCACCTTTTAGGGTGATACAATGGTTCCAACGCTTTTCCAATTTTACAATACCATGTTTATAAAAAAATTTATCTTTCGCTTCAAAATAAGCTTCAGTTTCAGCGATGACCTCCTCACTTGAGCCAAATCTTTTTCCCTGGAGCATTTTTTTAAGATCAGCAAAGAGCCAGTAGTCACTGGGGGCTAAATCTGGCGAATATGGGGGGTGGGGAAGCAGATCAAAACCCAATTCGTTCAATTTTGCCATTGTTTTCATCGACTTGTGGCAGGGTGCATTGTCTTGGTGAAAAAGGATTTTTTTTCTCTGCATGTGCGATCGTTTTTTTGCGATTTCCTCCTTCAAACGCACCACTAAGTCAATATAATAATCACTGTTGATCGATTTACCTTTTTCGAGGTAGTCAATGAAAATCACGCCATGTGTATCCCAAAAAACTGACGCCAGGACTTTGCCAGCTGACTGCTGCGTTTTCGGACGTTTCGGACGGCTTTCGCCAGCTGTGCGCCACTCAGATGACTGCCGCTTCGACTCTGGAGTGTAGTGATGTATCCATGTTTCGTCCATGGTCACGTAACGACGCAAGCAATCTTTTTTGTTGCGAGTAAATAGCGATAAACAGCTTTCTGAATCATAGACTCGTTGCTGTTTTTGTTCCATCGAGAGCAATCGCGGCACCCACTTGGAAAAAACCTTTTTCATGCTCAATTTTTCATGAAGGATAGTAAATACACTTCCATATGATATCTGTGTCATCTCAGCAATCTCACGGAGCTTCACTTTACGATCTTTCATTATAATTTTTGTCACTTCACTCACATTTTCCGGTGTAACGGCTTCCACAGGTCTACCCGAGCGTTCCGCTCCTTGTTTTTTATGACAAGCAACTGACTAGGAACATCATCGGCAAGGTTTTTAAGAGTTCAAGGCTGTCGTTCCACGCACTGGTGATCCTTGCTTATGCTCATCAACATTCTCATAAGAAGCCTTTTCCGAATCGTATACTATTCTTGCGAGGATTTCCAACAAGTTTTCTATCGAGTTTAAATCTAGGCTGAGAGACGGCTATTGTAAAAGTTGGATGCTGAAGTTCCGGAACAACTCTTTTGTAGATTTTGTCACGTAGATATGAGTGTTGTCCTATAAAAGATGATTTTGCCATCCTCAGAAGAGTTATGAATACTCTGAGGGCACCCTTAAGGACATATTTTCATATCAATAAAAAAATGCAATTTCATCTTAGAAATTTTCGAAAAATATGAGAGTTTCCAAAAATATTTTCATTTCAATCAGTTTTAAAAATATGTTGCAACATTTAATTAGATTTTCCTCGACTTATCCTTATTAAATAAACATAGAAGTCATTACAAATGATTTGAGTTTTTTCTGTAAATTAATCTATAAATAATTTAATTTGAATGTTCCCTTTGTCTTAAATCTTGAAGAAGTTCTTCTAACTATTGACATGTCCCACCTCTGATGGTTTGGTTAGTTGGCAATAGCTCGAAAGGAATTATTTTTTTAATTTTCACCATACGCACATCATATTTCTTGGGTACAGATTTGCTTGTGATAGTGATTACACAGCAATTTTATCTAATTATTGGAGTCGCTTTAATTTATATTGAATAACGACTCTTTACTTCGATCCACGCTTTGTTCTAAAACCAGTAGACAGTTTTGGTTGCAAGTTGCAATCGATTTAATTTAATTGTGCATCAAGTTCTTGTGTTGCTTGATTTTGAACCAAGAGAGCACTTTGTAAATATTATAGACATGTTCATGACCACTTTCATCATCTATTCAAATTTCTCAAATAAAAATTTACATTTTCAATTTTCAACAGCATCTTTACCGAGTGCACTACAAACACTTTTTGCAGCATCCATTGCTCTTCACTACATATGAATCTCAACAAGTAAGGGATTTAATAAACTTTTCGTCTATAATTTTTGTTGCCGAATAGATGATAACCAAAACGGGGGAAAGAGGGCGCAGAAGAAAATGTATCTTTTACATCAGTTGTATTACGTTTAGAAAACTGGGTAGATATTATAGAAAAAATATACAAACCCGATTTGGTAATTTGGCACAACTATGACAATACATCACTTTTTCGAGATCGAAGACCAACTACTCTGAATGAAATGAGATCAACTAGCGAGTGAGAGAAAAACTATGCTGGATGAATATGAGGAATTTTTATACCGGGTAAAAATGACTATAAGATTGATAGAAGAAGAAACGGAATCCAACAATCAACGGTTTCAGAATATACGCACCGAAATTGACACAAAGCATATTTTGGAAGAGTTAAAATGTTGGCTACTGCGACAAAATGTCATTTGACAATCACTAGAGACGTTATTGAAATGGAGAGACAAAAGAGTTCTCATAAATTGGATGAATACAAACTTATCAACATCTGAAAAAATTTACAACAGCACATTGTGATTAATGGAAAACGAAGGCTGACCTACAGTGAAATTCTACCGTACCTATAGTAAGAATAGCGTCCTTATGGTCAGGAGAACACAATTGGAAGTATTTGCAATTTGAGAAAAGCGGGGTTTATCACCATATATGACTGGTTATTTTATTTGTTATAAACACTTATATAAAAGTTGAACGACTGAATGTAGTGCATTTCCCCACTAGTTTTTCGGCGAATAAATCCGACAAACAAATCGCTGCTATAGGGATACGGTCTTTACTGTATACATTTATAATGATAAGCAGCGAAATACCAATTATTACAATGATTTTTTGTTAGTAGTAGTTGTAGTAGTTATTAACTGTACCAAGAACTATTTTCGTTAACGCATATATGTCGCAAGCCGTGCGAAAGCCGCTAGATATTTAGTCAAAGTATTAGAACGTTCCTTTCACCATTTATTACCACTATCTTTCATATGGATCTGCGTTAATAGCTGCAACCGAAAGGATAAGAGATTTGAATTGGGAAAATGGCGTAAGACCTTTGCCCGTCCTTACAGGATTTATGCTGTAAACAAATAAAAAGATGTTTATCTTCCATTTACAGTGTTTAGATAGCACTTGCGCACCCTTCTGTCCCAACAAAATGAATTATTATAGTTGCACCACTGTACCGGGGATTTAAGGTAAGGTAAATTTTGAATTTAAACTAGTCTGTACGAGGATACATGCGAGTAAACGTGTACACGGATCCATTTGCATATAAATTTGGTTAAGATCTTTGGGCGAAACTCGTAGAATTCCCCTGACGTCTGTCGCTGGGCATATCCTCTCCTCTTTCGTTTTAGTAAGCTACAAGTTTTTAATAGAATTACGTTTCCTTGCTTAATACTACTGGGTAGATTATTTCTCTACTATCTTTCTAAGTAAGTAAGTTTTAAACTTTAAATATTTATTAAATTTTGATATTTAAAATTATTTCCATGCTGCTATAAAGTTTACCAAAATTTCACATATGTATGTTTGATCATCCAAGTTAATTGTGATTGTATGGGTGACTTAGACTTATATCACTGTATCCAGGTTGATACATAAGTTCATAGTATGCATGGTGTCTGGAATGAAAATGCCTTGATTAAACAATTTTTAGCCATATATCAAAGTTATTTTAAATCATGTTAGTGTTTAATTGAAAGTTTCTGAATGTCTGCAAAGGCGTTTTTTTTAAGAAAGAGAAATGTCCAATACAAAAACTGCATTTTTAGAGTAGTTAATGCATCGAATGTCATTAGAATAAATGTATTTTATCCTGTTATTGGGCTTCTGCCAGTTGAAAATAAAGATTATTACTATTATTCGCTTGGGTTCGGATAACGGTTGAAGGCTTTTCCGAATGTACACAGCCTCTTAGGAAGGTATTGTCAGTACTAGATGTAGCTTATTAATTGTGTGTGTTTGATCCCGTTTCTTATACATAAAATCGTAACATATTTCCAAGCTACCCGATACTTTCACCCAAGCTAATAAGGAATTTTGCATGAGAAAGAGTAAATAAATAAAAGTATAATATAAATAAAGTTCTCTTTCATTCTAAGAAATAAGTATACCGGGTCTCTCATGAGATTGCCCCAGCTTAAGAATGTGTTACTGAAGCATGAGTTAAAAATGTCTAATGAACATATTCCCAAAACTCTATTGTAAATGAGCTAGAAACAATTTAAAGTTTTTGATAATCCTACTAATGGGTATTTTCAAGATATATCTTCGGTAAATATTTGGTGTCGTATTATTGACGACCGTCTCATTAGTCCATTTATAATCGAAGAATGTCTCACGGCACTTCCGTTATAATATTTACGTGTACTGGAAAATGATCTTTTACCGCAACTGGATTACGTTTCTCTTAATGTAAGAGAAAAAATGTGGATATAGCGCGATGAAGCAATCCTGCATTTTGCTGGACAAGATTTTCTTGACAAGGATTATATGAACCGGTGGATTGGAACAGGTTCAGCAATTGCTTGGCCGCCATGGACACCGGATTTAAATTCCCTAGATTTCTTTTTGTATGGGAAAGAATGAAAAAATTTATTTATGCAGAACAGTTTAAAATAGAGTAAGACTTGTTACTAGAATTATGGATGTCACAGAAACAATTCGTGCCGATCCTGAGACTGTTAACAGAGCTACCTCTTCAATTCTAAGAAGAGCCCGACTATGTATGATGGACACCTTGAACAACTAATTTAGTGAAACGGGTTTTTTTTTTAATAATTTTCATTGCGTGGGGGTAAATAATACCAGTATTAGTAGAGTTATGGAAAACTACAAATGCTTGTAGCTTAGTTACCATAGAATTTTGGGCATATGCTCCTTAACTTGAAATTTCTTCAGTAATACTCCTTAACCTGTGTCTATCATGTTTTGGGACACCGGTAGATATGTAAGTAACGTCAAGGTATGCACAAAAATTGATTAAGTTGTATCTCTGTAAGAATATGGATTAAACAAGTAATCTATTTATTACCTAATTACATAAAAATTGTAAAATTTTTTTGACGTAGGTCACACGACCATATATGTGCCACGTATTGTATGCAGGTATAGAACGTGCACGCTGTAAACTATACACTTCGTTTCTTAATATCTTAAAATTGTTCATAACGTTCAGAATCCCTGTTGAATATGAAGTTCAGTGAAATGGAAAACGTACTGCTTCATTAATGTACCCATTACAATAAGTAGACAATTTGACTTTTAACTTGCAGCTAATTAATATATTAAAAAAAGTATTCCAAAGGAGAAGTCGATAGCTTTGATGGAACGATATAAGAGAATACAGGTCGGTGCTTTTAAGTGTACTTAATGGAGTCGTCGGAAGATATCTCGAAAATTTCATGCAAATTTCGTTACAGAAGCAGCGGCTTCACCGCTCCGATTCTTCGACAAAGGACATCAAAAGGACACGACTTCTTCACTAGATGGC
This sequence comes from Dermolepida albohirtum, assembly GCA_031893035.1. Classification (NCBI taxonomy): domain Eukaryota; kingdom Metazoa; phylum Arthropoda; class Insecta; order Coleoptera; family Scarabaeidae; genus Dermolepida; species Dermolepida albohirtum. The sequence continues at coordinate 29,588 of JAVIWB010003101.1, forward strand.
GTCTCCTAATGACCGGACGCGTCAGATGCGAAGAGTTCTTCGATCGTTTCTGTTCTAATTAGTTGTTCATTAAATCTCGCAATGCGACGTAATAATGGCAATTATGCAGATAACTAACCTAATTACACGAAGTGAAACGGTAAAGACCATATTTTGCTGCACGAAATAGAATAAGAAAAGGATGGAATATTAAATGGAAATGTTAAGTTCTACAAAGAGAAGATTATTTATTTTCTTCGTAACGTAAAATCAAATGTATTTCATGTCAGTAAGAGAAACGTCACTCTGAGTTCAGGTAATTATTCATAAGAAAAAAAAAAGGAAATCATTTGAAAAAAGCATTCGATGTATTTTAGATTGCGACGAACGCTATTTAATAATTTATAAAGTATGCCTTCAAGATACAGCTAACTAATTGCCTAAGTATGAAAGAATTACATTTCTACACATGCTTCTCTAATATATATACATTTGTTCAAACGCTTCTTTAATAATGAGAAAGATCCCTCGAAAAAGTCTTTCTGTAATTCCTAAACTAATCATTAATAGTAGATTTCAGGCCATTATCAGAAAAAAAAAATATCCGTCTTCGTAATTGCTTCTCGACTTGAAGAAAGGAAAATTATCGCCAGACCGCGATTATAATATAAGAATAAGGTAGATGTCTACTTCTGGAAATTAGATTTCTTCATAATTCGCCGAATTTTTTGATATCTATGCATCTTACAATTATCGTGTTGTAATATGTTTCTTTTAGAAAAATTATGTGATGTTTCTAGTCCAATAGAAGGAAACTTTAAGATTTCCAACGATTTCTTGCAAAGATTAATGGTAATTATAGCGACCATTCTTATGTTCTTAACCAACAAAATTTTCTGATTGAACACTGCGTTTTTACATTGTTACTCACAGATTCCCTTTAAGCATACAATATAATGGTACATGTTTTCTTGGATCATCCCAGGTTCCATCACCAGTGAAAATATTCGGAAATAGCGTAGTTTGGTTTTAATGCATTTAGATTGCCTGACAAATTTTTCGCTTCGAAAGCTTCCGTTCAAATATAAGAAGTTTGGAAACCCATGCTTGTCCTTTTTTCAGCCCTAAATCTGCATGTAAAATTTTCAGAATTGTTGGGTGGTGTATCAGAATTTCCCTCGAAATGGACAACATTTCAGTTCCATAATCTGCTAACTCAAAACCTTGACTTACATTTATTGCTTACCGAATTATTTTCTCGAGGGATCAACCAGGTTTTGGAATATCTGCAATTGATTCCCAAGCTCTTTTAAAAAACGCTTTGTTGGTGATGCAATCTCTTTTAAAACTTTTTTCTACACCGCTCAATAGACAAAGAAAGCATTTGCCGCATGTTATGCTTCGTTGCTTTCAAAAAAGGTATTAGTGCAAACGGGATTTGTACCATTTACGGGAGCGCCCTATTAGGACCGTCCGTAATTCGTTTAAACGATTTAGTGCTGATAATTTTGACTTGAAAGATGATATTAGCGGCCACCCACCAACGATAGATATAGACCTTATCAAGGCCATAGTCTCTGAAAATCTGTGACATAGTGTCCTCGAGATAGTGAACACCACTAGCATTCCTAGGACAATACTACATAGTCACCTGATTAAAATGGGAAATATCAATCGTGGTGAAGTTTGGGTTCCGCACCTATTATGATATGAAAGAGGTCCTTTCTTGAAGCGGCTTGTCACTGAAGACAAGACTTTTTTCTACCTAAATGTTCATCGAAAGCACACAATGTCTTCAACTATCGCCAAGCAAGTAAAACACCAAACAAACATTCTTAACACTCATTGGTTACTTTATTTTTGATATTACCTCTCATTTCCATAGCTATATATCTAACGATCATTACAATATGTGGCTCATTCTACCAAAATCAACCATAAACTCTTAATAGCACAAAAAGTATTGAAATTAAGTAGAGAAAATGGGTTGGCAGTGACTTCCGCTTCAATCGCAAGCGTAACGATCACGAAAATATTTACTTTGAATAGAATATGAGCTTTTAAGCTTAATCTAAGATTTTCAAGAATAAAAACAAAGCAGTACTCCCTATACACCTAACGAACGGTTTCAATCACCATGGGTAAAGTGACATATGACATCGGAAAGTATCGAAATCTCTTGAGCTTTATGTTTCTTAAATTTTATTTAGTTTTTCGGCCGTTAGGTCATTATGGTATTGAATAATATTGTTACACTAGATTAATAAACAAGGTTATACATAAAAAACGGCGGGAGGTATCGATATCCCGAGAGTTTTGTGTTTTAAACTTGAACTTCTAGATAGAATTGTTAGTAGACATTATTTTTTAAATTTTAAAATAGTGATGTTATAGGAAGATATTGATTCATACCAAGAGGATAACAAAATCCTATTTTATGATAGGCAGCGCTATATATATATATATATATATATATCTTTGTTTTGCTGAATTTAGTAATATAAATAATTAAAACTGCAAATTTTATGAATATAATTTTTAATTTACTATCCACTGCACTATTAATTCTTGAAGATTAAACATTTACGAGCATAGCTAATGACCAGTGCTTTGTCTTAATCATAATCTACAATAGAATTCGATACAGAAAGATAAATATTTTAATTTTGTAATTAACGTACAGAAATCCTTGCTTGTAACTGTATTAAATAATGTGTTTCATATTAAATAATTAATTTATTTATTCTAAAACAGTCTAACCTATTAAATAGTAAGTTTTGTTATTAAAGAATCTTTCTAGAGAAATGTTTTATCAAGATTATAAAAATCCTGTTATATACATATATGCTCGTGGAAGTTATAGGAAACTCTCTTTAATTTTTGATCTTAATCTGTATATTTTAACATATAGTACAATCCATACCAATATTTAGAAAGATAGTTTTTTCATTGCTCTACATCTTTCCATTCATGTCTGAATAGATTACATAAAAATCTTCACTCGTCTTATATAATAATACTCTTCTCAATCCCGGCTAAAAGCTCCCATTACTCTTCGGCGAACTTAACTGTAAGACAAATCAATTACATATCGTAGCAATTACAGTAAATCATGTTTCAATATAGTGAAACATGTCGCTACGTTCGCAGTATTGTCGAGAATACACAGGATTATTCGTCGAATGGTACATTAAACTTGAGCAACTACAAGCATGGCAGTAAGTATTGCTAAGGTTCACCTTAAATTTAACATAATTAAATTCATTGACAGCGCATCCGTCTCCTGTCAATTTTCCAGTTAGCTCCGGTTGCCGAAAAAGCCGGCACAGAAATTTAATTAAACAGTAAGTTAAAGGGGTTTACCACCACAGCAGCTTCCTTCTAAACTCTTCCACACCCCTTCATGTCGAAAATTAAATTTACAAATACTCATTTGCATTCTGCATATTTATAAGTCAACTTTTATTAATTCCTATTGTCATTCGATAGGCAAGCCTGATGTCGATTACAAAAAAATTTTTTGCGCGTATTTTGAGGCGAATACAGCGCAAAGATAGTTCTTAATAAAAACTGGAAATGTATTAATCAAAATGAAAATAAATGATTAAAGGCAAACGACTTTAAAAACTGCATATATACCCCAAATTTAAAATTATAATTATTCAAAAAATGTACATTGTTTATTGGGTAAAAAGGATCAGTTCTACTAACTTACCCACCGATAGGTCACTTAGAACTTGCATATGAATTCTTACCTGTAAGAAAAAAAGAAAATATTAGATTCGAATTTATTTATTTTGAAACTTTAAATAATTTATTTTCCAACAGTAATATATACAGGTTGCTTTAACAATTTTGTGGTTGATACAAAAAAAATGAATTATTTTAATAAATTTTTTTATTGTTTTTCAAAATATTCGCCTTTATGACCTGTGTACATCTGCATTCGATGGAACCATTTCTTAAAACAGGGGGTCCATTGTTCTCACCGTTCTACATGCACTTTGTCTTTTATGTATGAGAATAAGGTCACAAAGTGACAGGTCGGAACTATAAGGCGGATGAGTCATCAATTCTGTTCGTGAAGCGGCTACAAACTCTTATGTGTGATAGTGTATTGTCTTGATACGGAATGATTTGTCCTCTTGGATATTCTTCGCGCACTTCTTTGAACACAGTCAATAATTAATTTGGCCAACATCCATTGGCAAACTAATGTTTATATACCATATAGCATTGACGCGACGATCCACTAGCGGAATAGGAAGACGACCGGACGTTCGAAAAGAAAAGCCACAATTTTCTTTCTAGAGATTCGTGCTCGTCTCACTTTTGTGAGTCTCACCTCAACTTTGAAGACCCATTGAACCAATTGTCACTTGTAACGATGTCATACACTGATTTTGCTCGACCTCGGTTGAATTTTGTATTTAATTGTGTGTTATCCATCGAATCTAAGCTCAATGAAATCCGAATATCTCTGTATGTGCATTGGTTGTATATCTTTTTCATGTTTTCTGGAGTAACTGCAGCGGCGGTCCGTCCCTCACGATGCTCATTTTTGAGCGAAACACGTCCACGCTGGAACTTGTTGTACCACCGCCCAACAATCACCAAAAATGGTGCTTTATCACCAAGCAATCGCATAATTTTTGGCGAATACTCATGTCGAATGGGACCGTTTTTAAAATCGTAGAAAAAATGGATAGAAAATTTTTTGGCGTTAATTACATACTATATATTAAACATATAATAAAGAGATGAAATAAATTAATATAAGCCGAAAATCAATTGCAATACATAAATATATGTCTCATTCTGGAATAATACGCGAATTGCATATTACTTTGTCGCAAAATGTTAGAAATTTTATACCATTTGCTCGTGAACATATTGATAATAGAATTAAATCAGAATTGAAAAATAATAAACTGTAGTTATGTATGGAGAAAGCAAGAGATAGTAAAAAAAATTTGTTGTTAATGTTATAGTACGTACAACGGAAAAATATCAACCGTTATCTTCAATCTTACTAGCGTCCATAAGAGTGCAACAATGTACTGCCAAAGTAATATTAAAGGTGGTGTTAAACATATTAGGAAAATTTGAACTTTCAATAAATCAACTCTTAATGTTTTATGACTAATGCCACTGCAACTATGGGGTCTGTGCATCGGCCTCTTAAAGAGCAGTAACATCTTATATGTTACTTGTAAAATTCATGCTTTACATCCGGCCGAAACTGTTTGTGATGTTATGCAGAGGTAAATGCATTAATTACAAGTCCTAAAGCAGTGTTTCGCATCCTTCCAAACGTATTCGAGAATTTCACAGACTATCTGTTTATTCCTAGACCACCATAGCCGATTTATACATGTTGCGAAGCATGGTTGCTGGCAGTGTTTTACTATAACAAATATTGTGATGATATAAATAAGGTAGATTTGAAATTCGTTCCGAAATAAGCTGCAGTTATCAAGAAAAACAAGGCAAGTTTTAAGATGGTCAGTTTGAGAAAGATTTACAAACTATTCACAATTACTTCGGACTAGAGGAGGGAATAGAAAAATTAGAAAATCATTCGTTTTCGTTGCTGAAATTAGTTCAAGTAGCGGATGGTGTTCAGGCAAAACTACACATCGTAGAAAACGTAAAAATTATTTTTTGGAAAAGTGCGAAAGAGATTTAGACCAAGATTCGGATTTCTGTCTCTACGAATCCGTTGATTTGTTTCAAAAATCATCTGAATTATGCAAGCATTATATCATTGGATGTCGAAGGGTCGTTTTCTGCATATAAGAACATTTTCCTTAAAGTGCACTCTGTTTGCTGAAACAACTGTGGAAACATAACTTATAGTTCAAGTATTTAACAGATCCTATCTAGTTTGTGACTTCACAGGGGGCGCTTAAAACGATAAGTGCTACACACACTTTATGTCGATACTAACAAACGCACGCCAATGATGCGCCGTTCAATTCCATTTCTTTAGGGATGACGAAAAAATCGCCACCAGAATGTTTACAAATGTTAAAGGAGATGTTTTGTGATAATGTTGTGTCGGGTGCGCGAATTTTTGAATGGCGAAAATGATGTTCTGAAGGTCGGGAAGAAATTGAAGATAATGAACGTCTTGGTTGACCTGTGACTGCAAGAACTGAAGGGAACATTCGGAAAATATAATTTTGCATTTGGATGATTACCGATATGATAAACATTAACAAAAAAACAATAAAACACATTTTGCATGATGAATTAAACATAACGAAACTTTCTGCAATAATAGTGCCGAAGAATTTCACTCAGAAACAAAAAGACAATCGGATAAACATTTGCTATGACATCGTGGAACGACTCACAGAAGAACCAGACTTGCTGACGAAAATCATCACATCTGATGTAACTTGAATTTCCCAGTATGACCTGGAAATAAAGCATCATTCGATGCACTGGAAGGCCGCCGGTTCCCCAAGACCAAAAGCACCTATGAGCAAACCAAAACTGAAGTCAATGCTGATCGTTTTTTTCGATATCAAGAGCCTAACTGACTGGGTGCCGGAGGGTCAAACCGTTAATGACAAATACTACAAAGAATTGCTAACCAAGCTTAGGGAAAGAGTACGGCAGAAAGGCTGGATTTATTGAAGAACAACTTGCAGATTCTGCACCAGGACAACACATTGGCTTACAATGCCGTATCTGTGAAGCAGTTTTTAGACAGACAACCGCTTGCAGATCTCGCACCGTGTGACTTCTACCTGTTCCCAAAAGTAAAAAGTGCATTAAAGGGAACACATTTTCAATCTGGTGAACATGCAATAGCCAAAACGGCAGAGTTGTTGAAGCGACTGACGACTACTGAACTTCAGCATTATTTTTAACAATGGAAGACACGTATACAGCGGTGTATAGATAGGGGAAGAGGGTACGTCGAAGGGGATAAAAGTTAAATACAATATAAGTTTATTCGCAACAAATAACATTTCTCACACCAGTTTCGTTATTCAAATGCCACATCTTGTATATATTAACAGGTCTGTCGAAACGGGCTAATTTGTGTGCAAAACGTATAATACCAGTAGTAATTTGTAAAGCTCTTCAGATTTTTCTTTTGGCGAAACATGCAGTCGCAAACTAAACGAACTTTAAGAAATACATAATTATGATAAAGTTAATTATTATAATTTTAGTATTTGGGAATGCCGTTGGTTAAACAGATGCAGTGTTCTTTACGTATATGGAGTGCAAAATTCACAAATCACAATTCAATTTATATGTTAATTCAGCCGGCGGCTTTATTATCGCTGGCAACTCACACCTTATTCGCGCAGTCGAAGACGTCGGTCGGAGTTGATTGCATGTAAAGACGGCGATTAATCGTCGAAATACTTTAATCTAATTACCAATCTCCGCTCTCGAAATGGTGAGGGATGATTCTGTGCCACATGGCGGGATCGTGATGAATCTTCCGGTTTTTGCTGGAGTATTATGAGTTTACCCCGGTGGAAAGTTACTCAATATTATTTTATATCCTATCTGAAGTGAAGAATATCTAACATATTAGGGTGACATAAACTTCGAAGCACTTATAAAGCTATTAGATTCATTTATTTAATATTTTTGCAAATCGTTTTGAAATGAAAATACGAAGCAAATTATATTTTATTTTAATGTCAAAAATGTGCCTTTGAATTTTCATCTTATTTTATTATTTCTTAAAATTTTATTGGTACCATAACGATACTGTGGTTAGAGTTAACGAATTTTTTTAGCACCAATAAAGTATATATAGTAAAATCCGTCTACAAAAATAGACGATAAATAAAGTTTATAGGCTCCAAGTCGACGTGTAAGGAAATTATTTTTCTATTTATTTGCTCAATAGAATATAACAATTCCAATTACAGAGCAAAAATTAAAAAATGCATAATATCGTAAGTTATGCAAGAGAAATGTTAATAATAGAAATTACAACATAAAGTCTTTTAGCATCCATTAAAAAATTGCAATAAAAAATTAACAGGAAAACAATTCATGAATCAAGAATACAAATAGCCAATTCAAAAGAAATTACATAAACCTTAAGAAAAATCATGAAAAAGCATTCGTTTTTAATATAAATATTCAATATAACATAAAGAAAGTTCGTGGCGTTAGTCAAATTTTGAAATACTGAAAATAAGTTGAAATGTATGTTAATAAAAGACGAAATTTTATTGCAATTAAAGGACACTACATAGATGGGAGATTTAATCAATATATCGGTTCTGGGAAATTAAAGGTAAAAGATAGAAGAAGAACGAGTAAAGAATCATGATACTAGAAAGTGGAACAAGGGAAAAAGTCTAGTATAATCAACCTAATTATGAAGAAGATTAAAAAGAACGTTGAAGTTAAAAGACAAGCATCTAAAGCAGAGAAAAGGTCTTCGGAAATAAGAAAAGTGTAAGAAGAAATCATAGCCTATTGAAAGATAAACACCATTAGTTTGAATCGAAATATTTAATATCGGATTCTTGTTAATCATATACGTGGGTTGTCTTTTAAGTTTTGCATATAAAACTGGAATAAAACAGTAGATAGCTTTTAAAAACTTCATTGTTTTTCGAAGTATTCTCCACGAAGATTAATGCAATTTTGCATGCGCTCGAACCAACTCTGGAAGCAGTTGTTCCACTCGTTTGTTGGTACAGTTAAAATTGAGTTTTTAATGCATCGACTGCTCCTTCTGCGAACTGGAACCTTTGACCACGCAGTCCGCTTTTGATTTTCGGAAAGGTGAACAAATCGTTGGGGACTGTACCAAGGATGGTCAAATAATTCGATATTTTGTTGTGTTAGAAATTCAATTATTTTGCGTGCTATGTGGAAACTTGCATTGTTTTGGCGAAAGATGATTCGTTGTTCGGGTTGATTTTTCTAAGCTCAGCGATAACTTACGGTAAACGAATGACTGTATATCAATTGGCAGTAACAGTCCTTTGATCTTGTAGACGAATTGTTGCTACATGACCTGCTTTCGAGACAAATGTTGCGACCATCTTTTTGGAGACACTTCGACAACTGATAACTTTTGTAGGCTTTTCATCACCTTGGAACACCCAAACAGACGACTGGCGTTTATTTTTTAGCTCGTATGAGTAAATCCGAGATTCGTCACCACTGACAATGTTGTACACGTTTTTAGAGTTTCCGGCATTGAAGCGATAGAGAGTTTTTCGAACACCAATTCACCGGTATCCAACAGGAAACTAATTTTTTACATACAATTCTTCATGCGAAATTTTTTCATTTGAGGTCTTAGAAATCCCCAATAATGCTTTAATCTGGTGTGAAATTGTAATGGAAAATTACAAAATAACGACCACAACAGCCAACTATTAGTATTTAAATAAGCATTCTTATTTTAATTTTTCTTCCTTCTTAGTCTTATAGAATCGTACCTAAACAATAGGATCAACTATGTTTTCTATAATGGCTATTCGGTTTACCTCCAGGGTTCCCCAGGGTTCGAATCTTGATCCACTATTATTTTTACTTTTCATAAACGACAAGTTTGTCTTCTAATACCTTAGGTTATGCTGATAATAATATCGTATCGTCTAATCATCATATATCATATCATGTTGAACAAAATATGAAATTACTAACTTATTTCATTTTATTTAAAGTTTAGAAAAATATTTTTTGTCGCAAAGTATATATATATATACTTTGCGACAAAAAATATTTTTTATATATATATATATATATATATATATATATATATATATATATATGTATGTGTGTGTGTTAGGGCTTGTACTAGGAAATACGTAGAAACAGTTACGACTTACTATTTTCCTATTTACTAGAAGGCATCCGTGGGTTGAAATAAGTTCTCAAAAAATGCGAGCAAGGACTAAGAAATCGTGATATCCCACAGGGTTTCATTATTGTTCCTTTTCTATTTATAATATACATAAATGACCTTCAATCTAACATGCCAACAAAGGGATTTTGCCTAAATGCAGGTGATACATTGTTGGTTAGGAAGGGACTTTACGAAAATGGAAAAATAAAGAACGGAATGAAAGAAGCGTAAGAGTGGATGATCTCTAATGTACTTCAACTTAGATGAAATTCAACATCTCCAATTTACCTCAACAAGAAAGAAGTTATTAGTTCGTCAAAGTGTTGAGTCAGTTCGTATAGGCGGTACATAAACTGTCAATTAATAAGAGGCCTGTTTTTAAGCAATTACCATTTTGATATAAAAAGGATACAAATGCATCTTTCGCAAAAATTTTTATAAGGAAGCCTGTATGTTAATCTACTTTTCAATTTAATTACTACCAATATTAAGCACTTATCATATCGTACTAGATTTTGATTTCCACTACGGCACGACCGTTTTCACGTCATAGTTATCATCGTGGCGTTGACCGCCTAGATATTTTAGTCAAGTGCAAGAACAAATGGTAGTTACTGGGCGCTAGATCAGGGTCGTAAGGAAGGTACTCAAGTTGTTCCCAGCCATATAATGCGATTCGACCTTGGGTTCGACGAGTCAAGTGCGGACGAGCATTATCATAGAACAAAATAATTCACTTACTGAGCATGCCATGTTTCTTATTTCGAATTTTAGTTAATTTGTGCCTCGAATCACAGCTCGCAAGTCAAAATCGGCGGGAATTTCAATTGATCGAAGCCTTTGATATCTCCGAATGCTTCCGTACTGGCATCTGTGACTATACAACAAATATAGTAATGACGACCGCAGCTCAGTGGCCCTATTTAGAAACGGTGCTTACTTAAGAAGCAGCCCTCGTAGGATGTACTTGCTCATATAGATTTTCGAATAATGCTTTTGTTAATGATCCTTGCGATCAGGTGTGTTATTATTATACTTTCGAATTGCGTTTCCTTATTAGTACTTCTGTACTGACAGTAACCACAACAAAGTGTTATAATTCAGTTTGAAGATAGTTTCTTGATATTTCAAAATGTGACTGGTTAATATTTGTTTTTGTGAATATTTTTCATTTAGTATCAAAAGTTCGTTAACTCTATTCATTTAAATTGTTTTCTAAATAAGGGGAGGACAATCTAGATTTTCACATTTTTTTTATATATTTATTGTAAAAGCATATTTTCTACAGCAATTATTTTGTCTCTGATATTTATAGATATTACTTTGCTCGTAAATGATTGTATCTATACCTGCCATCATATCGTATTCTTGTAGTGTCTGAAGGGCTGAAACCTCTTCTTATTTTATTTAGCGGTCTGTCGACATTCATTATATATACTTTTTATGTCGGTTTAATATTTATATACATACATATGTATGCGTGCGTTAAAAAGATAAGAACGATGCAGCTGCTTGAAGACACGCTCTCCAAAGGTTTCTGCTGCCGCCGAAATCTTACATCCTTTTCTTTGCCGTTTATTTGAACCTGTTTTTGTCTCGTTTTATAGCAGTCGCGGCGACGATAAGAGACGGTTATTAATAAAGACGTCGAGTAGATGCGGTCGATTTCTAGACTTAATCATCTTACGATTTGTGGAGGAATTTAAATTTAGAGGTATTCCATCCGAGACGCATTGATCGTTATTGAAGTTCATCGTGACGTGAAATTTTAATGCAAAGTGTGCAGAAGAATATCGCGTTCAAGTTTACACGGATCGTCGTTTCAATTTTCCAATGCAATCGTAACGAATTTGTTTGATTGCAATTCTGCTTAGTTCTATCAATTTCGATTCAAAAACTTAGTCTTTCATTTTCGAAGAATCGTTAAGTGAGAAAAGTGCAACTGAATTAATACTAAATGTAATGAGAAACTCTTTCTTCTTAGATAACTTTAGATGAATCTTATTGATTAAAACTGGTATATTTTCAAGATGTCTACGACGACTCTGAATCTTAAATTTAATTTTGTACTTGAGATCTATGTCATGCACCTTCTGGAACATTTGCTAGTTGATAAGGACTGGAAAAGCAATACTATTCTTAACGTGCAGATACATATTTTCACCATACAATTAAAGGCATCTGTATTCAATTGTTTCATTCGTGTTTTGTATTCTATAGTCTGCATAGTAATCAAAAGACGATGATGTATTTAACTTAACGTAAGCTAAGAACAATAACAAAAACTTCATATAATCAAAATCAACATTAGAAACATTAATACGCACCTTATTAGCTATATCGTATGACCATACATTTATGCAAAAGGAAATTTTCAAATGTATTAGAATGGAGTTGATCAACAATCGTTTATCAAGTAGAGAGGCCAATCTTAAAATAGTCCAACAGTACGTCATGATACTTCCATTTTATTTATCAGACTACCTTAGTCTTGGTATATATGTATAATATTCCTCGTATTTTATAGTAATTTGTATTTTTTATGACATAATTGTTGTTACTGAATCTTGGTTTAATGAGAGTTGCTAACTTTGACCATTTCCTAGTTCATATTGGATGTGATCAACAATTTGTTGCTGTTGTGAGTGGTATAGGTGACGGAGTTGTGGTCGCGTTCATGGACATAATTTCGTTTGAAGTACATACAACCGATTCATTGTTGGGGTTTCATTCATTAATATTATTATATGTAAATTCTGATTTGATTCTCTCACATTATGGCCATTCATATTCTTTCTATTTCATTTTTGGAATCGAAAGCCTTTTCTGAAAGATTGGAAGCTTACATTGTGATAAGCTTCCTCTGCTTATTGGTGATTTTAATATTACTAATTTCGTAAATGCATTTACACGTGTGGTAAAGTTTCCTTATTTAAAAATCTTTGCAACTTTTTTAACTTAATCTTCTCAACCTGTCCTCAAAAAGTTAATCACGATGAACACTCCTACCAGAAGATTTATTTCATCCTAGTTCATCAATAGATGTTGAGTTTCGACCAGAATCTAGAAATAAACAATTTTTTCAGGCCAACTATTTTGGCCTTTACAATGGTTTTCAGAATCTGGAGTCGTCGATTTTGGTTAAATATATTTACATAAATTTCCATCGGGCTTCTACAGATTACTATGTCAGACCCAAATAAGTCAGTTCCGCAATATTATTCCCTCACATCTTCTCCTTAGCTTATATGGTTTTCCAATGAAATTTTATGAAGCTCGAAATCAAAAAGAAATTTATAAGAATAAATGGTAAAAGGCACGTAATCCTATGCTTCTAGTTGAATTTAAAAGAATTAACAAGCTTTGCAAAAATAAAATTGCTTCTTATAGTTCTTTCTTATTTAATGTGGAAACTTCATAGGTTTCAAAATGGGTGTTCACAGAATTTCTGGAAAGTTCTATCATAAGAACACTACATTTAAATCACCGCAAGATATAATTAATAAGTTTGCGCAGAATTTCTCTATCTCTATTCACACTTATAGCACGGTTTCTGATGATATAATTCGTAATTATTCTACTTCAACTTTAGCCTGTGTCACTGAAGAGGGGCTCATTAAAATAATGACCAACTCTGGTAATAGATTAACGGCTGACGACAACTTCGTATTGAGTTTGTTGGTTACAGATGCAAGATTGGATTTGGCTTAGCCGTTAGTTACCTTTATTAACTTATTTAGTTATAAGGTCTACCATTCGCCGTTCTCTGAAAACCGGCTAGAATTACCGTTCCTAAAGATGAAAGATAATATCTCTTGATTGCGATGCGCAAAAATTTTACAAAAATACTTGAACAAATGCTTTACAACCGCATTTCAGCTCACAGTAAACCTCTTATGTCTCCTCGTCAGCATAGTTTACCTAGTCTACCGTAACAGCCCATGCAGTGCTTACGTAATTTATTAGTCAGATACTTAATAATAATGCCCAAGTCCAAATAATTTATACTTTGTTCAAGTGGATTTGACACAATCAATAATGGTATCCATTTACATAAATTAACTTTGTTTAGTTGTAGTCCTTCTCTTATAAATCTTATGAGATGATATCTAACCAATATATATAATTATAATACGTCCTCCATAGTGGATTCTCATTCTACGAGTAGGTATCTGAATTAGGTGTTCTGTAGGGCTCTAACGCTTGACCTTTGCTCTACCTCATTTTATTAATGACCTGTTGTCATTCTTATCGTGTCAGGCTCCTGCCTACGCCTACTGTAAAAATCCTTTTACGTTATTTGTAGCACTAGCGACAACGATAACTTATAATATAATATTAACGTTCTTTGAATATGGTGAAATGCAAATCATTTAAAGTTAAACTTCTCGAAATGTTGTTCTATGATATACGAGGGAGCGTTTTTATATTCGCGGAATGGGGGACAAGGGGTGGAAATAAAAGACCAAATTATTTTTCTTTTTCAATATATTTACCTGCAAGACGGATACATTTTTCACATCTTTCAATTAATTTATTTATACCCTCATAAAAAACTGATTTCTCTTTATCTGCAAAATACGCCGAAACTGCCTCCTTGACTCCATCATCGGCAGTAAATTTTTTACCCCGCAGCTCTTTTTTCATTTTCGGAAACAGGTAATAATCACTCGGGGCCAGGACTGGGCTGTAGGGTGGGTGATTCACAATTTCGAAGCCCACCTTATGCAGGGCAGCTAACGCAACGCGGCTCTTGTGGACGGGCGCGTTGTCGTGCAAAAGCCTTTTGTCAATTTTCTCTTTAATGGCTTCTTTTAGTCGCTCTAATATTGAAGCGTAATATTCTCCGGTTATAGAAACACCTTTATCTTTATAATCAATCAACAATATTCCTTCCGAGTCCCAAAATACCGTTGCCATGAGTTTCCCAGCTGATTGTGACACTTTAAATTTCTTGGGAGGTGCTGTGCCCTTTTTATGCCACTGCATGGAGTCTTGTTTAGACTCAGGTTCATAATGGTGAACCCAAGTTTCGTCTCCAGTAACAATTCCACTCAATACACCATCCTTGTCTTCATTACAGAGGTCCAAAAATGCACGCGAACACTCTACGCGCTGTTGTTTTTGCGGCGGCGTGAGCATTCTCGGCACCCATCTTGCGCTGACCTTAGACATGCCGAGATGATCGTGTAGGATTTTAAAAATTGTTGTATCGGATACTCCAACCATTTCTGCGAGTTGTTTCTTCTTTACTCGAGCATCTTCGAGTACAATTTGTTCAACTTTTTGGATAAGTGCTGGCGTGGTCACCTCAATGCTCCTGCCCGGCCTCGGGTCGTCTTCAAGGGATTCCCTTCCTTGTTTAAATAAACTATGCCACTTGTACACCATGGTTTTTCCTGGACAAGAGTCGCCGTAAACCAATGACATCTCATTCATTATGGTCGCGACTGATTTTCCTTGCTTGGTAAGGAACTTTATAACGGCACGATATTCGATTTTTTCCATATTTCACTTTTCACTCCTGATTATGTTACTTGGTTGACGATAGCTCAAAGACTAACTGTCTAATAACAATGAAACTTCGTATTTATACTAATCATGAGTCGCTGCATAGGAGCCCCCAATGTGCCTACTCACCCCTCTACAACCTGCTCATTCCGCGAATATAAAAACGCTCCCTCGTAAATACGTGTAGAATTAATTATGCTCCAATTAACTATTTGATGTAATTATAATCCTCTTGCCATTAAGAGCATTATTAAAGATCTTGATGTATTCTTTGACTGTCGTCTTAGTTTTGGCCAACATATTTAAGACTTGTGTTTATCAGCATCCAAATTATTGACACTTGTTTTGCGGATAAGTATTTAAACAACATAGTCCTTGTAAAAAAGCTTTGCTTTCGTTAGAAGTAAGATAGAATTTTCGGGTTGTTTGGTCTCTTCATTACTTAACTTCGAATCATTCTAGCGAGCGAATTTAGTGCTGCTTCTTAAAATACTTTAATTTGGCAATAAGTGGTATCCACCCACGCAATGGGTGCGACTACGATTTACTATTACTATACTATTATTACATCCGGGAAGGATGACTGCCCTGAAATTTTATTTAGTGTCAATTTTCATATTCCTCATCTTATCGTTTACTCAGTCACAATTTTCTGACAGTGAAAATAGATGCTTTGTGTAATTCTCCTATAATAAATATGTGCTGTTACGCTGCTTCGAACTAATCGGTACCGAACTCTAAGATGGTAGTACTTGACGATTGATTGTAATTCGGTTGTTAGTTGGGTTGTTTCCATCGTTTGGTAAATTTAAGGAATCCGGGGGTAATCTTGATAAAGACTGTTGTGTCTTGCCAAATTCATGGCTATAATTGTTAATTCGTTCGACTTGCGAGTCTTCCAAATTTTTGTATCACATTTGACCACTAACTTCGATTCATTTAATAATTGGAAATCAAACCCATGACCAGAAGGATTTGTTGGAATATAAAGAATTTCACGAAAAAATGAAATTAAGGCATATTTGCATAAAGAGATGAAAACATCGATCACAGGAACTACAGGGGAAAAGCAAGAATTAGTAGCTATTTTATAAGAAACTTTATTAAATAAAACAGCAAAGACATCGCACCATTCATAAAACGATCGACAAGAAAACATTTCCTATCGCAGCTTACAATATATGAAGGTAGCACTAACTCAGATCTTGAAACTAACTCATTAAACATACTTTCCGTAACGACAATTATACCATAAGATGATTCAATAAATTGGTGATAAACTGCGGTAAAATAAAGAACAAGCTTTGATTTTGAAATCATAGGTGTTTTGGTAGTAAATCTGTATAGACACAGGAATACTGTTGATCTTAGTTTAAACTACGAATGATACAAGGTACACGTTTTAAATATTTAATTTTTCACTTAGATTTGCAATTACTTACAGAATATGAACGGAAAAAGCTAGTGTAATAAGTTTGTTATGCTAACTGTAAATTTACCTAATTCTTTTATATGCAAATAAAACAAAATTGATTTTGAATGGAAGCCGACGCACATGTTTAAGTCCGTTATAGATATTATTACGAGTAGCAATTTTGTTTGAATGGAAAGTCTTAATTTATGTATGCAATATGTAAGACAAAGCAGTAGGCGACAAAGTTAGTATTTGATCATCCTTATAAGCACACTAAAATGAGTTTCGAACTTATACTTCCACACGATTACTATAATTATAAAAGAATTTACTCCTACGTTTTTATGATTTAAATCAGCCCATTATAGCACTGTTTTGTTTTACATAATTAACACAATACAGTATATGTTCATTACCTAGCAACGTTCAATAGCCACAGTTCTTTTCTACTTATGTGCCAAACTTAACTTCAAGTCGTTCATTATTTTCTCTTTTATAAAGTGTTTGACATTAAAAAATGGGTCTTGTTTTGGTGGGGTCATTAATTCGTTATGATGACTTACTATCTTTTGAGACCCGGTATTAGTATTCTTGATGAATTAATTTCCAAATGAACTGCAATAACAGCAGTTACCTACGGCAATACGGTAATAGATCTATGTACGGCTATTGATCAAGAGCGTCTAAGTTTGCATCACAAAGATGTCCTAATTGCTATGACAATTAGAGAGTTCACAAAGCAACCAAATCCCAACCCATTCTCTGCTGTAACTTCTTTGAAGTGAACTACTCACTATATGATTTTGATTTGGCTACTTTCTACTTCATTTTTCAAACGAAAATAATTTGGAAGAGGATATTCATGCCTATTTTAAAGACCAAGAGAAATCATTTCTTCCTGATGAAATATATATTTAATAAAGTCATTGTAGGACAAGTAACGCATGTGGAAATAAGGGAAATTACGTTGAGAAAAAAAATTAGATTTTTGAAAAGGCAACAAAATTCTTCAAAACTATTCATGAACTAATGATTGCAATGTACGAAGCGTGCTTATTAAATAACGAGGCTGACGCTGTAAAACATTTTATTATGATTTCATACATATTTTCTTATTATTATCTTCAATATAAACCCCTCCTCTATTCCTACAACGCTCCATGCTCCTTCAGGACGCGTGCCGCTTTCGCTTTCACAGCTTAAACGGACTCAAATTTTATTCCCTTTAATTCCTATAAAGACGGACTCAAATTTTGTTCCCTTTAATTCAGATTTCACTTAGGAAACAGATAGAAGTCGCACGGAGCAAGATTCGGTGAATAAGCCGGATGCCCTAATACTGGAATGCTGTACTTGGCTAGAAAGCTCTCGACTGATAATGCGAAATGCGTCGGTGGAGAACCCATGACTTGTGTTCCACAATTCGCATCGCTTTTTCCTTATTCTTTCACGGAGTTGAGCAAGAACGTGAAAGTAAAAATGTTGATTAATAGTTTGACCTTCAGGAACTCAGTGAAGGTACACAATCCTATGAATATCGAAAAAAACAATCATCATTGCTTTGAATTAGGATTTGCTCATTCGAACTTTTTTGGCTCTCGGTGAAGATGGAATCTTCCAGTGCATGGAAATTATAAGTTTCAGTAGCAGTTTTTCCAAGTTTCGTGTGAAAATTCACAACAATTCGTTTCACTATTATTATATTTTTCCGGCGAAACAAAAAACTCTAATGCGAACGAAGATACGTCTATACTGACTTGTTTACAGAGGCGAGAGGCACTGCATTCGAAAGAGAAGGCTTCAGGATAAATAGCTGTCAGTCGTTGGCGTTTGGCGCATGCGCATTTCTTCTGTACCAGCGTCAGTCTCGTTATTTAATAGCCACACCTTGTATTAGGAAGACATTGGCTCACTTTTCAAAGTCAAATATCGGTCAAGACAGTTTAAGTGGAATCGTTATTCCTTTCAAAATTGTCCTCTTCATTGTCTTCTGAGACCAAGCAGAAGTTATTCTTTTCTAGTTCCCTTCGTAGAATGAAAAATCGACAATATATATTTAATCTGCATGCATAAAATAGTAACATGGAGGACCATAATTAATTTAGATCGCCGCTAACATTAAGTTTTCGTAATGAAGAGACGTATGTATAAATCAAGCGACAATTCGGAATTTCTGCCACAAACACAAAGTTTTATAGTTTTCTTTACCATTCACTGAGCACACAATTAATTTTAAGTGGAAACGATTAACTTCGCCCATCCGTGTCATATAAATTTCGCCCAGAGAGACGTTCAGACTAATTCAACAAAGTTTCTCCAGCAATAATGATGTTTTTTTCTAGAGATTGGAATGACTGTTGGCGCATTTCGAATCTAATTAAAGTGTATATTTTAAACGGATGTTATGTGCATACTTCCTTATATTATTAATATTCAATTTTAAACTGCAGAGACTAACAACTCGTTTAAAGCATTTCGGTTGAAAGTAATTTTTGAGTAATTACTAATACATTATATTTAAGAAAAATCGTAAATAAAATAATTGGTGAACAGATTAGAAGTTATTACAATGTAAAATGGAAACAAATAGTAGTTCTCATATGTACTGTTGGGGTTGAGAAAGTTTCCTCTTTGTTTCGTTATTTTGGAAAGTTAATACACTGCTTAAAATAATCAACGGACTCTTCATCAAAAAAATATAAAATGTTACATTTTTAGTGTAGGAAAAAGGCAAAAATATTCAATTCTACAGAAAGTGTAATGAATTGTCATGTTGAACATCTTGAAGAATTATAGCTCATTCTTCCATGACACTAATTTGGAATACCTGAAGCGTTCTTGGTTGTCTATTTTGAAAAAAAAACATTCTGCCATGACATACTAAGAATATTCTACTGAATGAATTTATCAATCAAATCACCAGTTGGCAGATTTGATTGATAACTTCATTCTCTATACATAGAAAGTCCATTTGTTGATAGTGTTTATTCGTCAGTGAAGAGCATTATCATCTATAAAAATTGATAGTTCTTTCACTGCTGTTGCATGCAGAAGAACAAAGAATCACCGAATATCATACAATTATCTTTGGGCAGCGAGAGTCCTATCTTTAATGAAATAAATGTCAGTGTACCCACCAGTACTTATCTCAGACTATGTTATTACGAAACTATCATCATATTAAGATCTTTTCCAGAGAAACTGTCTCATATTGCGTCTGCCGAGTTCAAGTCTATTATCTATCTGGCTGAATAATGCTCGCCTGCATTCATTATGACTTTAATTGATATACTTATTTGCCGACATAATATGTATTCTTTTATGCTCTGCCGCAAGAGAAATTAAAATCAGTCGTTTCTGGGAATATAAGTCAGACATACGTAAACGAATTCTTATTGCTTGAATTAAACTAACTTTCCTCCGGTAGTTGCAAACTTACTTTCTATCTAGGTTTTAAGAATGCGATTTCTATATGGCAATTGGCCGTTGTTTACACTGCCATTACCTTTATCGAGCACCTCCAGATTTAAGATTCCAATGAAGAAATTGCACTGCTATTTCGCGTTTCGAGGAATTCACCTCTCATTCACCGCGTAGTAAACAGGGTGTTATTAGTATTTGAATGATTCTTTTAACGGTCATCTATCGGTAATTCGCCAAGATTTTAAAATGTTCGTGTATTTATGCACCGATAACTTTGTTATCGATTTTAGCGATACGACATGCCCTTGTACTTTCGTTTGGGGAGCATTGTTTTTTCATAATTTTTCTGTATTCAAAACGTACAAGTCCATAAAGAACCGTTCGTTAATAATACAAATTTACCTGACGAGAGGTGAATTCTTTGAAACGCCTAATAAATAGGGTATTATTATCATCTAAATGATTCTTTTAACGATCATCTGTTGGCAATTCGCCGAGATTTGTGTGTGTTCATCTATTTACCCACTGATAACTTTGTTACTGACTTTCGCGAGCTGATACCCTTGTTTTTTTATTCGTATGTTTCAACGAAAAGGAACGCATTGGTTTTTCATGTTCGTTTCATGTACAGAAAATTTAGTTTAATTTTTGAAAGAATATGTATAGATATAAAGACTAATTTTTCTACGGATACATACAGTGATACATACAGTTCTTATATATCTCAAAAACTACATTTTCTTTATTATGGGAGATTTATTTTCCACGACGTCGATAAAAGATGAACATTGATCTAAATACTTTTATTGTGTATAGTTTTTAAAGTTTCTTGTAACACTAAATATATATGTATATATATATAAGGCGTTTTTTTGAAGAGATTAAAATGATAATACAAGACAGAAATATTGTTGGAATGAAATTTTTTTATTATAATCTGGTAGATAATTTCATGGCATTTATTTTTCAAATATTATTTCCGGCATATGTCCGCCGCGGCTACAAGTTACATGGTCCATTCAATCAATCTAATTTTTGACTACTTTTTCCAATAAATCTGGCCGTATGGCGTCAATGGTGGTTTGAATATTGGCTTCCAATGCTTCAGGAGTTGCTGGTTTGTCGGCAAAAACCAATGACTTAACATGGCTCCATAAAAAGTAATCCAGAGGCGTTAGGTCGCACGAACGACGGGACCAGTGAACAGGATCACGTCTGGAGATAAAGTTGTCACCAAATTGATTTTGTAATAAATCGATGGTTAAGCGCGCTGTATGGCAAATTGTGCCGTCATGTTGGAACCAAATATCATCGATGCTTAGCTGATTAATTTTCGGAAACAAAAATTCAGTCAGCATGGCTCAATAGTGCTCGTCATTCACCGTAACGGCAGCTCCTTCCTCATTTCGAAAGAAGGAAGGGCCGATGATGCCGCAGCGTGTAAACCGTACCAAATAGTCAATTTTAATGGATATAATAGTGATTCTTTAACGGCTTGAGGATTGTCTTCGCTTCAAATGCAGCAATTTTACTTACTGACGTACCCATTTAACCAGAAATGAGCTTCCACATGGAGCATAATTGAGACGAGAGAATTCGCCTGACTTTAAAAACTAGAACACGTAGAAAAAATTTTGCAAATACTTGAAGGCATAAAATTCTGTTAAGTTTATTTGTGCTTATTTATTGGTGACATATTAGAGGCCTTATGCTTCAATAGAGGTAGTGACAGCTTTCTAAAATATTTCTATGAAATTAATGTCACAAATGTCAAATGAAAATTTTTATTTTATTCTATGTTGATTTCTTGCCTGGACTTGATCGATTTAAATTCAGTTGTTTTATTTTATTAAACGTTCTGTTATGGACGCACACTATTAGGTGGATGAGCACCATGTGTTTACTAAATAAATAGATGTTTTATTTGTCTGACTGTTATGTTGACTAGATGCTAGCTCTGATTGAATCCAAAGGACTCCAGCTCAATCCTATTAACATTTTACAAAGAATCCTATCAAAAAGAGTTTCCATCAATCAAAATTAAATATTATGCGGCGAGTGAATATTCATATCAACATTTAAAGTTCATCACAGCAATATGTAATTCGGCACCTTTTCTTAATGTTTTAATGTATCCTGAGGTGAAAACCCGGTGTAGTATTGTATGATTACTACACTTTCCATTGTTGTTTAAGTTAAACACCTACATCAGGGTGAAAAACATGTTACATATTCAGAAAATGAGTATTGTCCGTCTAATGAAATAATCGCTGATTTAAAAAGGTCCTTCGTTTCACTTTCACTCGTGGTTTTTCTCTTAAACACTGTCCGATACGCACTATAGCTCTATAATAGGGATTATTATCTAAAACTACACATAATTTATCGGTTGTATGGGTACCTTCATTACCTATTAGATGTCCTAACGAGACTATATTATACTATATTCACTACTTCACTACTTCATTTAAAGATAGCTTGCTGTTTTCTAATTAGAAGATGGCTTCTAAAACAATCGAGTAAGTTTGGATTTCGATATCTGGTTAAATAAAATTGCTAGAGCTTCCTCTGAATTTAATTTCAAAATACAAAGTTTAATAATGTGAAACTGTTTCTCGTAGTATACTTCTGTTGGAAACCACGTTTCCCATCTCGTTGATACCGACTCTGAGGATAGCCCGGACAGAGACTTATTGAAATCTTCTTTGGTAGAAGTCATTAATACTGTTAATTAATGGTAATAAAAACAATAAATTTGAAACAGCTATCCATAAGTAGGTACTTTTGGATAGCTGTTATCAGATGAATTGTATAGAGCAAACATGTTACGTAAAGCACTTTAGAAAAAGATTGTTTTAGTATTTTGCATGCTTTAACCATGTTTGGAACCTCTATCTATAACCAACGTTAGAACTTAGTTTGAGGATATAGGAAATTTCTCAACAGCATTTTTTATAGTTTGCACTATGGTATTCTGGGTTTGTTTTTGGTAATATTTTACTGCATAAGCGGAGGAACTAATATTCAGGGCTGCATTTAAAGACAATTCACTGTCTAATTGGGATAGCAATCGGGTAATTTTTGGAAATTTGCTTTATTTGTGTTTGAATTTTGTTATTTGTAAATGGCTTAATGGGATTGCTTGAGTTTTTGTGAATTTAATTTCAAGATACAAGACGTCATAACGAGAAACTGTTTCTCGCAGGATATAACTGCGCGAAGCTATGTTATTTATAAAGATAAATACTTTTGTGTTTCCTGAAATTTTTTTACAGTTTTAAATGGTTTCTCAAATACGAGACCTTGTATGGAATTTTCAAGACCGCTGCCCCCACAGATTTGAACTTATTAGCATTTCTATTTATTTATTAGACATTTTTCTGTTTTAAGCCTGATGCTAAAATTGTGCGTGTTTAAAAAATATGCTTTTTCTAAACAAATTCACTGGAACATGGTAAAACGAATTTAAATATAAAATTCACGAAATTATTATTATCTAGTGTGTGTACATATTCATTTAAATAAAGGAATAACTTACGAAGCGTTTTGTGAATATGCTTTATAATATCTTACACTTTCAACTAGAAAGAATAATCTTCGACAGCTTTTTTATGGAAAAATTCAACTATATAATGTATAAAGTGTCCTTAAGGATCATTTTAACAAGGTCGTTTCTTCGTACGTTAGAGAGGAGCACAATGAAAGGACACATAGGACAAATCTGAATTTCAAATAACACTGAAATATTGGAGCACACGACTTCCTGATAATCAGAGGACGGAGACACTCAATTCTGAACGTTTTTCCCTCTCAAACTCTAAGGGAAGTGTATCTTTGCTTAGTCTGCACTTTTTCGGCATTTGGCATTCGTCGGCTATATAGATATATATTTACTATCTTTCTCTCTTTCGAAGATCCTATTTTCCGTCGACTAGTAATGGGAGGTGGAGTAGGGTTGTAAGTGTTTTAGAGCGATCAAAGATTTTTCATGAATACATATCGATGGCGAGTTTTTAAGAAAACGAAAATAAATCATGTGTTTTTATGCTTGATCAGACTTGCGTAAAAGAGATATCAGAGATATGCTAATACCGAACAGCTTTCAGTAGTTTTTATATATGAGAGGATCCGAGAATATTATTTGAATTCATAAGCACTTTTTGTAAAATGTTTGATATATTTATTAACTGCTACTGCATATATTTACATCTATTTGACTACATATCGAAATTCCATTCATTATTGTTCGATTTTTAAGCTAATTATATCAGTCAACTAAATATTGCGAAAAATTTAATCACTGAAGGTTGCTATATAACCATGCACATTAATTTTCGTATTCTGTATACGTATTTCGACAATTAAGTTGTCATCATCAGCAGATAACTAAACAGTGTCGCACCTGGAAAAACGCACAGTGTGCGTTTTGGCATTCAACGGTACAGATCGTGTACGGAATTTGTTTCGTACGGGTATTTTGCTGTATACGTATTTCGACAACTTAGTTGTCGAAATACGTATACAGAATACGAAAATTAATGTGGAAAGGGGTCATATATCAATCTTCAGTGATTAAGTTAATCAACCACAGGCTCTATCAAAATTACCATTGTGAAAAATATTCTTATGTATTGGAATGTTATTTGGGAGCTTTTTTCAATTATAGCTTTATCAGTGTTTATTGAATAAAAGTTTTAGCAATATATGTATTCTGCGATGCATTTCTATCCATCTTTACCTACTTTTAATTTCTGAAAACGTATTTTTATTCTATTACCTTCTGCCTTTTCTTCCTTTGCCTTATTTCTTAATATATTTTTGGATTTTAATCTTAATTTTAATCATATAATTAATAATTATTTTTGCTTCGTTTGTTGATTTCAGCTACCTTTTCTTTTTCAGAATATTCTCCCGTTCGTATTTTTCAATTTCACTAGACCAGCAGTGCTCAAACACTCGATCGCGAAATATTTAAATGTCCAAAATCTCTTGAGAAATTAAAAAATAACCCTTCTGTCAGTTACTTTTACGGCAACATTGTAATAATAATAAAAAAGTGATGCCTTACATTTTCTTTTAAAACTAATATGTGGAGGTTCATATTATTTCGATGTTATTATAGTTAAGCGTCTCTGAATACGTCGAGATCGTCGAGAATTCAGATTTAGTTGCTTCTTAGCGTACTTATTTACATTAAATTATGAGCGATTTATTAACTGTTTATTATGTGAATTGTGTCGAATGATCTCGCATAATCTAGTAGCTTTGATGGGACTATAAATGGAGATAATTCGAACTGAGTCAGTCTTTCTTAGAAATTCGTTAAAGGCAGAGCGATGTGTGATGTGCTGCATTATTGCACTTAAATTACTTAGTTAATAAATGGCATCAATAATACCAGTGGTCTTCGAAGAATATTTTAATGTGGTGTCTTATCTGTATATAGAGAACGGCATTTGTGTAACACTATTTATCAAACAAAATGAGCGCGACCTATAAACTGGATGGAGTAGACCTAATGGTGGCAGTAACTGTCGGAGTTTACTTGATGGGCATAACTTCATTTAACTTAATCAGAGAAAGGAAAAAGCGAGTGACAAATTCCTTAGTAGCAATAGTATCGACCCATCTTCTTGTTTCAGCAAATATACTTGCGCTGAACTATAACGTTGGGTCATCGGATAGGTTCTACATTTCTATAGCGCGTTCGAAGCTCATATGCTTCAATCAAGGCACTAATTATATTTTGCAGCTGTAGTGGTAAAATACTGAGTAAATGAATTTATTAATAAAATAGTAGTAAAAGCATTTATACTACAGTTACTTAAAGGCTAAGAGATACAGTTTATAAGTAAATTTAACATGGGAAAGAGAAAGAATTGTATTCCGGAACTACGCCGTATTATTTTAAATTTAGTAAACAGAGCACTTAAATTGTTGAAAAAAAGTGGCGTATAATATAGTACAATACTTCAGGAAAAATAAAGCAGGAGAAAAAGATAATACAAGAGAAAAGGAATCCAGAAAATCATTAGAGCATTTTATCATCGTATAATTCGCATCGCATAGGCTGATCCAAGAAAGACGGCTGTCAACATCCATAAGGAATTGTTGCAAAATTCAGACAACAATATTTCGATCCGTACATTTCGAAGACGATTGAACTAAACTAATTTATTTGCCGGAGTAGTTCGCAAATACACCCTTAGTTTGTAAATGAAACCATATGCGTCGTGCCCAATTTTCGAAAGAACAAATTAGCTGGA
Organism: Dermolepida albohirtum; assembly: GCA_031893035.1. NCBI lineage: Eukaryota > Metazoa > Arthropoda > Insecta > Coleoptera > Scarabaeidae > Dermolepida > Dermolepida albohirtum. Next base: position 56,034 of record JAVIWB010003101.1, read on the forward strand.
CAATGGAAAAATGTGTTATTTATGGACGAAACAAAAGTAAACCGTTGTAGTTCCGATGGAAAACTATATATTCGCCGACTTCCAAGAAGTGAGTGTAATCGTTAGTATACTACAATGACCATCAAACACGAATGAGGAAATATGATGGTATGGAGATGCATGTCGTAGGGAAATATTGATCTGATTTATGGAATAGAAGGCATAATAGATCAACACCAATACATCAGTATATTAGAAAATGCTCTTCTGCTCTACGCAGACTAGTTTGGCTAGTACCTGGAGACTATTTCATGATAACGATCTAAAACATACTACGAGGATCGCTAAAAACATCATAATAAATAATTATATTTCGGTTATTGGCCTCGATCTCAACCTAATTGAGTGTTTGTCGTATGAAGTAAAAAAGAAGATCGGTGGCACTATTATCCAAGTTCAGATATGATTTACGAAGCTATTGATCTGACTTGGTATTTTATTCCACGAATTTTATGTAAGACATTTGTACAACCCATGCACAAGGGCTGTCAAGCGGTAATTGGCAGTAAAGTACTTTACAAAAGACTGACAGCATAAATCAAGGAAGACATAAGGTCAACTTTTTTTGCATGTCAAGCTAAAATTGAAGAAAATATTAGTAATGACACAAAAATATTTTGGTCATTTATTAATAAACGACGAAGTACTTCAAAAATACCAGAAATTATGCATAATAATGAGGCTACGGCAGATGAACCACAGGATGTTATTCATGCTTTCGCAACTGAATTCGCAGGTATTTTCCCACCCTACGTACAAGCCGCAACCTTACCTTTTAGCCATTCTCCTTCCTTTTTTATTAGTCCATTAACCAAGGAAATTGTCTTAGATGAAATTGGTGGACTAGAGAATGACATGTCTGTAGGTGATGATAATATTCCCGGTTTTCTTATAGATGACTGTGATTTCGCGTTTTCACATCCCTTAACTATTTTGCTTAACACAATTTTATATACTTCCGTATTTCTTAAAGTTTGGAAAATTAGTAAAATTATTCCATCATTCAAAATGGATGATCGGGCTAATGTCTGTGATTACAGACCAATTACGCTAGGCGTAAGAATGCAATGTTATGATTTGACACATATCTCATTTTATTCTACTGATATCAAGCTTCAAAGGTGCATTTGCGGTACGCATTACTTTTCTTATTAAATCAAAAGAAAAAGCCGTTGAAAGTCATTGCTTGCTGGTAGAAACTTACGGTGAGCATGCTCTAACCATAAAAACAACTAAGGCGTGGTTTCGATAATTCAAAAGTGGTGATTTCAAAGTCAAAAACAAAGAACGTTCTGGTAGGTAGTAAAATCCAAAAGATGGGAAAATCGCATCAATTGAATGACAGGCAAATGGATAATCGAAAAATCGTCTGTGAAATGCTGGTAGGGTCGGAAGTCATTTCTGTATCGATGAAAAATGAATTTATTTCGAAAACTCTAAGCGCAAGAAATTATAATTTTTGCTAAGCGAAGCCGGTCCATCGATTCCAAGGCCAAATCGTTTTGGTCGCAAGACAATGCTCTATGTTTGGTGGGACCAGAGTAGCGTGCTGTATTATGAACTGTTGAAATCTGGTGATCACTACCGATAACAAATTATCAATTTGAACCACGCATTAATAGAAAAACGTCCAGAATAGGCCCACAGACAAGTAAAATGATTTACAGCACGATAACGCGCGGTCTCATACAGCAAACCCGACCCAGGAAGCGTTAAACGCACTTAGATGGGAAACGATATCGCACTCGCCGTATTCTTCAGACCTTGCCCCGTCCGGCTATCACCTTTTCGCATCACCGGGACATCGGCTAGCAGAAGAGCACTTCACCAATTTCGAAGAAGTTAGAAAATGGCTCGAAGAATGGTGTTGCTCAAAGGACAAACAGTTTTCTTGGGATGGCATCCATAAATTGCCTGAAAGATGGGCAAGATGTGTAGAATCAAATGGCCAATACTTTGAATAAATAATTTTTTTCATTTTCTTGAAAATTATGTAGACTTTTTTTACGAAAAAACCAGTAATGACTTTCAGGTACACCTGGTATATTTCAAATTAGCATATTTAAATCCAACCTAGTTTGTAGAAAATTCGTTTCTTTCAGGGTAATGCTAATTAGTTCCAACCATGATTAATACAATTTGAAAGACGATGTTAACTCTCTGAATGTGGCAGCGAGAAGAAGGAATACGTTTTTCTTATCCTGACCCTTTATCCGATGACGTCATTGGTAAAGGAAGAAGAAAATAGTACAAATTACGGGGTGATTAGAAAACAATTAATTAAAAGAATACCTAAAATAACTTGAAAACCAAATACTAAACAGTCGAAGGATAGGAAATGAATTTAAATACTGTAACTAAAAGAGAGTACGGTACTTCATAGAATAATAACTATCATAGGAAGAAGAACCTAGATGGCGTTAGTATAATCACAAGGAGCTAATTAATACTACCAGAAAAAAATTAATTTAACATATATCAAATACAGTTAGAAATTAAAAGAAAGTCAATATAATTGTAAAATAAAATTTACAATTTAAAGTAGTTGAATGCACCCTGAAGTAAATGATTTTATGAAATAATTGCATTGTACAAACAAAAAGCAAATCAGTTGTTCACTTGTCGTAAGCAAACAACTACGAAAATACATTATAATCTATAAAAAATCCCACAGAAAGAAAAATACATAAATAAACATTACACTAACTTCAAAATGATAAATAAAAATTAAACTAATAGATTACATAAGAACAATCGTATAGCACAAGAAAATGTATTAATATAGGGCCGTAATAAAATAATTCCAATAAAATGTGAAATCTGTTTAAGATATGAAAGTTATGTAGTTGTGATAATCACAAAATGTTAGCACTGATCTATACGGTGATGTACATAAAATATAAGCCACATATTAAACTTTACGGAAGATCATACCGTTAAACTCCACAAATGAACAAGAGGTAAAATGAACTCGTAACAAAATCCTTAAGCTGTAACAATCAAGTCATGAGACACGCGGTATATTAAATTCTTGTTATTTAACTTAAATGTTTATATGCATTAAGTTAAAAAGGAACCCTAACAAGTTTAACCCTAAAAAATTTATAAAAGATTTCACGAAAAGAGTCTCAAATTTAAAAATATTGTGGCGTATGAGAATATTTATTCCTTCCTCAATTTGTGTAAGTAAAAGCTCAAAGAGTATGTATTTCGACCATCATACTACTAAGTTCACTTTTGAGAGAACTTAGTCTTACTTTCTCATATACATAGTGTTACGAAACTTAACGATAAACATACGTAAAGGAAGCCTTCGACCTTCGACAATGTGAGTGTTCTAGAGCAAGGACATTCGCGATGCCCAAAGTTTATACATAGACTCAGCATTGTCTTATATACAAGTTTCCCAGTTGAATGTAATATTTTTGTATCAAATGAAAAGCGAAAATGTTACAATAGAATTTCGGAAATTAATGTAAAATAAATTTTCCCAACGTTTCGTGTATATTGTTACGTTGTTTCAGCCTTTATGTATCCATGCGAATATGTGGTAGAAGGTAATATTATTTCAAACAATAACTCATAAAATTCCTCCTGAAATAATTCCAACGTCAGGAGTTTAATTTAGTCTGTAAATATGGCGCAAGCGAAGCCACGGAAAGATTGTTTCCTCACATAAACTTAAAGCTAATCTTATTGTAAAAATATTCCGTATTGTTTTAAAAACCGCTTAATAGTACCGTTCCGGACGTCGAGATATGCGGAAAAGAAATTTAAATTTCACATTCCCATGTTTTCCATTTTCCGACTAAATTATGCAGAACTACCACGTTCATGGTATTTTCTTTTCGGATATACGAGGCACTTTTTCTGTAGGTTATTTCAGCTGTGTTGTCCTACTATAGCGAAAGATCGGATTCGAATAAATCGGCTGTAGTTTGTAGTGAAATAAGGAACCCACGTTGACCGTTTCCATAATTGAAATTACACCTTGGGTGACCTAACTTCCTCTTGCACGTTGTTTTTTGTTTTGGATTCCATTTCTTTTTAGCGTGACGTTCTTTCTAACAACAACTTGAATTATTTATCGGTTACGAGAAAAAGAAGCACCTAGTAGCTTATGTAATATTTATAAAATTTTCGTTATGTTGGTAATATTATACATGTATCCTGTGTTTTTGCGCCAGTATTTTTTTGTCCCACTTATCTTTTGACCTGAAAATTTATCATGCTTTCCTAGAGATTCGTAAAAGCTTCTGAAACGTATAAAACTATATATATATATATATATATATATATATATATATATATATATATATAAGAATTTATCCCGTTTTATTCACTTGCTATCCAATAAAAAGTACTTCAAAGCTATGTATATGTTTAAGTTTCATACTTAGTAACTCATATTTTCTTCTGGATTTTACTGCACTTATTCTTACTTCTTGTTAATGAATTTCCTGCCTATCTTCTGAATATTTTAATATACATATTTAGTTGATCTTTTAGAGAAGCTTCGTTACCGAATGAATGTCCTGCTTTACAAAATGATATTACGTTTTTGCATTCCTGTGTTCCATACATTTGTGGAACTGGGTTTAGCCCTTGGAGTAGAAATTCCTAAACTTTATTGTAAAATATTCGATTTTCCTGAACTTATTAAGGCCTAATCTGTTTCTTATATCTACTCACTTTAATAAGGTTTTTAAGAAATGGACAACTGTAAAAGAAACGTGTACAATTTTTATTCAGATCTTTATTGAAAAGAAATAAAATGTAAGTGAATATTTTATTTTTTGACGAAACAAATCCCAACTTAGAAAAATTTTTACGTAAAATTAAAATTTCAAAATATACATAGGCAATAGGCAAATAATGATCTAAATGGGAAAGATGAATATGTTGCTCTAATACAAATTGTTCAATATTTGGCTTTAATTTGGTGGGATATAGTCTCCGATTTCTATAGTCAGTGAGTCGCAACCTTTTTTCGCAAGAAGACTGGCTACCGTGCTAAAAACCACGCGATATGAAGATGGAAAAGTATTAAAAACTTTCTTGCAATATTCCATAACGCAGGATTACCAACAAGAACTTTTGAATCCTAATTCTGAACTGCACTTTCTTCAAGTTCTTTGTTAGTGCTTATTCCGGTCAGTCTTTCTTATAATGTGACGTCCGATTCTTCAGTGTCACCGTATGGGTAAATAATTTAGTGTGATATTACCATAGTCAAAACTTGCTTAAATTAGATTAATTTTGTCAAGAAAAGCCGCACTTTATTTTTATTAAATTCAGACTGTGACCTTGTAAATGCAAGAATAAATCTGTCAAGTAGGCAGTATATGGCTTCCGTTTAATTCAATTTCTTTTGAAAATGGGATCTCAAGCATCCAAAACTCTAAAATGGTCTCAAAAAGTGAAACTGATAATTCAGTCTATAAAAATTCTCATTTTTTCACACATTTACGCAAATAACATGGAATTTAAAGCTTTGCTGCGAATCTTGTTTACTTGCCGCTATGACGAATTGCAGAGATTTATGCGTTTTGGTACTATGGCTTTTAGCTACTAGAAGTTGTCGGTGAATGATGAAGTGTATTGCTAACACTTTTTCTTGCAAAATGCTTATAAAATCGCAATAGCGCCCTAACATGGCTGGTGCTCCATCTGATGTACCTATATTATATTTGATAAAGGAATCACTCTTTCTATGAAATAATCTTGCAAAATATTGATTGCTGCTTCGTCTTTAAGTGTCTGTTGTCAATATTCTTGCAAAAGCATGGATTTCTTGGTGCTTCATTTTCAGGTAAAGTTGAGTTGTCCAGTTTATTTGCAGACAGAGAATCATTTCATTTATATATTTTTGGACTACATTGTCGCTCGAATAAATTTTTTGGGTATATTATCTGCAGTCTAGCTTAGAGAAATCTTTAAAACCTCCATAATGGTTGACAAAACCAGCTGTTCCACGATAGTACAGGGTTCTTCTTTATTTGGTATGAGTAATAATCTATAGGACTATCGTAAACCATTTCTTTTTGGCTTTGAAGCGAACATACTAACCACCATAGCTCTCTTCCGAAGTTTTTTGCTCAGTGTTTTTTAGAGTATGTCAAATCTGCATGTTGGAGCTGAAGGATCACCCTCCCAGGTGATTTTGAACAGGGAATTTAAAGAACTTGAATTCATAGCACAATACACTCCTTGATATTCTATACTATATATTGGAAACTAAATATTGATACTTTAGCAGTTATTTTCTAACGTCATATCTGAAAATTTCTTTAAAATTTTATGTCTATCAGTCTATAGAATGAATGAAACACATTTAATTTAATATATTGTAATGACATGACTTTCATTACACTGAAAAAATCAATTTACAAAATACAGAATTACATAATTCAACATTCAATATATTTATACAGGGTGGAGCAGAGGAAACGCATGTTTTTCGAACTACTAGTACGCGGCGATGTGAGGAGGTATTGTCCTTGAATGAATGTTTGCAGACTACCCATACAACGCAGTTTCAGTTGCTATGGAGCGTTGGAGCGTAGAGCATCGCGTGTTCGTTGTCGAGCAGTACTTTAGAAACAATGATTCCGTAGTCACAGTGCAACGTCTTTTCCGTCAAAATTTTAGAGTTGGACGTCGAGGTGTAGTGCCTGATCGAAATACTGTACTCCGATGGGTTGCAGCGTTTAGAAGTACTGGATCTGTGATGAAAAAGCAACCACCTGGTCTTCCTCGTTCAGTACGAACTCCAGAAAATGTAGAACGAGTGAGAACGGCAGTTGTTGCTAGTCCGAAGCGATCGACTAGGCGACAGGCTGTAGCGCTGGGTATGTCATGTCGTTCGCTTCATCGCATCTTACATGATGATCTTAAGTTTCACCCGTACAAGCTAGTGATCATCCAGCAGCTTAGTGAAGGGGATTTTGTGCAACGCAGAGAGTTTTGTAGCGTAATGGACGAAATTTTTACGGAAGATGCAGATGCTACAGTCCTCATGAGTGATGAAGCACATTTTCATCTACACGGTTACGTTAATGTTCATAATTGTCGGTTTTGGGCATCGGAGAACCCACATCAATTGCATCAAAGACCTCTCCACAGTTTGAAAGTAACAGTGTGGTGCTGCATTTCAAAGATGGGAATTGTTGGACCCTATTTTTTTGAAGAGGAAGGAACTACAATTACTGTGACATCAGCGCGCTACGTTGAAATGCTAAACAACTTTCTTCATCCAGAACTCGAAAGGCGTCAAGTGAATATGAGAGAAATATGGTTTCAGCAGGACGGTGCCACAGCTCACACGGCGAGAGCATCCATGGAAGTGGTTCGACAAATGTTCCCAGGACATGTTATTTCCAGAAATGGTGATGTTCACTAGCCCCTTCGCTCACCCGATTTGTCGATATGCGACTTCTTTTTGTGGGGATATTTGAAATCTAGAGTCTACATGAACAAGCCTCGCACAATCAATGACCTGAAGAATTCCATTCGTCAAGTAATTGAAGCTGTGCCGAATGAAATGTTGGAGAGAGCCGTTCGTAACTTTCAGGACAGGATCCAAATTTGCATTAAAAAATCTATCACTTAATGCCTGTTTTTATTAATTTTATCGAACCGTTTCCCAGTCATTCAATAGTGAAAAACATGCGTTTCCTCTGCTCCACCCTGTATTTAAGTGTGCATGTGTATTAGGATAGAATGATTTATTAAAGTATAATAATAATAATCTTTATTTATTCAACAAGTAACAAGATAAAAAAATACAGTGCAAAAAACAAACTAAACGTAAGTAATTACAAAAATAAAATTAAATCAAAAACAAATAAAAAATAAATAAACACTACATTTGCAAAGGAACTTATTGCATATACTATATTATATATATATAGATCTTCAAGTATTTCGTAAAAGTAAGGAGTAATTCCCGAATAATTTTACTATTGCACCAGAAGTCGAACAAATATTACCAGAAAATAAGAAACAAAATAACAATTTTGATTCTCAGAATGTTACAACTAGGATCTTTCCCAACGCTCAAGTATAAGTTATTAGAAGGTATTGCAATGTTCTTGTATAAATGTACATTTAGGACCTATTCGGTTGTATAAATGCCATAAAGCATTAGCCATAAGTGTTGCAAAAAATATTTTCTTTTCTTTCATTTATTTCCGATTGTCTTAATTTACAGCTTCGCCTTAACATTATTTACAACTGAGAAAATTGGCTCTTCATCTCTGTTTAAAATACTGAAGCATGATTGTTTAAACTTGTGTGAGTCCAATAAATTAATGCTTAATGTTAGCAAATGCAAAGCGGTTACCTATTCCAAGTGTAATAACCCTCTTATAATCAATTATTCAGTTGATCAAACTGTTTTAACCAGACAAGTTCAGGTCAAAGACTTGGGAGTTCTCTTAGACTCACATTTAATCTTTTCACGTTCTCTTAGTTTTGTCATTCATGGTAGACGATTTATTGACCCTCTCTACTTTAGGTTTGTTATTTTATTCTTTGTGCATTCCAAACTTGAATATGCCGCTATTATATGATATCTACACTATGCATATTTTCATTTGGAATTTGAGAGAGTCCAGAAGAGATTCTAAACATCAATCATTAAAAAATGGTTATTCTTCTCGTGGTGTTGACTGCATTAATATACTGCGTGATTTGGCTTCCAATCGTTTTCAACCGAGGCGAGCTACTTAGAATAAAACTTTTAACAAAAACTGTCAATAATACAATCGAGTCACACTCACTACTATTTTGACAAACCTTCCGTGTTCTTGGAGGTTCAAGTCGATCTAATGACACCTTTATAGTTACAAAGCTAGAACGAATGTTTTATGTAAAGCTACTCTATCGCAAATGAGTAGCAATGCTAATGCTTTATTTGGAAAATCCATTCCAATAGCTTTATTGTTAATAACTAGTTGATTTGCAAAGGTAAAATATATTTACTTTTTACTTGTTTAGATTTAATTTAATTTTTGTTATATGGTATCTTTGTAATTACTTACGTTACGTTTCTTGTACTGTATTTAGAAACATTTTTTTGTTTTATAATTTGTTACCTGTTCGATATGTAAGGATTATTATTATGCGTTTCATAAGTAATTCTATTGTAACATACATACACACTTAGATATAAATATATTGAATATTGTATTGAATTTAATCACTGAAGGTTGATATATAACCCTTTCCACATTAATGTTCGTATTCTGTATACGTATTTCGTCAACTAAGTTGTCATCATCAGCATATGTTAATACAGTGCGCGTTTTGGCTTTCAACGGCACAGATCGTGTGCGGAATTTGTTTCGTACGGGTATTTTGCCGCAGTTTTGCAGGTGCGACACTGTTTAATTATCTGCTGCGATACGAAAATTAATGTGGAAAGGGGTTATATATCAACCTTCAGTGATTAAGTTAACCAACCACAGGCTCCATCAAAATTACTTATTGAATAATTCTGTATTTTGTAAATTGAGTTTTTCAATGTAATGAGAGTAATATCATTAAAATATATTAAAATAAATGTATTTCATGCATTCTATAGCGTAATAAATACTAAATTTTAATATAATTTTCAGGTATATTTAGAAAAGGTTGAAAAATAACTTCTAAAATATTAATATTCAGTTTCCAATATATAGTATAGAATATCAAGGAGTTTATTGTAGCTACGAGTTCAAGTTCTTTAAATTCCCTGTCCATATTTGTAAAATAAGTTGAAGATGTACATTGTTGCCTCCCGCATTATGTACAGAATTGGTTTTCGTATCAACCCGTAAGTCATGTTGTTCAAAAGCAACTAAAACGAAAATCCCGAATCTATCAAGGCACAATAAGTGCGGACATCCTGCATCCATGGTCCTCGAATCACTGATGGCATCTCTTAATATCTCATGGACTTTCAGTAGGTATAGGTTTATATGGGAAGCTTACGGGACGCAATCCTAGAGGGAGCACATGTTGCGGTATTTAGACAGCTTCCGTAAGCATCAGCCGAACCGGATCCAGTAGAGCTTACTCGTATTGCGGGATCATCCTTGTGGAATCCCCGCCGGGATTCCGGAAAATAGGGACACATTAGTAGTTTCTCCGATAACTTAGAACACGAGAGTTATTGTGGCGGCCGTCGACTAATGAAATATGTAAGTACAAACTTCGGAGATCCTATAAGGCGAACTTCGTTCATTTTCGAGATAATTATTTACAATCTGTACTATAGATATCTAATTTATTATTAATGGTAGCAAATAGCCTTTGAAATACTACATCTCTGATTATGAATGACTACACGAACGATAATCTAATAATGAAAACGAATTACCCAAATACAATTTATTCATCGTTCTACTATTTCGCAAATATTACACCTGAGTACTTTTACTAATTGACGAGTTATAAGTTGTGAAATGCGAATGTCAGGCACCCTAGTGCCTGAACCACACGTTATGTCCAATATAGAAAATCTCATTACTTTGTCATTATATCAAAGAAAATTATTTATTTAAAAAAGGCAAAGAATTCTTATCATATCAACATTTGTACTCTGTATATTTATTTTGGCAACTAGGTTGCCATCATTAGCAAATTATTAATCATAATGTTACACTTGAATTCGCGGTAAAGCTCACACAGAAAATTCAGCATTCTACTTTTTATTTCATACAAAGGGTACTAGGAAAGTTTTGCAATACGATGCAGCAATGAATCGTAGGAAGCTGCATGTTGCTGCATGTTGAGACATGTTCATACGTGTATAGTAGCCGCGGCGCCACGTCGATGGGCTCAGTTATTCATTAGCAGTGAGAGTGTAAAGTGCTTGTGATGGCATCGTGGCCACAAAATGAGATAAGGGCAGTTTTGCGTTATAATTTCGTGCGTGGTTTAAACATAGGACCAGTGCTTCGAAGAAATGACTCTTGCACTAGGTGATGTTTGTCCACATCGCATAACGATATTCGTGTGGTATAGAAAATTCCAAAGGAGAAATTTAACTGTGGAGGATGCTGAGAAGTTGGGAAGGCCACGAACGTCAGTTACGGAAGAAAACGTTACTACTGTGAGTAAAAGTGCTTGGCGAGGACAGGCGAGTGACCTACCAACAGATAGAGGGTACATCAGGCCTAAATACACCAGCAATTCGTTCGACTCTGCATGGTCATTTTCACGTGAAGAAACTATGTTCTCTCATTAAAATACAAAATCATAAACAATAAATACAACTGCTGTAACATAGCATGTTTCCGCAATGTAATGGGGGAAAAAATGGTAGAACAGAGTTTAGTTTTAAAACGTTTCAATAAATAGTTTCAACATTGTAGATGTAAAAAATATCTTTTCTGTTTTTAATGTATGTAATAATTAAGGGATTTTTATGATTATATAGCCCTGATGAAGCTAAAGATTAGTGAACGACATATTGGGGGAAAAATAAAGAACACAAACTAATTTAGACAGTTAAATTTAGTTGACCGATTCCCTTTTATAATCAATAAATTTAAACAGGAGACACGCAGTCATCTGTTTTTATTTACATATATATCAGCTTTGCAGGCCTTGTGGCTTTGGTTTCGAGATGTTTCACTCCTCTTGTCCATTTTCTGTCTAGCGTCTCCTTCTTCCAACGCCTGACACCTACTAATCTCAGATCTTTCATTATATTTTCGAAGCATTTTTTCTCGACTGCCCTTTTCTTCTGTTTTACGTCTTCTTCGACCAGTACTCTGTTAACGCATTTTTTTGGGACATCCACACTCCGGGCAATTTTATCTCTTAATCAATGTCTGGTCTTCCCTACAATTCTTATATTTTTTTATTTGTTCTTTTGAATTTGTTCTGAACTTTAATTCTTCAATCTGTTGCATTTTTCCTTCTTTGTAATTGTCTCACATGCATCATGACCGTTGGCCTTAATATTAAAAGAATGTTAAGAGGAATCATTCTAATATTAATAACATCCTGTCTACTACATATGTTTCACAGATATCACTGATCTTCAGGCAGACTTGTGTTATTAATGAACGATTCCTCTAGCGATTATTATATAATTTCGATACAGAAAAATAATGAATAAATATAGCCTCGTCAAACACAAAAATGTATTGAACGACAAAGCGAGAGCGCGTCTATCTCGCATGTCGATAACTAAGCTAGTTAGAATGATCCCTTTTAACATTAACTTAGTTATCGACATGCACGACAGACGTGCTCTCGCTTTGTAGTTCAATACATTTTTGTGTTTGACGAGAGAGGGAGGCTATATTTATTCGGCTTTAATATTGTTTGATACAATCTTATTTTTGATACTCTTTTCTTTCTCGCTTATTCCATTTTCAGATTTGCGAATTCACCACTAAATCAAAATTCTATATTTGGTACGTAGACTTCCGCGGTCGTGGTCCATGCTATCTGCTTCTGGGTTTCCGGGCTGGAACCGCGTCACTAGTATATCTGCCGACGTTTCGTACCCATTTGTATGGGACATCTTCAGGGCTGAACTACAGTGAAACTGCAGTTTCAGTGCAGTTTCACTGCAGTAGTTCAGCCCTGAAGATGTCCCATACAAATGGGTACGAAACGTCGGCAGATATACTAGTGACGCGGTTCCAGCCCGGAAACCCAGAAGCAGATAAAATTCTATATGTTTTTGTACTCAATCTACGTACTATTCTCACTATACTTTTGACACATACACATTTCCTCTTCCATAAGCTTGTCTATTGCCTCTTTTACAAGGTTATGGTCTTCCGTATCTACTGCCAGCCCTTGTGCGATTATATATGTATATACTAAACGTAGTTTATTTAAGGATTGTAAAATGTTTACTTTAAAACTAATGCATATTACAGGATTTCATATTACGGCTTCTTACTGTCGGAGAACTACAACACAACACATTAATCATTGTTGGAGGACGATTTTGTGTTTGAATGTTGCAATACTTATGTCAAATATCATATATTCTTTTCTATTTGTTTACATCCACAAAACATGTAGAAGTGATTCTTTGTGATAAATTCGAACATCTGCTGACATTAATTTCTGACATGGATGTTGTGACTGCAATACCAGGAGATTTCTATGTTGAGTTTTTATTCAACAATTATAAATCAGAACAACGTTCGGGCATTTTGTTAAAATTTGGAGCAGAAAAGCTAACAAACGAACCAATCAGTTCATCACGAACTTGTTTAGATATTTTTCTTATATTAATACAAATACCATTCTCATATCACTGGATTTTCCGAGCACAGAATCGCAGTTGTAGAAATTAGAGACAGTGGTTACAATACGCGCACTCTATGCAGCACTCTAGCGATAGTATTCGAAACTGTACAGTATACTTTTTCAAATGGAGTTTGCAGAATTCAAATATAACATATAGTGCGAGAAGTGTAGCCAACTTATTTATTTACTTTAAAACCAAATATTTTCACAAAAGTTTACTATGTTAATTAAATTTTGATTGATGAATTCGTACACTTTTCATTTTTTAGGCCTTATGTAGCTGTTGTAAGATCATTGAAAGGTTAGGAGGTATACCAATCCTTTGACGTATCATATACCAAATATGACATGTTCTAAGAGAGATGCGTTTGGCGGCAGCAGGTGCCAACTAAGAATATTCATATTTATCTCCTACAAGAATCGTAATGTAATAGCTGCAACACGAGGACAAATGATGCCTTAGAAAGGCATTGTTTAGTTCCTGGCTATATAATGGAGCGAATGTTTCCAAATTATCATAACTACTCACTTGAACGTTTAAATGGACTCGAAGGAATACCAAAGAAGCCCTACTTCCCATGTCCATTCCACCACAAACAATAAATTCAAAATTTGTCTTCATAATGGGCCCACAAGCGAAAACAAGATTCATCTGAAAAAAGATATCGTTCCACTCTTCATTCCAATCTGCCCATACATTACACCTTTCTAATATAAGGACACAGATACCGACTAGAAAGAGACCATTATATTCGTGGATAGGAAAGCGATCCAAACGGCCAGGTCTGGCGATATATTGAACACATTGTTCCTATAATATACCTCTGCAAAAAAAACTTCCACAGCTATTCATAGCCTCTTGGACGATATTGCATACCTTCTTGAGGCCAATCTTTCCAACGAATAATTGAAATAATGTTCCTTGCATCCGCTTTACGATTTCAAGAAACGTATATATGTATAGTACCCAATGATGCGACCTCTGTCAAAATGTTTTAACTAGCGGTCTTCGTACTCTTGGCATTTTAATATACTAATTCACAACTACAGACTTTTGCATTCGAATAACCAAAATAAACTGTTCATAGAAGAAACAAATATTTTTTTTGTTAGAGTTCGGGAAAAATGACGCAAATATTTATTGCTTTCATGAAACTTTTTGTCCTTCCTCATTATCAACACGGTAAATGTTTGTACAAAGTTTGGTTTAAAAATGTATATTTTTCGATGTTATTTTGTCTGGTGGTATATTTGTAAAGAATGTAGTGAAGAGTTTTATAATTGGACACATGCAGACATATCTTCGAACCCTCCACCGAATTATTCAACTTAATTGATCAGCGGAAACGGCAAAAGAAATAAATGGAAAATATACATAATATACAATATGTATATCGTATTGATAAAAGTAAAAGTAACCTGTAAGAGAAACAGTAAACGAAGAAAGTGTTTAAATTTGCAGGCTTCTCTATCAATGCCATTCAACCACGTTTTCTTTTAATTACTCGGTCGTTGTTAGAGAAGAAGAGTAATTTCTTTCAAAGTTGGACCTTGTAAGAAAGAAGTGATACGTGAAGGGAAAGTACTGTTCATATTTGAAATTATGCGATAGATACGCCAAAAATTAGAATGAATTAAAAGGATATATTGTAGATATTTAAGCAAACTAATTAAATTAGTGTGTATTCTATGTGAAACAGGATTAAACTTTGAATTTCTAATTGCACTTAGTACTTAAAATGGAATTAATATTAAATTTAAGTGTGTGGAAAACTACCGAGAATATTCCAAGAAAGGGACCTACATGCAGAAATACCGTTTGTTTATTACACGAAGGAAAGAAAAATATTTCCCATCTGAATATTGGCAACACAAAAAATGTTTTAATCATAATAATAATTTGCGTATTTAAAAATGAAATGTATTTAAATTAAATAATTTAAAAATATTATAAAAGAATTATTATATATGGGAAGTGTAACAGTTAAATACCTTTCATCTAGAAGAAATAAAAATACACGTATGTATCTACTTCAAAAATGTTTTCACCGAAATGTCGACTATGTGAATACCAGAGGCTGAAACACATTTCCTAAATAATTATATATTTTTTATTCTTTTTAGAAAAAATTTTCCAAATAAAATTTATTTTTGTAAAATAAACTGCTATAAATTCCACACACATACATAAAGGAAAAGCGTCCCCACAGAAACCCATCTCGAAAAGAAATAAAACTAATTTACCCGGAAGTAAGGACCTAAAACAATTGCTTTAGATCCTCCCTCGCTTCCCGGCGACGTCACTACTTTGTCGCTTCGGTACCTACCCCCTACCACAACCATTTACACGACGAGACTCCTGTCACATTTTTGTATAAAATGGCATGCGGGTGTTTTACTAAATTACTCCTAAATGAGGGCTGCAGTGATATTATGAGAACGACTACGGAGGCCCCGAACAACAGAATATAGTCGAACAGATGAAGTTAAGATCTTTAATGAAAGTCTCAACTTCCTGTAATTCCGCTATACATTTTCTTAATATACTCGAACGTCAAATTACATTTACACCGATTTAGCATTAAAATATCTAAAACGTAATTCCAATGCTTCCCTTACAGGCACGCGCTTCGTAGATGATTTCGACGCTTGATCAAAATGTAATGATTCTTTCTTATTTAAATTTCTCATTAGAATTTGTTAAATTTAGTACAATAAATAACGAAGAAGATGCAACAATTATTTTATGGAAAACTATTTAATTAAAATAGATAATTTAGAATACCGATTAGAAATAGACTACATAAGAAATGCCAAGTTATAAAAGAAGAAATCGAAAGAAATTATTTCTTCAATATTCGCTAAATTTTAGAAATTCATCCTCAGTCGATCCTATTTATATGACAGTTGATGGCTATGCCGTAATAATTTAAAAGACAAAGACTTCTAAATAATCTTGATGCTTTCTTAACGACGGACGAAGCCTGCTCTGGAAAACTTCAGTTTCGAAAAAAATTAAATTTATAAAAAAATTATTTTAGCGTTTTTAAAATACCCCCATTTAAATAAAATAAATTTGTTCGTTCTTACGAATTATTTCTCTAATGCGGCAATAAATTTTTGGTAAATCATGATGTGTCTTTGAAATTTATCAATTCACGCTCTGGTACCAGAAAATTTCTGATCACGCGTCAAATATTTAAATGGTAACATATGGAAGTTGTTGTATACAACAGTTGGATTTTAGATTCGTGTAAACAAATTATCGTTTTTGGAACTCCGTACGAAATACGAGGGAGCGTTTTTATATTCGCGGAATGAGCGGGTTGTAGATGGGTGAGTAGGCGCATTGGGGGCGTGGCCTGTGCAGCGACTCATGATTAGTATAAATATACGAAGTTTCATTGTTATTAGACAGTTAGTCTTTGAGCTATCGTCAACCAAGTAACATAATCAGGAGTGAAAAGTGAAATATGGAAAAATCGAATATCGTGCCGTTATAAAGTTCCTTACCAGGCAAGGAAAATCAGTCGCGACCATAATGAATGAGATGTCATTGGTTTACGGCGACTCTTGTCCAGGAAAAACCATGGTGTACAAGTGGCATAGTTTATTTAAACAAAGAAGGGAATCCCTTGAAGACGACCCAAGGCCGGGCAGGAGCATTGAGGTGACCACGCCAGCACTTATCCAAAAAGTTGAACAAATTGTACTCGAAGATGCTCGACTAAAGAAGAAACAACTCGCAGAAATGGTTGGAGTATCCGATACAACAATTTTTAAAATCCTACACGATCATCTCGGCATGTCGAAGGTCAGCGCAAGATGGGTGCCGAGAATGCTCACGCCGCCGCAAAAACAACAGTGCGTAGAGTGTTCGCGTGCATTTTTGGACCTCTGTAATGAAGACAAGGATGGTGTATTGAGTGGAATTGTTACTGGAGACGAAACTTGGGTTCATCATTATGAACCTGAGTCCAAACAAGACTCCATGCAGTGGCATAAAAAGGGCACAGCACCTCCCAAGAAATTTAAAGTGTCACAATCAGCTGGGAAACTCATGGAAACGGTATTTTGGGACTCGGAAGGAATATTGTTGATTGATTATAAAGATAAAGGTGTTTCTATAACCGGAGAATATTACGCTTCAATATTAGAGCGACTATAAGAAGCCATTAAAGAGAAAAGACGGGGAAAATTGACAAAAGGTGTTCTGCTTTTGCACGACAACGCGCCCGACCACAAGAGCCGCGTTGCGTTAGCTGCCCTGCATAAGGTAGGCTTCGAAATTGTGAATCACCCACCCTACAGCCCAGACCTGGCCCCGAGTGATTATTACCTGTTTCCGAAAATGAAAAAAGAGCTGCGGGGTAAAAAATTTACTGCCGATGATGAAGTCAAGGAGGCAGTTTCGGCGTATTTTGCAGATAAAGAGAAATCATTTTTTTATGAGGGTATAAATAAATTAATTGAAAGATGTGAAAAATGTATCAGTCTTGCAGGTGAATATATTGAAAAAGAAAAATAATTTGGTTTTTTTATTTCCACCCCTTGTCCCCCATTTCGCGAATATAAGAACCCTCCCTCGTACGTCTTCCTGGGATAACAAAATCTTACTCAAACCAGACCCTGCGCTATCAGTACATAATTTGTCGAAAACTTGTGAACACCAACTGGCATTTCCAACTTCAAGTTTTCCAGTAGAAATTAGTGTAATTGGACCATTGTTCTCTAAGAAAACTGCAATAATTGTGGTAGATTACCAAGACCAGTGTTATTTGCAATTTTCTTTTTTCGCAGGAGGGAGGTTTCACCGTGTTAGCTTAATCTTATTTTCATCTTCAGCGAAGTTTCCATACTGTCAGCTTCTTCAGAATCTGCTATCAGGCTCATCTTCTCTGTTACCGTCCTTTTATATACATACACACATACATACACCAAAGTCCAAACAACCCCAAACATTGTCCAAAAAATGCGTCACATATATAACAACTTCTTTTTGGAAGTGATTAATCATACTTTATTATTTTCCATATTCTGTATATATTTTATTTCTATACATCATTGAAGCAAGGGGGCTCCACATTTTTATTAATTATATATTATATATATAGATAGAGAGAGAGCTGATTTACTCTTCGTGACCGTCGTGTCTGGATGGTAGCGGCCATTGAGCAATACAATAGAGAAAGCACTGAGATATCTAGACCGAATCACGTAGATAACAAGAGAAGCAAAGAAATTCAGAAAACGAAGACCGATAAAAAGATAACGAAGAAAGAAGAACAATATAGTTGTTAATCTATAATCAAAAGAACAAACAACAGGGGAAGCCCACGTACTAGCACTGATAATGAGCTTCGTTAATGCACCATAGAAGCTATCGAAGCAAGAAAACTTCACAAAAGTGAATGTAGCAATAAGTACCTTGCCCAATCTTGAAGCAGTAGAAGTATGACAACAACTAAACTGAGTTTTAGAGAAAGGTAGAATTCCCAAACAGGATATAGCTAAGGAAAAGGAGACCGTTTTAAGAAATCTAACCGAGGATACCATCGTTGTTATTGGAAAATCAGATAAGAGCAAGCACCGTTGTGCTAACCAAAGAAGTCAACAAAGAGAAAATCAGTTACTAGATCCCGGCGTCTACTCAGGCTGAAGCTCAGAATGGAAATACTACAAACAAAAATGGGACAGAGAGGATTTATTTATCTTCCTTACATCTTTGGAGTCGCTGAGAAGATAGGAAGAATGTCACTGAGAAAATAGGAACGACATTGACAAAAAAATATGTAAAACTATGTTTTAGTACTTTAGCATAACTTTTCTGGACCAAGAACAAATTTCCCAAACAAGAGAAGGAGTCTTTAAATTAATGTACAAGTGCAGAGTTATGTAGGACAAACAGGAAGATCGATTAAGGGAAAATTTAAGGTACGTTAGCGTAAGGCACGAAGAAAAAAGAACGGACAAGCAGAGGTTGCAGAATAAATTCATGGGAACGGACGTAGAGTAAAGTAAACTTTGAAGAAACATGAAACTATGAAAATCTGTTATCGAAAAAGAATTACAGAAGTAGACATCATAATGCAAAAGCATTGAACTGCGACTGTGAGAATAGCTATAGACTCAACAACAGCTGGAAAAGTCCACTATGAGAATTCGTTGAAAACTGGCACAATGGCTAGCGAAACATCGAACTCATAAGAAACAATTTCTCTGTTTTTACTCTTGATAATTGTATATCCAAGATTATCTCCCGTAACAAAATTAAATATCTACTTTGAAGATCTTCCAAAGAACTTTTCTAACATAAATCTAAATCAATCTTACCCGCTTCCTTACATGCAGATGTATGCAAAACTTTAAGTTTTAACCACTATAAAGCTAATTGTGTCTACTTTATTAAGTAAAATGAAGGGAAATTCTAACTTTAATATTGTAAGAATCTAATAATATTCTAATTTTTATTCAATGCTAAAATATGGTATCACATACTATAGTAAACGCAGCGAAAAGCAATGAACTTTCTTACTATAAGAAAGAGCCCTGAGAAATATACTTGACCTGATTTAGCGAGATAGTTTTAAAGGTTACTTTAAAAATTTCGATTTTCTAACTTTCCTCAATATTTATGTCCTGAAAGTAGTATCCTTGGTTATCAAATATAAACTTTAAATTTCTATTAACTTCAATTCTAATTAATGTACCAGCGATGTTAATTATTTTCTTCCACCTTCGCATAAAACTGGGCTGTTCCAAAAGGGTCTGTATTTTATGGGGCGTAAATGACTTAACAAGTTCTCATCAGAAGTTAGAAATTAAACTAGTTTTATTAAGTTTAAAACTGTTGAAAATTTACTTTTCTACTTTAATTTCTACATTGTGAATGATTTTATTATATCGTACTTGATACTGCGACTTTGTTCTGTTTATAATTTTTAAAGTATAAGTAAGCGAAATTTCATACGTTTTTGTATTTGTAACATCAATTTTTGAAATAAAACATATTATTACTATCATTACTATATGTCGAAGACTGTTTAATAATTATTTCTCCTTGAATCTATCGATGAGTGTTATTTTAGTTACCTATTATTACCTTTTTTATGCCAAATATAGATTCATCTGGTATAATATTTGTGGTAAGAGTACTGGATTTAAGATATTTATCTGAAGAAGTCAATCTTTTTGTTGGATTTTTAAAAAATCGCTTCTCCTCTAGGATGTGGTCTTCCGGTACCCTTCAAGGTTGAGGAAGAATAATCAACATTGTGTCTCCTCTTTTTGTGAGTGATATTGCTTTTTTCACATATTATGCATTACCAAATATATTAGGATAGCAATCTATCATTTACACCATGAATAGAGGCTTAACTTACCACCATTGCATTGACACTCTGTAATAAGCGCTTACCTGAAACCAAAAAAAAAATAAAATAAACATAAAGCCATGAAAATTTTCACTACTTCACCATTAAATAATTAAATTGGATATGAATTAGGACACAAATAAAGTGAAGTTTTTTTTTGTTGACGCTTATAAAACAAAATAAATTATACCATATAACTATACTAATTTTGATACATTTTTGTTTTAGTAAATACATATACCGTAAATAAAATTGAAGTAACAGTAAACCACATAATGTCAAGCGGAATTATTGGGGTTTCCTTTTACCCCAATATTCTTCTGGACGAAAGATAAAAACGCCATGAATGTAATAGTTAATAGATTCTTCGGCATTAGTTTATTTTTATAGTGCCCTGTAGAAGCCTATATCTCCGGAAAAATCAATACAATAAAAAATTGAACTTTGTTCAAGGTGTTTTTGGTCTTTTGCATAGAAGAAAAATGAGCGTTAATAATTCAGTTTGACATATTGTAAAAGCAGTATGATCGCGTTAATTCAGTGATTCCTAACCTATGGGGCTCACTCTTCGTGGTTCGCGGTAGAGAAGAAAATATGTTAACTATTTGTTGTAATTGCCTAATTTACTGAAAAGAAAGCAATAAAGTACATTCTGACATAAGTTACAAACAAGTTTAATAATTGGTCGTGACCTTGTATCAGAAAAAAAAAATACTTTTCAAGATTCTTTGCCAGTAAAAATTTTAATATGTCTATCTATCTTTTAACGAATTCATCCACATTTCTAGGTTTTCTTGCTTTATAATCGTTTTCCACAATTCCAATTTTATGCAGACACATTAACCTTATCAATCCTATCCAAGACATGTGCGTCCACAGAGCTTCTCTGTGAATCATGTAATGTGTCCAGATACACTGCGAAATTCTTTTCCAGACGAGCAACATTGATGCCTATTCCGATGTAGTTTTTCCTTTCTATGTTCTCTTCGTTCGCAAAATCCTGTAGTATATTAAGTAATGCAAGTAATGTTGTTCTGAGTCCTATTGCCTCGCAGAAAATTAGTTCTGCTACTGTCGACATACAATCACAAACCTAAAAATTAAATGGGCATCTTTATCATTATTGATAATTTGTCGCGCAACTTATCACTGAAAGACTGATGTTCTACGTTCCCAATTATATTACCAACTCGATGGGCAACAGTGATTTTCTATCATTTATAGAGGTGCGGACTACGATTGTTTGACAAAATTATCGCCAAACATAGTTAAGACAATCTCGATTAGAGCTGGCAGAATTAACTCTTCTGTAAGGCTAGTGACATCTGGCTATTTTATATGAAAGTGAAGCTTTTTAACTCACAGACAAACCTTTTTGAAAAATGATCTGATATGATTTTAACTTTAATACGAAGAATTTTCAGGGTTTGTCAATGTAGTTGCTATGAAGCGTTTCCAAACGTAGTTTAAGTTTATAATGTTTCATTCTGTCTGCTGCCGAAATTTTTGAGCAAATGACACACCGAAGCCTCTCTTCTTCAGGGTTAGCCAACCGAAAACTCAAATATTTTTGCGAATATTTTCCTGATTTTAGCTTCCGAACAACTCTCACCTTTGTACTTGTTCATCCTTCACTCTCGTCTAATTCTCTTTTGCGTCCACTTTAAAATTGATCCATGATTCCATATAAATTAACTGCTACTTGAACGCTTTGCTTTAACCAGAGGAAATTTGAAAAGAAAGTTGTTTTGATGATAGTCGTTAATGTAACTGAATAGAGACACAAACATCTTCGCCCATCAATTAGGACATTATAAAAACTTCTAGTCTAATGCGAAAAGTGTCTAAATAAAAGTGAAAACTACATGTGAATGATATGACAATAATTTAAGAAAGTCCGGCTTTTGATCCATTTTCGTATTCAACTACCCTACTTTACAGAAAATCTCTCCTTTCCCATATCACAAGCATACATAATGATGAGGAAATATAAAGGAATAACTTTGTCTCTACGTTTTGAAGCAAAAGCAGCTGAGTTATAGGGGTCTTCCAAAATGATAAGCATCCGTGTGACCTTAAATAATACTGCGAAATACCTAAATACGTTAAATGACTTGAAAATGCCGTTTTAAAGTTTTGTGGAACATTTGACAGACATCCCAAAACATGTGGACGGAAATGTGGAGTAAATTTAAAAACAACAGTGTATGCTCCCATAATTTGTTTAATGTAATGCTGAGATATTTTGGTGTCGTGACTTCCTTGAGATGATTTAAAGAATTTGCTATTTTGAAATGGAATATTTATTTAATTGACAAGTGAATATACGTTTAATGTACGTGCTTGCCCCTTATAATACTTTATGCAAAGTGGTTTCTGAACCATATAATAACAGATAGCAAAACTTTTAATCGGGTTGATCGAAGTTTAACAAACGAACCGCAGGAGAAAATGTTTTAGATGCCAGTTCAAAAGATCCTTCCTCTAGTGTTCGACAAATTACCGCTCAGTGTGATTATTCCAAATCTAGTCTGTCGAAAGTTCTACATGAAAAAATGTTTTTTATCGAAGTAATTTCTTTAGTAGTATACAAATGGTTCGACTCTTTACATGAATCAAGCACTATTCGTCAAAAATAAAATAATCAATTCACATGACGTAAATACTTATGGTGATAAAAACCTCCATGCCTCAATTATCTAGAAACACCATCACCAATTTTTTTCAATTTATGTCTGGGCTTGAATCTTAGGAAATTATTTAATAGGTCAATTTATGTTGCACGCACGCTCAAACGAAACGCTCTATTTAGAGTTTCTACAGAACACTCAGATTTTGTAGAAAACGTTCCACTTAAAATCTAACACAGCATGTGGTTCACATACTATGGTATTTCCTCCTCACTTTAGTCTCACTATGCTTAAATAAGATGTATCCAAACCAACGGATTGGTCCAGAAAGACGAATTATTTGGTCTCCTCGATCACCTGATTTAAGGCAATTGAATTTTTATCTAATGAAACACCTTAAATGTATGGTTTATTCAACTCCAGTAGACAGTAGAAACTGTTAGAAAGAATCACGCTTCATTGTGAAGAAGTACGAAATAACGCTGGAATTATTTGTACATGAACTTTTTATTACCAAGAAATTGTTCACATGTCCTGGGACACCAATGTACATATATATGCACATTTGTCATTAATGAATAAACCATTCAAACCAAGCTTTTAAAAAATGCCAGATGTTACGCGCTTCGGCCAGGTAGTCGTAAACCATTTCAAATGAATTATTGGAAGGACAGATATGACAAAAATATTTTTCTCAACGAATGTTATAAGCAGAAAGAAAACGATTTCGAAAAATAGAAAGAAATTATACACATAGAATGTTATATTACAATTAATTTCCGATGATCATAAAAAAGAAAGGTTCACCAGATACTCACAGCAATATGAAAGTTATGGTGAATCTGGCATGCGATTGTGATGACTATAAGGTACTCCTACACGAAGCCATGCCATTAAATACATATGTAACATTATCACAAAGTAGGACCAGTTATGCGAAAGAAGTGGTAACTTCAATTACAACATATCCAATATTTTGCAGAACAATACGTAGGCGTTCTTAACAAACTGTGTCTTTTGACTTCAAAACTGCTTGGAAGATACTATAGATAGTATAACAGCTTCATTCTAATTATCAATAACGAAACTGTGCCAACAGTTTCCTACGACTTCTTTTTTGCCAGCAACAGGTTGTATTCGACGCTGACGAACACATAAGACATAATAAGATTTTGAAAAACGTATTTATCTTATACTCATCGTTGTTATGTCTATTGTTATAGGTGAACTTCCCTAATTAAATTCTAGTGTAATGAAATTAAGTTTGCTACAGACTGCTTAAAGCACACTAAGCGTATTAGGAAAAAATGTTATAACCAAACGAAAAGTATTGAATAGAAACAAACACACAGCTAATTCATAATGGATACTAGTTGTTCAACATTAGCGTTATTTTTAAAGATAATTAGCACTTTGAGCACGCTGTTTTATCGTATCTATAGAGCCGAATATCCACGGGAATATTATTTAATGGATTTGGGTAAATAATGGAGCCATAACCTAAATTTGTGATCGATCAATTATACAATTTCCAGTAATAATTTGTAAGTTATGATCACTTGCAAATGGGTGTGTGTGTAACGAACGCAATTTAGGAGAATCTAGTATGATTATTTTTATTTTTCAGAGAATGTTACACGCTAAATACACACAAACAACTAAACGTTATTTGCAAAAGCGTAAACAATTTTTAAAAAAGGAAAAAACAGTAGAGAACAGTTAAGCACAGTACAAGCAAATACGTTTTTTTCAGTTTTAAATTTTGTGTTTGAACATGTTAAAATATATGTTTTATCATCGGAACATGAAACAAAAAAAATTTCTCCCTTATGAGTATTCCCTTTTCAAAAAAATTTGTTCCATTTCAGTAAAAATTTAAACCTGCAAACAATAAACGGAATATTTTGCAAGTGCGACTTTTTCGTTTTAAACACAAACGTAAGGAGAAAACAAGTACAAATTCTTTATTTAAAAAAATCTAAAAGTCAAAGTTACAAATAAATGTACAATTTTATATTTGTGTTAATTGTCATTTTCGTAAATTCCAAAAGATTCTATAGTTCTACATACATTTTGTGTTAATTGGAGTTTGAAACCATCTTCAAACCCCATTCCAAATTATCTAACTCTTTTTCGGTAAAACATCGTGTTTCTTTAGAATCACCTGGTGTGTACAGGACTTTCGTCTAAGGTTTGTTTATTCTTATCTGTTTAATGATCATGACATACATCTATAATTTATTAATTTCACTTATTGTAAATGTTCTAACAGTTCTTTTAAATTTATATAACCTATTTTTAATTTATTGCTCACTGTTTATAAATAAATTGATCATTATATTGTACTGAATAAAGTCGTAAGTATTAACATAACCACATTAACATAACTACCATTTATTTTCCTTTTAGCAGAGCTTGTACATATTTACAATACAACTAACAAAGTATTAATTACATACATTTCAAACTGAGCACGAGCATTGTACTTAGTTGCTACGCGTAGCTGGTTCTGCACTTGCCGAGTATAGACTGGAAACCGGGCACCATTACTATGGTCGCAAATCCGTGAATCTATAGAGATCTCTAAGCACCCCTATAACCTTAACCGTGATGGTGGCTATCCCTAACACAACGCCTGGCAATCCTGTATCTCCAAACAACCCAACCGCAACCGTAACGCTTTATTGACCTATGACCCATTACCCATATATAAACCCGTACACCATGGACTTACACCAGTTCCAGTGCAGTAGTTGAGCCCTGAAGATGTCTCATACGAGTGGGTACGAAACGCAGTTATACCAGCGATGCGGTTTCAGCCCGGAAGCCCAGAAGAAGATCGTATGCACAATATTACTACCAGGACCCATTCCTTTGGAAGTCAAAGCTAGTTTGCGAATCATACAATGTGTCCAGACGCACTGGGGATTTTTATTTCACAATGCTTGCAAATTTTGGAGTCTTCCGGACATTGTACGATTACTATTGGTGTATACTTTATATATATTAAATAAACCAATTGATGTTGCTCTGAGTTCTGTTGGTTTGCAGAAAAGTGGTTCTTCTTTCGATTTTTATACAGTAAAAAATCGAACATGGCAATTCAATAAACATCTTTATTGTTATATGTTGCCACCTCGAGCAGAAATGAAAAATTGATCGTGCAACTTGCTGAAAAGCTGATGCTCTAGATTTTCAGCTGTATCATTAACTCGACAAACAACAGCATTAATTAAATAGCCGTGGACTGCAATATTTTGAGTAAGTTATCTTCAAACAGAGTTTCGACAATCTCGATTGCAGCTGGCAGAATTAGTTCTTCACCAATGGTGTGACGCTTTTTATATCTGGCTACTTTATATGGAACTTTATATGTAGATAAGTAAGCTTTTTCATTTATGAACAAAGCTTTTTTGAAAAATGATTGTTATTTTTTTCTTTATTTTAAATTAGAATTTTCTGAGTTTGTTAATGTACTTATTGTGAAGCGTTTCCAAATGCCATTCAAGTTTATTAGGTTTCATGATGTCTGCTGCCAATATATATATACATATATATTCTCAGCCACCCCAATTCCCTACTGAAATCGTGCTGTATATGTACATTTTAAATATTAAAAGGCCGAGAAACGCTACTTTAGGGACAACAGCTTCGCAAATTGAGATTTTTTCAAATAGCAGCACTGCTGCGCTTGTTTCTTAGAATTCTGTGCTTGTCCATATCTACCAACGTTACACGCTTCAACATCGTTCACAAATTGTTCATGTTTGTCCAAACTCATATCCAATCTCTACTTTACATGCACTCCAACTTTCGATTATTATCGTACAAGTTCGGGAACAACTTCACATCTTGTGCAAGAATTCGAATCAACATATTAACTTCATAACGTTCCCGTACCAGTAAGGCAAAGAAGAACTAGGATAATATTGTAACTGTATACCAGAGTCCAAATTTGTCAATTCCTCGTCGATTTTAGACATCGAGCATTTCTAGCAACTTCCAGTTTGTGGCGAATTTTACAAAGATCGGGTCTTACGTGCTTACAAGATTACTTTAACTTTGGGGTCAAAATACATTCATATATAAACTATTATTACATTATGAGTGGAGAGCGGGGGCCACGTTGAGAACTATGATTGAAAATTGGGTCGCAAATATTAAAATTTTAAGAGACGCTGACCTAATTCCCTAACTCCAGAGTTGTTTGATAACAATGGCTGAATTAAATTCCAAAATAAAAATATATTTTCCCAAAGAAGCTTATTTACTTTGAAACAACCCTCTAAAAGACAATTATATTTATTACGAAAACTTCTAATTGGACAGTATCCGTTGATTCATTAAAATAAGAAGTTTCGTAAAAAATTGAATGAAAAAAAGTTGTTGGATAAAACAGGCTTACTAAATATGGTAAAAAGTATACTCCTTTAATAATTTTATATTTTAATCTAAGAGATAAGCCTTTATCTCGCTCTACTCTCAAAATACAGCAGTTTTACGCTGAATTAAAAAAAGGGAAACCATCAAGGAAATATTAAAATTCAGACACAAAATGTGCTAAAAATTATTGCGTCGAGGGAATGCGCTGTCCGCTCAGCTCACTTTTTGGCATATTTGTTCCACTTTTATTGCACTTTAACCCTAAGAGTATTTAATTTTCACGGTTCCCTTAACAATTAAAACCGGAAAGCGTGGGGTGAAGGAGTAGGAAGAGAAGGAAGAAGAAGAAGCGACACCAAATTACCTTAGATAATATATACAGAAGTTCTAAATTATGGCTTAAATTGCTCGAGATTATGCTATATACACAGTATTTACGATAATTAACACTCTGTGTGTTAAATATTTAATCCACGCATTTGTTTTTCTTACTATTCCTACTGATGCTAGAATTTTGTGAAATGAAATGCAAATATTTTTACTGTTTGCAGAAGTTATTTTGATTAATTCGAACATTATTTATTTGCATACAGATTGATTTCTATCAATTTAATGTAGAACGGTACCAGTGAAACTTTTCCCAAAATGATTATTAAGCAGTGTTGATACCAATCAGATTACTTTTCTCTATTATATATACGCCCTAAACTTACCTTTTCTCTAATTATTTTTTTTA
Source organism: Dermolepida albohirtum (assembly GCA_031893035.1). Classification (NCBI taxonomy): domain Eukaryota; kingdom Metazoa; phylum Arthropoda; class Insecta; order Coleoptera; family Scarabaeidae; genus Dermolepida; species Dermolepida albohirtum. The sequence goes on from JAVIWB010003101.1 coordinate 84,461, forward strand.
ATTAACTGGCTTATACTCTTGACCCAAATAGTCGTTTATTATATTTGTGTGTTTCGCTTTAAGTGGAAATATTGGGTCTGGGAAAAAGTTCGTGGCGTTTTTTCAGTAAAATTCAACTGGTCCCCGCATGGCGCGTGGACGAATTCATTTAAACCGAATATGCTCCATTATTATCGACAATGTTTCGCCATTTTTTTGGTAGATCCATGATCCCGTCGGTGAAAAACTTCTGTGGTTTCTGGTCGAAAAACTGAATCAAGTAGTTTTCACAGGCTTCGTTTGAAACCAACTTAATTCCATTGAGAGAGTTCTGCAGAGATCGAAACAGATGATAGTCAGAGGGTGCTATATCCGGACTGTAAGGTGGGTGCATCAAAACCTCCCAACCAAACTCTCTCAATTTTTGACGGGTCATCAAAGAAGTGTGTGGTCGGGCGTTGTCATGATGGAAGACAACACCTTTTCTATTAATCAATTCGGGCCGTTTTCTTTCAATCGCCTGGCGTAATCTCTCTAGTTGTGCACAGTAGAGTTGAGAATCAATCGTCTGACCAGTTGGAAGTAGCTCGTAGTGGACGATTCCCCTCCAGTCCCACCATACACACAGCATCACTTTTTTTGGCGTCAATGTTGGCTTAGCGAACGCTTGTGACGGCTCACCATCCTTTATCCACGATCTTTTACGCTTCCGATTATCGTACGTAATCCATTTTTCATCTCCGGTTATTAGACGTTTCAGAAACGGCTCGATTTCATTCCGTTTCAGCAGCGCATCGCAGATGTTAATTCGGTCAATCATGTTTTTCACGCTCAACTCATGAGGAACCCATACGTCAAGCTTTTTTTGTAACCAGCTTTGTGTAAATGGTTCAAAACAGTTTTGTGGTCAATGCCTAGTTCCATGCCAATATCGACACTGCTGATATGCTTATCTTGTTGGACTTTTTCAAGAATTTCATCAGATTTTTCAGTGATTGGACGACCGGAGCGTGACTCATCTTTCACATTGAAATTTCCAGAACGAAAGCGAGCGAACCATTTCCGCGCAACAGATTTCGATAAAGTACCTTCACCGTACACAGCACAAATTTTATCACAAGCCTGCGCAGCGTTCTTCCCCTTATCATAATAATATTGCAGAATATAGCGAAATTTCTCATTATTCTTCTCCATTTTCAAGTGCGAATAACTTTCCAACCACTGCACCGATTACAATGTTTCTACGCTCAAAGTAACGTTCGGAAGGTCATCTAAAAAACGAGCCGTCGGTGGTGTCGCTGTGACTTGTTGTTCTTTAGTTATCGGCAACCAATGCCATCTATCGGGAAAAACGCCACGAACTTTTTCCCAGACCCAATATTATTTATTTTAATCGTATTGATTTACTAAATATAAATTTGCATATAATATGAGGATGGTTCAGAAACTATGTGGCTCAATAAAAAAGAGATTTTTTTGGACAGAAAGCCTTTTATTTTTCAGTCAAGTGTTCTGCTCGTTTAATCCACTTACCCGATATTTCACATTAGCACTTTCTTCATTGTAGGTCGATGAACCCGATTCTTCGAAATAGCTAGTAGCAATTACTTTGGAATTGGGCAAAAATCTTTCGGCTTAACCATTTTTCCAATTTTGGAAGTAGATTATAATCGCAGCGAGCCAAATCTGGGGAATAGATCGCATGAAGCACTAATTTCAATCCAAAATTCCTGAAATTTGGTCATAGCGCTCGCAGACTTGTGGACAGGTACGTTATCTTGAATGAGAAGTACTTTTTCTTTTGCTTTTCTTTGATTTTGTTGCTGAATTATTGTAACAAATTGGTATAATAATCGTTATTTGTTTGACGATTCTTCATTACAATACGGTGGACTGTTTCATTCATATCCGTGGTAGTAAGTGTCTTTGGATGTCTTTTGCGGAGTTTATATTTTGTACTCACGCAACCACATAAAAATCATTTACAATGATTTTTAAATACACAGTTTTCAGATTTTAGATAAAATAAATATAAATACAAAACACTTTATTGTCCGGCAACTTATAAAAGATATAGACATTGTCAAAATAAAAGAGGCACTACCACATCTTAAAAATTTCTACATTATGACATTATTATTACTATATATAACACTTAAAGTATTTTTAACTAATAAGCACTAGTAATGTCATTCCAAAATTTTTCCAATACTAATTTTGCTCGTTAGAATGTTATAAATTCACTAAAGTTTGCGACTTCTAGCAAGGTGAGGAACCAAATTAAAAGAATTAGAATATACGCAAGAGAGAGTTGCTACCCCTTCTGAACTTACCTGTGGCCACGTTCAGGAATTCTACCCGTCCTTGAGCCCACAGGGATGGACTTTCAGAATTAATTAATAAAGATATTAATTAAATGGATATCACAGTATTATAGAATTCATGAACACCGTCTAACACTAAAGGTTATGGCTAGGTCAAAACGAGATTATCAAATTTGTGGGTGGCAGAGCAGAGTACAGGCGGGATTAATAATACACCCACAAAAGAAAGAAACGGAACACTTATAAGCAAACTGTGTAACTACGTAAGTAAAAAAAAGTGCAATTACAATAGCGAGGTAAGAAATAAACTACAGTAAATACTTTGACTGCCCAAATTAATGTTCTATACAGAATTAAACTTCAAAAATATTTTACCCAAATACACGTACATTAACGTCACGTACATTAGTCCTAAAAGCAGTCAATTTTAATAAAATTGCTCATCAAAAATTATTAAGTGTTTTAAAAAAAAATCCGGACTTGCATGTTTTACGAACTATTTATGACAAATGTGCAAATTGTGAGCCCTGGAATGATTTTGAACAACAGCTTCTTTCTGCCAAAATTACATCAATAGACGCCGAACGATCTTTTTCTCTATACAAAAACATTTTCACGTCGCGAAGGACGTCATTTACAGAAGCAACCATAGAGACGTATGCAATGATGCAGATGTACAGTTACTTCCACAACACATTATCAGGGTTATGAAATTACATATTACTAGGTAAGCACTAATTGTGTAAGAATAAGTCTAGACACGGCACTGCTACGGACACTTTCGCCGCAGTTTATAATTTACACTTAAACACCAACCGTGAACCGTATTGTATTTGATGTGAGTGATCTCATTCACTGCGCACCAATTGCCCGTTCTACCGTACCGCCTATGGTATTGCCACTTTCGTCGCCGCTCTACTAATGACATAGACAAAGAAAAACTGACTGTATAATATTAATTATTAACGTTACAATTACTGAATGTTTACTATTGAATTATTATGTTTAAAGAACAAACTGTGTAATATCCATAGTTAACGTTAAAATTACGGTCGGTTTATTATTGAATTATTAACGTAAAACAACAGTATAATATTGACTTATTTATATTAAAATATTACTGACAGCATAATATAAAATTATTAATGTAAAATAAAAGAAGGCGGATAGTGAAAGGAAAAAAGTACATTTAACATGCAGATGTTGAACGACAAAATAAGTTTCTTTGCGCTACTCGGATGAAGCAAATAACTTTCACTTAGGACAGATGGCAATACAAAAAATTACGCTAGTGATAAAGCTCAAACTTATCTAAATAATAAATACTGAAGTCGATATTTCACAATTTATATATATATATAGCACAGAAGTGTTGTGTGTTAAGTTAAGTGTGTTAAGAATAGTAATTACTAGAGTGATAATAACCTACGGTATTAACTTGAAATAATTAACAATTTGACCAAAAGGGTTTGATCTCTATACAAAATTACTTACTAAAATTAGCAAACTAAGTGAACTGACTAGTCTAAATTATTATTTTTTATGTGTTTTGCAAGAAAATTGTTAGTTCTGACTGATACTTTGTTTATTAAGGAATTTTTCCAATTTAATTCACGGAGATTCAATGTAGTTACTTTATACTTATTGTCAGCATCCTTTTTAATTTTTGGACAAATCACTGAAATAACTTTGTCATACAATTATTTAGATTCTTGAAAATGTCAGGATCTAGTTATTCAGGGTGGTTTGTAACGTCCTATTAGCCCCGTGTCTACATTTGATTATACGTGTCATATGTTCGCGTTCAGTGCCTACTATTCGTTTTTAACAAAATTATTTTTCTCCCACACAAATTTAGATTCTTTGAAATCGCATTTCTTTTTAGTTTAGTTCTAATATAGTGTTTTATGTTGGCCGATAATAAAATAATGCAGATTGATTAATACGTGTTTGGAAGAATATTGTTTTTGTATGAATTCTGGTGGATTACTATAGAAAATAAAAACGGAGACGCAGCCAAGGAGCGGCAAACTAGCGGCTAATGGTGTCCTATAGCTTACTATCACTCTTCGACGTTCAGCGCCATTTAAACGAATACTGCTATTCATACGGTAATAATAGGGATACTCGCCAAGCAATACGAATATCTCCAGTAGCCATACCAGAAGTCGGAGTGAGGTAGTACCGATCTCGGTGGGGAGTCATATTTAGAAATTTCAAAAAATTGTGTAAAATGACTGTTTCAATGGTTAATCCAAAAACAAAAAGAGCATTGATAATAAATATAAAGTAATTCCTTACATTAAGCCTCTGAGTATTAGGTTAGCAAAATTTCGTAAAAAAAAGTATATAGGGGTAGTATTTAGAACAAATAATTTCCTTGCAAAACACATTAAACAGAACAAACCCATAACAGTAATAAGTTAAGAGTCTATAAGCTAAAATGTGATACAGGCTCAGAAGTTTATATTGGCCAAAAATAAGGAACGTTTAACAAACGAATATCAGAATACAACTCATACATAGAAAAAAAAACGGATTATTCGCTAATCACTTAGCTAATTAATTAATTAATTAGTTCATTAATTAATTAGTTAGTTAAATTAAATTAAATTAACAGTCATAGGTCAAATTTTAAAAAATAATGTATATAGAGAAGAAAGAATGTAAACTAGATTAAAGCCTTTAGAAGTTAATGAACTTATAAAATCGAATAAAATAATAAACGAACAAATTGACTTAGACGATTTTTCGTCATTAAAAATGTTTAGAGAATAAATAGTTTAATAATTCATTAAAACGAACTTCTTCCAACATTATTAACCTATTGCCATTTTAGTTTTACTACGTGTTGTAAAAATCTTTCGGTTTACTATACTACTGCTAGTCTGAAGAAGACATTGAGCAGTTAAACAATTATCACGTATGTTAATTAAAAATCGCGATCATCTTTCAACAACGTTGTTTTACATAATCTTGGAAAAAATGGCTGACAATAGCAAGAATTTTATTTTAGCATAGCAATAGTTCAGTGGCGGCTGGTTAGGTGAGGCAGGTGAGGCAGTGCCTCACCATCTAAATCTTGGAATTATAACAAGAATAACATGTATACTTTTAAAATTCTTTATAAATTAATTATCATCTTTTATTCAGAATTTATCTTATAAACAATAAGAAAATAGTTTTAAATAAACCGGCATTACAAGCAAAGTACAAATTTATCATTTCATTTTAATTCCGTGCGAATGTACGAGCGCGTATACTTGCCCCGACCAACTTCATGCTTGATCTATGTATATCCCTACTAAACACGAATATTTGAGGCCCGGCCACTCATTGCCTCTCATTGAAAATTTATAACGCACTACAGCAGTCAAAAAAATTCTCAATTTCTATGGAAATTACAGTAAAGTATTAGCTACATATTTAAAATAACAAAGAAGAAAAAATATTCAAAAAGTTAATAGATTTTTCTAACTTTATTGTGAGATTTTTGAATTTTTTAATAATATAGAAAGCATTATTAATAGGATAAATTAAGTATTTATTTAATGATATAAAGATGTCTAAAGGTTTACATTCTTCTTGTACAGTTTCTCAATATTTCCTCCACGCAAATAATATGCTTTAAGTTTTAACAGGAGTATTTTTATTGTTTCAAGTAGATATTATTTAGATATCACTGTATGTATGTATTATTTAGTCTGAAGCCAATTTAAACTGAGCCTCTCATCGAATCACAATCGCCGAACTACCGAATATACTCGAGGCTGACGTTCTCGGCCCGAATCGCAAATTACAGCTTGGGGGAATAACAAAGTTAGGTTAAATATTTTAATATTTGTTTAGTGATATTTTCAGTGATTTAAAAATTGTGAATATGGATTTAGAAAATGTAAGAAATACACAAGACATTGTAGATTTTTTAATAAGAAATACGTTCGTTGTTCTATCGGTAGAAGATCAATTATATGTCGAAAACCTTCCAAGACCAAACCCTGGTTTATCAAAATCTCTTACAATACACGGTAAGTCTAACAGAAATTTCAATAATAATAATAATAATTACGTTTTTTGCTTGATAAGTTTAGAGAATTTCGGGAGTGTGATACATATTTCAGTACTGTATACGAAAATTCGATGTCTGACGAATCTGTTGCACATAAAAGGCGTAGAATTGATGACGTTCCAGATACTAAACAAAATTATAGAAAATTATTTTTCGAAATTCTAGATACGTTTATTAGTCAAATTGAAATTAGATTTATTGATTTAGAAAAACTTGCTTTTTTTGATTTATTAACAGAAAGTAAATTTGAAGAATATTCGAAGGCATTTCCTCAGAGCTTCTTAAATAATTTGTTTGAACAATATAAATTTTTTGATCAAATTCAATTAAAAAATGAATTAGCTGTTATTTATAGTGACATGCAACTCCTTGGTAATTCTAAAACACCATGTGAAATGTTAAGATTTATGCACGAACAAAAGTTAGCCATCTGTATGCCAGAACTTTTTAAATTGCTAAGTATAGTAGTTACCATATCGGTAACTTCCGCGTCCGTTGAGCGAAGTTTTTCCACATTGAAACGTATAAAATCGTATGTTAGAAATACAATTGGACAACAAAGACTTAGTAACTGTGCACTAATTGCAATCGAAAAGGAATTGATTAAAACGATGACGAGGGATGAACGATTTTATAATGATGTAATTGATTATTTTGCTAACACAAAAAACCGGAGGATACCTTTGCTATACAAGAAGTAAAATCTATTAAATGTAATTCTACGTGCAATGCCAATAAAGGAAATTCTCTGTATTTTAAAATATTTTCATTTTGCATGTAATTTTGAAATTTTGTTATTGGATTGTTGTTGATTTATATATATACATATATATGTATATATTTGTTATATTATTAAATTTTATATTATAATAGGAATGTATTTATTTTTTATTTTTAAATCCTAGAAGATTAAGTTCTTATTTTCGATTAATGTTTTTAGAATTTGTTTGACTTTTTAGAATATTTATTTTCGTTTCACAAGGGTTTGCTTTGAAACTTCGTTTTCCCTTAAAAATCGACGTTCACGTCTGGCAGCCCTGTTTGTACTGGAAGCCCTATATATATATAAATATATATAAACTGTTTTTATATGTAGTAGGTATATAGAGTTTATTAATCAATTGTAAACAATTTTGAATATTTATTATTCTATCTGCCTCACCATGTCAAATACTCACGAGCCGCCACTGCAATAGTTCCAAAATGTAAAGCTGAGTCAGTTAAGTAACGCACCCAAAAGACCGCAAAAGATATAACATTGAAGTTAAATTTTGTTGGAGACTGTGGTTAATTGAATTAATCAAAAAAGGCGAAAAACCCCTACCATATCAATGTTTGTACTCTGTGAACGTATTTAGACAAGTAAGTTTTCATCATCAGCAGATTATTATCATAGTGTCGCGCGATCTGGGGTAATGCTCGCACAAAAAACATTGCGCACACCCATTCCGCCAAAACCAAACGCAACCTGGTAGTAAAGCTTTTTTCTGCATTTTTTGATTACCAGTATTAAAAGTAAGCAATCTGAGTGTATTATAAGCTGAAATAAGTTAATTATTACGTTAGAAAGCTGTAAAACTTTAGATGTTGAATGATTCTAAAGAAGCTAGGAATATGAAAAGAAAAAGTGTAGTTACAATAACAAGCATAGGGCGAAACCAAATAGAAGAAATATCTTGCGTTTATTATAAAATGCTACCAACAGCGTAACTTCTTGTTAAGTAATATTTGTATATCGCCATTATTATTTTCTTTAATTCTTGCAGGGTTTAAAAGTTAATTTGTCAACACCGAAATAATTAAATTAATTACAAATTCTCGAAGTTATTATAGTCGACTTTTTGAAATTTTAGAATAGTTACATAATATACAACCTCTTTTAAACTTTACGCAAAACTTTCCCAACCCACCGTGGAGGAATTTGACATCTCGAGGGCATACAGGTTAGGATAAACTCTCAGTACTTCAAGGAATTCAGTTAAAACTTTTAACTGGAATATATGCAAGAGGGAGGGCGGTTAAATTAACTTGTTCTCTTCGCCGGTTTCTACCGTCACCGCTACCACAGTCGATTTATTACCTTTTATTAATTTCTTTTTAAGCCGCGAGCGACGCTTACTATACCACTTTTAGCGGCGCTACTCTTGCAATGCTGACGAGGTCGGAGACGCCGTAAAAAGGAAACACTAATGCCTGTTTAAATGCATAACAAATTGTGCGGTTCATAAAACGATTAGTGTTGGATTAGCTCGTCTAGATAAAGTCGAAGAAGTGACTTAATTTGTGATTGCATAAATGTTTTTACATTTTTCCGCTTTTCTAGGCTTATTCTTTAGAACATTATTAATGTTATGAAAAGGAAAGAAAACTTGTAAAAGCAGAACTGTGTTTACATTGCGTGTAATATTTGCAGTATATTATATTGGTAAGAATATTGTTAACTGGCACACATTCTTCTGATTCTGACGCAGTTTTCTTAACAGAAATATGGTTGTGTGATGATATTGTCACTAACGAATCATTGTCATCATTTTTTATTGAGACGAAATGTGATAGAGGTTCTATTTATACAGGAAGATCATTGGGCGGAGGAGTCCTCCTGGCATTCTCAAATAATATGTATTTTGATGTAAGTGACACCAGCCCATTGAAATATAGGAGAATGAGTTGATGTATAAGATTGCGTACTCTATAAAATAAGGATAGGAAAAGACAAAATAATGGAACCAGTCTCAAAATAAAGTAAATTTAAGAACACCAGTGGACATAGCTATTTTTTCATACACTCACCATTTAGTACAACACATTTCTCCAAACACTGAATCCATTTCTTCATTCCGTTCAATAAAAATTGATCCAATTGCCAACAGCATCTCAAACTTAAACTCAGTGTCTGATGAAAAATGTTGGCCTCTTTAAGAATAACCAAAAATCTCAGGACGCCAAGTCAGAACTGTACGTATGAATTTCAGACTTGTCACTAGCTTCACCGTTTCGTTGCTGTAATGCCGTCTGGCGTTGTCGTAGTGCAATAAAAAATTTATTATTTCTGTCCTTACTCTGTGGATACAATTTCTAAGTGATCATAAAATTTTGTAATATTTTACTGAATTAATCATTGATCGCTTCGGCAAATATTCGGTATGAATGACTCCTAGTATGGCTTTCTACACTGAGGAAACTATTTTGAATTTTTGTATATGTACGTGGTGAATCATGACGACCATATTCCATTAACTGTTGCTTGTTTTGGTTATAACAACGAACCCCAGATTCACGCCCGGTAATGAGGTTTATGAAAAAATTACCCCCTTTACGTCGATACTGGTTAAAAGGTTCTTGACAAATGTTTTTTCTTTGTCCTTTCATGATATCCGTTAATTTTCGCGGAACACATCTAGTGCATATTTGTCTGTAATTGAAAGTCTGTACAATGACTTTACTCTTTCTTGACCAATGCTGAATTATGGAGTAATTTCTGTTTGCGTAAGCCGTAGATTTTCATGAATCAGTTCATTCACCTGCCCTTGATTCTTCTCATACGACACTGGTCGACCCGATAGTTTTTCGTCAAGCACTTTCAATCAGCCTCTATGATAATTTCGAACGGCGACTTCACGAGCAAACACTTTTACTATCCATACAATCGTTGCCATAAACAGCTTTCAAACACCGCTACATTTCTATTAGTGCGCAACCTTCCAGCATTAAAAATTCATGGATCATTTCTTGGTATCCATCTAAAAAATCTAACTCTGACACTGTTACGCTGGTAGATGGAAAAATGAAAGTTTGCATAGTAAAAGTATGTACTTGAACACGCAATGGCGTTATAGTAGATCTTATTTAGTATATTTCTGTTTTTCTGTAGTCTTGTACATTTCAGCTGAAATTTTGTCTAGTATACTGAACGAAATTCTAGATATGTTAAAGTTAATACTCTTTAAGGCATCAGTCCACCATCTTTGAATGGTAATGCTTAACATAGTGACACAATATCAAGCTGGTACATCTTGTATTGAATCCCTGAATTTACCACAACACAATACCACTTCGACTGCGCATAATAAGATACCAGATTTAATCTTATCCAATTTTAGCACTTTCCATTGACTTAATACTATATACCACACGAACACCCATATTTCCTACAAATAATAAAAAGCGCTATAATTTCAGAAAAGTGAAATTTTGAAGGTTTTACTTTGAACTTTTAGCTGTTGATTGGCGCTTTTTAAACAATGTACCCAATGCTAATGAATCACTTGATTTATTTATCTAAAAAGTTTATTCCAATATGATCTTGTAGTGGAGTCAATGTTAAAATAGTTAATATGGGAGCATGGGAAGAATTAAGTATGTAGTATTGACTAAATATCTTTTATTATTAATGAAATCTATTTAAAGCAAATATTCTGAGAATTTTGCAAAACGATGTAGGTATGAAAAACGTGTCTACACGTAGATTACTAGATTTCTTACATCTGAGCTGAAACAAATGAGAAAATCAATTTCGCACAGAATTGGACTGCGTTAGAAAAGGACTCGAAATATCATCGGAAGTAAAACTTATTATACCATTGGAACCTTTTCATTAACCAGGTATCGACATAATTGATTCGCTACACCATTTTACTACCAAAAAAGTTCTTTCGGAAAAGACCTGACTCTTTCAGATAAGCTCCAACAATTTTGTTAGTTGAGCAGTTGTTAAGTGATCTACCGCAAATAATCTAATATCTAAAAACTGCTTTAAAGGAAATCGTCGATATTTTTATTCGCAAAAACCTTGTGTTTCTACAAGTATCATTGAAGGTTGATATATAACCCCTTTTCACATTAATTTTCGTATTCTGTATACGTATTTTAACAACTAAGTTGGCATCGTCAGCAGGCGATTAAGCAGTTGCGCACCTGGAAAACTACGGCAAAATACCCGTACGAAACAAACTCCGCACACAATCTGTGCCGTTGAAACCCAAAACGCACAATGTGCGTTATTTTACCATAGCGGTATTTTACCGTAGTTTTCCAGGTGCGACACTGTTTAATTACCTGCTGATAATGATAACTTAGTTATCGCAATACATATACGGAATACGAAAATTAATGTGGAAAGAAGTTATATATCAACCTTCTGTGATTAAGTTAATCAATCACAGGCTCCATCCAAATTACCTTTCTACAAGTAATTTGTTTTGATCATGAATCACATAAAGTCCAGCAGAAAATCGACTAATATGGCTATAGAGAATTAAGATATCGCTTTTGTAGTATCCTAGCTTAATAATAGTTATTTTTATTCAAGAACTTCAATACGCATTTCTGACGAAAGTGTTTTACAATTGAATTAAAGATATTGAACGATTAATGTTTAAGAGAGTTGTATAGCAAAATACAAGGTTGTTTATAGGGTACATGTTTTTTTATGATTAAGTAAATAATATCAAAATGCGACGCCTACGTAAGTTGTAGATTTGTTAATAAAATTTAAAAATACGAAGTGTTTCTGTTCTCCTCCCGTGTTAGAGAAAGACATAAATTAAGCTCGACATCCACTTGCATTTATTCAAATATCCTACACTAGAATCCAGTCTGTGTTCGTGCATGTTCGTGTATTTGTACGAATATATAAATACATACATATGTATGTAGATGCAAAAGCATTTTTCTTGTGTGCACTAATACATCTCACTCCTCTTCGTTTTTACCCTGCAGTTGTTATATACGCGCTGAAAGAGAACTGGGTAATATGTAAAACGCATCGGCTGACCGGATTTTCTATGTAATCGTTTTTGCCGTTCTTTTTAATTCCGGAAAAATATACTAGTGCAGTCCTCGCTAAATATATTCTCCGCTGTTGGTATTCTGTAACTTTTGTTACGGAATACCAACCTAGTTCCTGTCGGAAGCTAATTCAATTCTATTTTTCAAGTTGAAACTAGTTGAGGTTTTTCTTTTATTTCGACTACATTTACAAAACAAATACGTTCATGACGTTTCTACTAAGCTAAAGATTTACATTATACTAAATTGAACTCCACTCGTGCTTGTAAACAGTCATAAATTTTGGTCTTGAAGTTTTGAGAATCTTCTTGTTTTGCGGAAATTGTTAATATGGGAAAGAAAAGCAATCACTGCATACAAATGCGATTTAATTATTTTAATTGTTTGTTTTAATAATCGATCACTAATGTCAATATATGATATATATACTTTAACATCATTAAGTGAAACTTCAAAAACGAAATAATGAAAATGCAAAGATAGTTTGAGACAACATGAGGGTGTAATAACGAGTAGCGCAAAAGTAATGTCATAATTTGAACTGGCTGCCATTTTGTTATAAATGAAAAAAAATGAGCTCTGTTTTCTAAAAAGTTTATTTGAAAGTGTAAAATTGTTGACATTAATTGGAAAAAATTATAATATATTGCTCAAATCGCCACCTCCAGAGGTGATGCATAATTTCGCTCGTTTTACGGCATTTTGAATTGTTGCTCGCAAAACATCTGCGATTTCTTCTTCAATGTTAGCTTTCAAGATTTGCAAGGTTCGCGGTTTGTTGTGGTAAACACGAGATTTTAAAAAGCCCCAAAGGAAGAAGTCTTTTGCCGTTAGATCTGGCGGTCTGGACGGCCAGTTCCAACCTCCAAGATAGGAAATCATTCGACCGGGAAATGGGTGTTTCAAAATCTCCATCGCGGCCCGTGCTGTGTGACTGGTTGCTCCGTCCTGTTGAAACCAACAATGATCGAGGCCCAATGCAGCAACTTGGGGCAAAAAAAACTCGTTTAGCATCTGCCTGTAACACTCACCATTGGCGTCTTCAAAGGGTAAATCACTTTTTCACGGCAAATACCGCACCAAACAGTCACTTTGAGGGGATACAATGGCTCTTCATGCATTTCATGTGGAATCTCTGTGCCTCAGAAACGCAAATTTCGTTTGTTAACATAACCACTTAAGTGGAAATGGGCTTCGTCGCTCATTACGATTTTTGATGTGAAATCATCCTCTTCTTGCACCAAGTTTAACAGAGTATGGCAGTAAGTTAACCTTATCCAACTGTCTGCAGCAGCAATTCGTTAACAATTTTCACTTTGTAGGGGAATATTTTCAAATCATTCACTAAAATTTGTTGCAACGAACTTCTGCTGATGCCTAATTGTGTACAGTGTCGTCTCGTTGAGGTTTGTGGATTCTCTCTAACGTCGTCGGCAACACCAGCGATTCTCTCGGTCGAACGAGCAATACGAGGCCGACCACTTCTTGCGGCATCTGTAGTGTAGCACCAGGCGCTCAGCCAAACGTTTAATTGTTCGAGAACGTGGAATACGACGACGAAATTCACGCTGCGCTAAAACAACAGACTGAAAATTTTTTACCGCTTATTTATAAGCGGTAACAATAATTCCACATTCTTGAGGTATGTATCGCTCCATGGCTTATTGACAACTAATTTTGTATATATCTAGATCATTTCTGTCAAAGCACAGTGACATTTGCGCCATCTCCAAAAATGGCAGCCAATTCAAAGTAAGACATTACTTTTGCGCCACCTGTTACAATATTTTCGACCATTTAGTAGTCTAAATATCAAATATAATTTATTTTCTGGAGTTCCAATATATTTCCCTATAATCTGGAAATTATCATTCATTAATGTACATTCCTTGAATCAAATTGAAACTTTTGTATATTTGTTAAAATAGAAAAGATTTTGTGTCGGCCTGTAATTAAGTACTTTCTTTGGAAAGATTTAATGCCAATTAAATTAAATACTGAAACAAAATCAACTCTTGGCAATGATTCTCTTTTATTTACAATAATAAAAAATAGGCTACCTGCACATAGAAGATTTAACATTTTAAATTAAGGTTTGAAGCTTTTCCAACACTATTTCTGAAATAACTTATATATACCCAGTGAGCCACCTAGTCCACCTACATTTTATGACTTTTCAATCAATTTGCAAAAAAATGCACGATCACGTTAATTTTTGTTCTAGAGGGAATAATTGATTTAATTATTTCCAATTCAATAATTTTGAATGTAAATAGAGATTAAACTTGTTAAAAAGGTTTTTCAGTTTTAAAATTCGAAGTGGGAATTTTTGAAAAACACAACTTTAAAAATTTATAATCTTGAAACACTTATTTACTTACTTTCTTCTATTACGCAAAATGTTTCTCCGGAATATATTGTAAAAAATCAAGAATCAAAATCAAAAATAAAACAGTTTTTATTGTTGATTTTGGATGTAAGTTGCGTAACCACTTTTTCACAAAGTGATTTTTTGTTGTTTTCCGATATTCTTACATATACATATGTATAACAAAAGTTATATACACTACCGGTCATATTTATTTGCCCACCCCAATTTTATGTGTTTCCTGAAATACGGATTATCTTTCGAAAAATCTGTATTATAATTATTCAACAATATTATTAGTGGAAGTAATTCCATATGAATTTCTACGAAAATCTTAAATTGCTTATGATATATCGTAAAGGTGTCATAAATTGGAAAAATACCATAAATATTATATAGGCAAATCCCTACAGTATTAACAGTTTTACCTGCATTTCCGAAAGGTATTATCAATATTGTGTTATTGTACTAACTAATTACAATACTAGAATGTGTTATTCAAAAAGGAAAATAAATTTTATGTCAGTCATCGTTCATCTTTTGTTGCGAAAACCGTGAAATAGAGAGTTATTGTGAATATTTTAATGCAATGCCGAAGACGAAAGAATTATCTGTTGAAGTGGGTGCTATGGTAATTGCTTATCATCGTACGGGTAAAAGTAATCGCGAAATTGCAAAAGAATTGCGATTAAATCGCAGAACCGTTGAGTATAACGTTAAAAAATTTAAAGAAAGTGGTACATTTTCCAACAAAAGAAGATCTGGACGACGCTAAGCGACGACATCTGCAGATGACCGGTTTCTAATACGGATAAGTAGACGCGATAGATGAAAAACAGCACCAGAAATTCCTGCTAAAATGAATAGAGAGCTTGCTAAACCAATTAGTGTGTCCACGGTACGGTTAAGGCAAGCGGATTTATACGGAAGAATTGCTATGCGAAAACCACTACTACGAAAGCAAAACAAGATAAAACGACTAAATTTGGCTAAAGAACATAAGAATTGGACGATTGATCAGTGGAATAATGTGTTGTGTACTGCCAGAATGTATTGCGCCTACCGTAAAACATGGAGGAGGTTCAGTAATGATTTGGGGGTGTTTTGGTGGAAGATCTGTAGGCGATTTCGTCAAAATTGAAGGAATCCTAAGAAAAGAAGACTACAAGGAAATTTTAGAAAATAACGCTGTTTCTTCAGGACTAAGGATTCTTGGTGAAAACTTTGTATATCAACAAGACAACGATCCGAAACACACTTCTAGATTGTGTGGCAATTACTTGCGTCAACTAGAAGAGCAAGGGCAAATCTCTATAATGGTATGGCCAGCTCAATGTCTTGACTTGAACCCAATAGAGCTTGGGAGGAATTGGATCGGAAGGTTCGAGTACGTGCTCTATCATCCACGACTGTACTGTGGGAACAACTTCAAGAAGCCTGGGCACAAATTACAGAAGATACGCTGCAAAAATTAATTGAAAGGATGCCGCGGTTATGTGCCGCAATTATCAAAAATAAAGGTGGGAACATTGATGAGAGCGAAATTTAATAATAATTAATGATATATTGTATTGGTACAATAAATAAATTTTCAGTACACATTTGATAGTTTAATAATTTTGGCTAAAACTAAGGGTGGGCAAATAAATATGACCGGTAGTGTATATACCCAGATTCAAAATCGTACAAACGCCATACTTGTTAGCCTCATTTAATTCGCTTATTTGACGTATATTGCTTTATGAATCATCATCTTTTGAATGCAATCCTTGGTTCGTCAACCACAAAGGATGGAGAAGAATTCTCAGCGTAATAAATGGTCGTTCGTAAATTAGTAACACAAAGACCCTTTGGTCCGCCCCTGACCCATTTATAAACTAAAACAATTATTTATCTTCACGTCGTATTATAATCCGCTATGCATAGACTAACGATACGAGCTTACAAGTTTGAATCTTCTTCAAAAGTATCTCATATTATTATCATGATCAGCTCGCTCCCTGTCATGAATCCCATTGTAAATATTAGTAACAAAAGTATAGGCTATTAATAAACAATAGGATAGTATTAAAGAATTAAAATCTGGGATAAGGACATGCTAGAATGCGATTTCTATTTCAATGTTGATCAAGTTGGTAGGCAGTGTGAAGAGTCGAATTTATTAAAGTTATTTTGAACGAATAGCACCCATTATTAAATGTGGACCAAATTATTTATTATTTATTTATTATGGACCCACTGTATATTTTCACTATTTAATTAAGGTGTTTATGGTGTGAATAAAAGCTTGTAGATTATACATTGGATTACTCATAAGTATTTCATGAGATACTCTTTTGATCGCTATAAATATTTTATATTTCTAAATAAAATCTGATTTAAAAATTTACTTGCAAAGAAGGTTCTAAGAAATATATATTTCACCCGAACGAATTGATGACACAAACCCAATACACAGAATAGTTCAAAGTGTGACAATCTTGAAACCGCGTACACATATAGTTTGTGTACGTATTTCTAGCAAGACATATACTTGAATAATGCATGTAGGCATTTAGTTCTAAGTTAATACGAATACCGTAGACGACGTCATCTTTATCAATAATTCCTCGCGATCAAACGATAGATTCTGTCAGAGAATTATGATCCTTTTGATCTTTGGGATGATTTCCGGCGGGAAGGCCCTCTATACTCGTGATCCGAACTGCATTATTTATGCGCGGAATCCACACGCTAGCGCTAAGAGATTTTCATCAGTAACGGGAAGATAGCAAAAATGCCGAAGTTAAGTAACTTGGAAATGGAAAAATTCCAACCGTTAGATGATGGCGTTTCAGTAGAGGTCAACTTTAGAAATTTGTAATTTGATATTTCTTCATATTTGAAATGGAAATTGGAAGATATTGACATAAATTGAATGTCTTTTTTAAATGTCCTTCAAAGGTAAATGTACTTGCTCTTCTAAAACTACTGAGAATCTATTTATTTTCATTTTACGTGTTAGATATATTGGTTGTTGGGATGAGATAACTGTGAAAGTTACTAATATTTAATATAATATAAGAATACTGTAACAGTCCTTGCACTGGCTAGTCGCAATTGCATAAGAGTTCGTGAAATTAAACTTCCCACACTAGTGCGAGAAGTAAAACTATTATAAAACAAATAAATCATTATTATTGTATTAAAGAATAATTACTAAGACGTTAAAATTTGATTAATTAAAGCTCATAAATTCGATGATATTTATTATCATATATACATTTATTTACATCGAAGGACTAAATACGTGCAGGCACTATGGACATCTTGCATAATATCAATGACATGAAGATGACTTATAAAGGTAGATTGTTAACTTAACGTGTGTGAATAAATTTCTAAGTAGTTTCCGTCCCAGAATTACACACATTGATTATTTTATTCATAATCTTATAAATCCGACCTTCCCGGAGAGGCTATAAGATACTGCAAACCTGGAAGTCTGTTCAACATTAGTTATATTTTAAGAGCCTTAATCCTGGCGAATATAAAAAAGAGTTAGATACCAACCACTGTTAAGGTCTCTTCCCGTTCGTTTTCAACAGTAAAAAAGAATTCACTGTTACAAACCGTAGATAAAGTCCAAACAGTGGACGAGAGCCAGTGGAAGCTAAAATGGTTCTATCTGCACTTTCCTGTTCGACCAATGCAAATATCCTATCCAGGCTGTGTCATAAAAATAGAACTCTGTCAAAATGATGATGTGATTGCATGCAGGTTTCGGATTGTTGCTTAGAAACTCTATGCTTTTAAGCTCTTTCATATGGCTCATGCTTGACGGAGAAATTACCATCTTTTTTTAAATATGAAGGAATGGATCGCTCGCCAAATATTCACTTTAAATGATAAAGCCAAAACTGAGACAACCACTTATTTTGCAGAGTTGAGGGTATTGGAAAATTGAAAAGTTGTTTTTTTAATATATGCAATAATTTTATATTGAAATCGAGCTGTAAATGTAATAGCTTCTATTTGAATGTACGTTGATGCTAAGGCCACATTATGTGCTGCGTTAATTACATTACCAAGAAAGGATACATATATCGATATTTGCAGCACCGATTCGCTGCATTGACGAAAATCAGAATCAGGGTCTCTTTATCACTGTTTATGTTATGTCCATCACTTGTTCATACTTGAATTTTGGGTTTACCAATACTTAAATAAATGAAGAACAATAATTTATTCAAAAACTTTGACAGCAGATCGCATGAAACCTAATAAACTTAAACGATATCTGGAAACAGTTCATAGTAAGTACATTAACAAACCTCGAATTAGAACTAGAATTATGTGAAAAGCGAAAGCCATTTTTCAAAAAACATTGTCTGTGAATGAAAAAGCTTTACTTGCCTCTTATAAAGTCTCATATGGAACAGTTAGATACAATAGCCTCACGCCATTGTTACAAAACTAATTCTGCCAGCTGCAATTAAGATTGTAATACCTACATTTGGAGATAATTTTGTCAAAAAATTACAGTCCATACCTCCAGCGTATGATACAGCGATCCGCCGAGTTGGTGATATAGCTGAAGATGTAAGAGCATCAAGAGCATCAATTTTTCTGGAAGTTGCGTGACAAATTGTTTTCAATACAGCTGGTTGAGGCAACGGGCAGCCATAAAGATGCTCATTTAATTACTTAATGTTCTTTTTTGTGATGGTATGTCAGCCGTAGAAGAATTACATTTCTACAAGTCAACAGAACATTATTTAATATATTAAATGATTTTCTAAACGAGGTGTTGAATGTGGTAAAGGTTTGCAAGCACTTGTGAAACATAATTCTCTACATATCTGGGCATATTGTATGCACGGAGAAGCTCTGGCTTCCAAAGACATGAACTCTGATCTGAATATTTTGCCTATATATATACATATATATATATATAGGCGCAATAAATTATATTAAAATGAAACCCGTGAAATGAAGTAGTTTCAACGTTACTGTTTCTCAGCGATGAGCATCAGCAAGATGTTATCTCGCGGAAGAGTTGTCCAACATGTTTATGCATTAAGAGACGAAATCGCAATTTTTCTGGAAGACAAAACAGACTGAAAGTCGAGATATTTCGAGAAGATTTATGTGTGATGAAATTGAGTTACTTAGTTGAGATATTGAGAAATTGAATGCCTTGAATCTTAAACTCCAAGAAACAGATATACATATCTATGATATGAGTGAAAAAGTTAATGCTTTTTGTAGAAAATTGGAATTACGAAGCAGAAATATAAAGCCAGAAAACCTCGAAATGTTTGTGCTGTATAATGAACTTTCTGCACTAAAAACAAAAAAACGCTTGCTGCTTTTAAAAATATAGATTTCAGCTAAAAATAGACAAAGAACTCGGAGTGTCAATTTTTTATTAAATCTTTTTTTGAAAAACGTCGCTTTGCAAGACAAGCCGAGGGAGTCGCTGATACTTATTAAATTTGTTTTAAAATTTATGCCAGAATGTATTTTACTGCTTTTCTTTTAGAAAATTAAACAATTTAAAAAAATTAATTTTTTAATTTTTTTGGATGTCCATGTCCCTCATTTAGTGCTAGAGCGACCCCCTACAGTGAACGTCCCACACTTTGAAAATCACCAACCTAAGTATGTTGCCATAGTGAAAATAAAAGGTATACATTCTCAAGTTTGTAACTGACGGTGAGGACTCATAAAATGAAATAACGGAAAGGATAAATAATAAAATTTTGTTTTAGTAACGCTGTTGTCGGAGGTTTGCTATTGGGTTGGCAACTAAGTACTTTCGGTTTTTACTAATAGAGAGCGTTGCTTTATTTTTTGTATAACGTATGTTGGTGCTGTACTTTACCGTTTGTCGCGTGCTACTAGTCACATTGACGTAACTTCAGAAGCAAGTAGTGCGTGATTTTTATTAAAGCTATTAGTTGTGGGTTAATTTTAAATGGAGTGCAGAAACGAACATTTTCGACATATTTTACTATTTTATTTCCGCAAAGGAAAGAAAGCTGCTGCGGCTCACAAAAAGATATGTGAAGTTTATGGTGCTAATAGCTTAACAGAGCGCACGTGTCAGAATTGGCATAAAAAATTCCGTTCTGGAGATTTTTCCCTTAAAGTTGAGCAACGTTCTGGTCGGCCTACTGAAGTTGATGATGACCAAATCAAAGTCATAATTGAAGAGAATCGTCATATAACTGTTCGAGAGGTTGCGGGGAGGCTACATATATCGCACACAACAATTGAAAAACATTTAAAATGTCTTGGGCTAGTTAAGAAGCTTGATATTTGGGTACCTCACGAATTGAAAGAAATTCATTTAACACATAGAAACAACTTTTGCGATATGCACCTTAGACGAAATGAAACCGACCCTTTCTTAAAAAGAATCATCACTGGTGATGAAAAATGCGTCCTGTACAGTAACATAGTTCGAAAACGATCATGGAGCAAATACGATAAACCAGCTCAAACCACATCGAAAGCTGAATTACATCCAAAAAAAGATCATGCTGTCAGTTTGGTGGGATTCCAAAGGCGTTATGTTTTTTGAGCTGCTTCCAAGGAACCAAACGATCAATTCTGATGTTTACTGTCAACAATTAATAAAACTGGATGAAGCAATCAAAGAAAAACGGCCAGAATTGTCAAATCGGAAAGGTGTAGTTTTCCACCAAGATAATGCAAGGCCTCACACATCTTTGGCAACTCGTGGGAAACTATTGGAGCTTGGCTGGGAAGTGATGCCACATCCCCCATACAGCCCTGATCTAGCACCATATGATTACCATTTATTTCGAAGTTTGCAGAATTCTGTGAATGGTAAAACTTTCACAAATGACGATGATCTTCACTCGCACCTGGTTCAGTTTTTTGCTGATAAGGACCAGAAATTTTATGAGCGCGGAATCATGCAGCTGAAAGAAAGATGGCAAAAGGTCATTGAGCAAAATGGAAAATATATAATTGATTAAAAACTATTCTTTGTTTAAAAAAAGTGTTTTATTTATACTACAAAACCGAAAGTACTTAGTTGCCAACCCAATACATACATACTTCCAAATGGAATTAAATTAAATCGATGTCACCTTCTTTTTATTGCTGAAGAGAGAAAGTTTAAATGATGGCTGTGTTATTTTGTTTAGAAACAGAATAATGCATATAAAACTTCCCGAAATATTTCTTTCAATTTCAGAATTAAGTATGTGTATTATCACATTTTTATCTGCAAAGTACGTTACTATAAAGTTGAAAATATCGAAAAAAGAATTTTCGTTTTCGCTTTTTCAAGTTTAGCAGAGAACAGTATCGGCACTATATTTCTATTATCAGCGTCAGCTGCTTCTGGGAATCCATATGTTTTATTTATTGCTTCGATTCTTGGTTAAATGATTCAAAGAGAAGAGCGTCGAGACAGTTTCCTAGTGTGAGAAAGGCAATTCAATAAGTTGAACCGATACAGCAACGACTCTAATAAACGATAATAAGTTCCATAATACACCGGCGATATTTTCAAACCCACACTGAAAATGCCCCGCCTTTGTTTATGGAACATTTGTTCGAGATACTCCAGAGACATTTACATAGGCATCTAAATATTGTAGAAGGGGGTATCCTGTAACATGTACCGTTCCATTCCTTTATGTAGATACAACGGTGCAATCTAATAATGTTGGTGTGTACAAGACTTGGGTATACGAGCACTCGTGTTTTGAGAAATTACATGAACAACACATTACGTTTGTCTTTTTACCGCACAATGCGCCGTATATACTATTCATAAAATGATGCTCTTATTTTCCCTAGGATCGTGCAGCGCATGTGAGACGCTTAAG
Organism: Dermolepida albohirtum; assembly: GCA_031893035.1. Taxonomy (NCBI): domain Eukaryota; kingdom Metazoa; phylum Arthropoda; class Insecta; order Coleoptera; family Scarabaeidae; genus Dermolepida; species Dermolepida albohirtum. Next base: position 106,838 of record JAVIWB010003101.1, read on the forward strand.
ACTGCTGTATTTGTTTATAGTAAAGAAATAGTTTATTTACTTTCTCAAGAATAATAGATTAATTCTTGAGAAATTAAATAAACTAAGAAGACCTCAAGAATTAATCTATTTCGAAATTTAATTTACCAGAAATATTTTCAAAATTAGATTTTTTCTCTTCCTTGAAAGTTACTCGGTCGTAGCACTCTTCAAAAATACAGAAGCCTTAATTTGAATTATTATGAATTCCCCAAATTTACTTATTTTCTAATCACATGTTCACATCATCCCCTGTACTAAATTATACACAATCAAAGTAGATCATTTACTGCTCGTAAAGTGTTTATCTCTTGGGACTCACTCCTTTAGAGTATGGTTAACCGTTTCTGGAACCTTATTCTGCAATTGAAGTCTTTACCATATCTACAATGATATTCAAGAATTTTTACATAGGCGGGTGGATTATGAGGTATTCTGTGACTCTTTCCTATTAGTTCCTTTCGAACGAAAATAACGCTTTACATTATTCGTGCTTAGATCTGTTGAGCTTTAGTCCATCTCATTATTATTTCCTACTTCAAGTTGTGGTCTAACATATAGCAAGGCTAATTGGTCTCTGGCAAGCTGATTGCCATTTCTCCGAGTTTTTCGCGCCTTTCTTATTCTAGCTTAGATGCTATCTCATGACTACCCAATACTCCTTCTTGCAGCCTGGTTATGGGTAAAAATGTGGATCTGCTTATTTATATATGCAGGCCTCTGCCTGATATATAGATATACATTTTCCTATAGAAAGTCTGTGAACTACTTTCAAAATTTCGTCTCGCCAATAGATGAGTTAGCAGACGACCTTGTGTTTGAATGTTGCAGTACTTACATCAGATATTATAAAAGCTCTTACCTGTGGGTTTGCATCTATAGAACACTTACAAGCGTCATTCGAGAATGTGTTGATATGATATTCTCTCTTGAATGCTACTACTTTAATAGTGATAGTCTTCAATGTTGAATTTTTATCAAACAATTACAAATCAGAATAACTCTCTCTTGTCATCATTCGGAGCAAAAAAACTGATAAACGGATCAACCAGATTTACCAATGAACTGGTAAATCTGGTTATGCTCTTATTTTATTAAAGTTTCGAAAGGATATGATTAACAATAAGAGAAAACTTTCTAGTCCGAAACAAAGCACTGACAAATGTCATGTAATCAATACACGGGGACCTTTACCTTTTTTTATTTTATTTTAATATCTATGTTGAAAACTGTTTAACTTAGGCATATTGAGCATTTCTTATTAAACTACTATCCACAATAAATGAAACATCATATATACCTATTTTATTTCAAAACAAAATATTTGTCTATATTATTATTAAATGAGATGAATGTAGTTCTGTTTTTGTTTTGATAAAATTCACAAATTCAATAATTATTATTGTTACTTTGGTTTACCTGTGTGCTAGTTGTGGTCTAAGTATTTGCATGGACTGTACATATATTTACATATAAGTACACAAATACTATGGGCGTCTTTTAAGTTTTGCACAGTGAGACATAAACGGCGCCTCAAATCAAATGGTAGTACTAAAGATTAATCTCCATCTTTAGTTAACCTAAATCCAAAGTTCCAGTGCGATACGTGGAGCGCTGTAGCTACAACGAACTATCAAAGTTGACAAGTTAGTTGAAAAATAGAATTAAACAGAAAACATTTTCGCGCAATAATTTTTTATAATTTTCGAAGACAATTATGTCAACAAGAATGCCTTGCCGAATTAGTACCTGTTTTCGGAAATGAAATACCATATCAGTCAACAATTTCTCGTTGTCGTGGAGAATTCAAACGTTGACGGATTAATCTTAGCGACGATCCAAGAGCAGATTCACCAAAAACGGCAGTCACTCAGGAAAACGTCGATGCTGTGGGCAAGATCATGAACAAGGATCGACATGTGATATATCGCCAAATTGAAGCATTACTGGGAATTTCAAAGACTTCAATTCAAAGAATTTTGCATAAAGAATTGTTTGTAAAAAATTAGTTTCTCTTTGGATACCGTATCCGATGACCGAAGAACAGAAAGCAGCTAGGGTGAATTGGTGTCATAAACTCGAGATTGCTTCAACGCCGGAAACTCTAAAAACGAGTACAATATCGTCAGTGGTGATGAATATTGGACTTATTCATACGAGCCAGAAAATAAACGCCAGTTGTCTGTTTGGGTGTTCCAAGGTGAAGAAAAGCCAGCAAAAGTCATACGTTCTCGAAGTGTCCCCAAAAAGATGGTCGCGACGTTTGTTTCGACAGCAGGTCATGTATACCTCAAGTTATCGCTGAGCTTATAAAAATCAATCTGAACGACGAATCATCATTCACCAAGACGATACAAGTTCGCACACAGTACGCAAGACAATTGAATTTCTAACACAACAAAATGTCGAATTGTTGGACTATCCTCGGTACAGTTCGGACCTAATCCCCAACGGTTTCTTTACCTTTTCGAAAATCAAGAATGGACTGCTTGGTCAAACGTTCCAGTCGTCAAAAGAAACAGTCGATGCCTTTAAAAACGGAATTTTGACTGGACCAACAAGCGAGTTGAACAACTGCTTCCAGAGTTGGTTCGAGCGCATTCGAAAGTGCCTTAATCTTCGTGAGGAATACTTCGAAAAATAGTGAAGTCTTTAAAAGCTATCTACTGTTTTATTCCAGTGTTATATGCAAAACTTAAAAGGCAACCCACGTACCGTCTTCGTAATGGTTTGCAACTCCGCATGTATTTGTGTGTATCAATCCTTAATAGAGATTTGCTTATGCCGCGGAAATATATATGCTTATACTGCTTATTTGCGGTAAATCTGATCGTTTGAATACATCGCTAACATTTTTGATATGCAATTATTGTTGTTTTTGTTATTATTATTACTATTACTCATTCATTCATTCATTCATAATAATTAAAAGAGAGAGTTTTTTAAATCATAGAGATGGTTCCAAAAAATAGACTTGTAAAACAAAACTTTTTTCTGACAATTTCTGAAATTATAGTTAACAGTTTTTGAAAATGAAAATATAGTCGTTTTGATGTTGCTTTGTTCTCAAAAGTTAAACACAAAATTTATAAAATTTTGTCAAGGGAATGTCCAAATAGCAATAGAACTAAAGGTTTTCTTCTACAAAATACATTTGTGGATTTAGTATATATAATAAATATCGCTGTAGTATTCATTATAGTCTTTTATAAAAAACATGTACCTTTTTGCACAAAAGCGATGATAGTAGCAGTTTAAAACCAAGTAACCAGTAAACCAGTAAACAATAGCTACTTACAAGTTAACACTAAACAAAATGTAAATTATGATAACGAGAAAATTGTAGAATTCAGGAAAGCAAGTGCCTCTATTTACATATTACAGATGGTACGTCATGCTCATTAGCATTCGAGGGCCGTGAACAATAGGTTTGATATTCCGAAACTTACTTATTTACTTTCATGGGCTTTGAAATATTGGGTCTGGGAAAAAGTTCGTGGCGTTTTTCCCGATAGATGGCATTGGTTGCCGATAACTAAAGAACAACAAGTCACAGCGACACCACCGACGGCTCGTTTTTTAGATGACCTTCCGAACGTTAGTTTGAGCGTAGAAACATTGTAATCGGTGCAGTGGTTGGAAAGTTATTCGCATTTGAAAATGGAGAAGAATAATGAGAAATTTCGCTATATTCTGCAATATTATTATGATAAGGGAAAGAACGCTGCGCAGACTTGTGATAAAATTTGTGCTGTGTGCGGTGAAGGTACTTTATCGAAATCTGTTGCGCGGAAATGGTTCGCTCGCTTTCGTTCTGGAAATTTCAATGTGAAAGATGAGTCACGCTCCGGTCGTCCAATCACTGAAAAATCTGATGAAATTCTTGAAAAAGTCCAACAAGATAAGCATATCAGCAGTGTCGATATTGGCATGGAGCTAGGCATTGACCACAAAACTGTTTTGAACCATTTACACAAAGCTGGTTACAAAAAAAGCTTGACGTATGGGTTCCTCATGAATCGAGCGTGAAAAACATGATGGACCGAATTAATATCTGCGATGCGCTGCTGAAACGGAATGAAATCGAGCCGTTTCTGAAACGTTTAATAACCGGAGATGAAAAATGGATTACGTACGATAATCGGAAGCGTAAAAGATCGTGGATAAAGGATGGTGAGCCGTCACAAGCGTTCGCTAAGCCAACATTGACGCCAAAAAAAGTGATGCTGTGTGTATGGTGGGACTGGAGGGGAATCGTCCACTACGAGCTACTTCCAACTGGTCAGACGATTGATTCTCAACTCTACTGTGCACAACTAGAGAGATTACGCCAGGCGATTGAAAGAAAACGGCCCGAATTGATTAATAGGAAAGGTGTTGTCTTCCATCATGACAACGCCCGACCACACACTTCTTTGATGACCCGTCAAAAATTGAGAGAGTTTGGTTGGGAAGTTTTGATGCACCCACCTTACAGTCCGGATATAGCACCCTCTGACTATCATCTGTTTCGATCTCTGCAGAACTCTCTCAATGGAATTAAGTTGGTTTCAAAAGAAGCCTGTGAAAACTACTTGATTCAGTTTTTCGACCAGAAACCACAGAAGTTTTTCACCGATGGGATCATGGATCTACCAAAAAAATGGCGAAACATTGTCGATAATAATGGAGCATATTCGGTTTAAATGAATTCGTCCACGCGCCATGCGGGGACCAGTTGAATTTTACTGAAAAAACGCCACGAACTTTTTCCCAGACCCAATAATAATCATAACAATGCTTTATATTTTAAAACAACTATTCGCCTAAACTACATAATTATTTTTCATTATTCCCATTAATGTATCTCTAAAATAATTCTTATACTATAAGTGATAATATAATATATCTGAGAAGAATTATTTAATAATAAAAATTGGTTACCAGAAACAAATTCCACAAGAAGTCCTCACATGAACTTCTTATGGTCTAAAATAAAGAATTTAAGAATTAAAAAGTAAAAGCCATATGAGTCAATGTAAATGTATACAATTCCACTTTATATTTCAGTTATACGTTATCTAAAAATTCAGGCTCCCGCTGCTATCGTACGAGAAGAGACCAGCTGTGCATTGATTGCTTGTGTCTAATGAGCTCCCGCAGGAGTTCTAATTATAATTGCATTAAATTTTATAACGCTTTGCCAAGGACTATAGTGTTTAGGCGTCGTATCGCTTCGTAAAAGGGTTAAATAGATATTAATTGACAGACGCTTTTATGTATTTGACAAGAGCTTTGATTATTTTAATAACTTCGGTAACCTCTAGATTTTTAGTTTAAATTTCCTTCTTACATTTATTCAATACTTAAAATTACTTTCATATTCTTTAATATTATTTTAATGCCAAAACACGTTAATGAAAATAAAAAAAAAGTTTTATAACTTTTTTCTGTGAATTAATTTATTTCTATTCGAAAAAGATAAATGGCACATAAAACTTTTACCCCCCAATATTCGTATTCTATGTACACATTTCGACAGCTAAGTTGTCATCATCTGCAGATAATTAATCACAGCCTCGCACCTAAATTCGTGATAAAACTTACACAGAACAGCTCAACACAACTTTCCAGCTAAAAGCCACACATTTTTTCACACACAAATTAATATTTCCTAGATTTAAAACTAACACTTTTATGAAATACACCCCCGCTTCCACCTATAGCCCTTTTTAAAGGTCGTATCTTCCGGGAACTCATAGATACTAGAATATGGTATCTGACCTTTGTCTAAGTTTAACAGATAATTTTTATTTTTCATATTTTTCAATAGATTTGCTCTCGTAACTGTCCAATTCATACTAATTGTTTATATTTTTAATTAAATGTAAACAATCCGCGGCTACATTATGATTTTCTTTAATCCTTTATTTACCTTTTTCGATGAAATCAATTACCCAGTGTCCATTAAAATTTACTTTAATTTTACATTTTGGCTTTTGTAAATAATTATAGAATTTGATACGTAAACAACAAAAGAAGACCTATATTTATACATACTAAGAGCAAACAAATCTAACGGATCCATCGCAACAATAAAAGGTGAATAAATACACAAACTGAATACTATATTTTCAGATACAGAAATATACAAGAAACAACTTGATTCAGCCCAAAAAATACTAACGAAAGTCAAAAATATGGTCAAAATTGGAGAACAAAACAATTATATATGAAGGGGAAATCAGTCAAGAGAAGTTTATGGGCTACCCAAATTATGTATAATAAAATTAATATATCACTCAGACATATTGAATCACCAACAGAAGCTTCTACATATGAACTAGCAAAATCTATTTGGCAAGCCTTGAGTGTCACATAAAAAGTTTTTGGATACATACTAACTTTATTAACAAGGAAAAGTCCCTCAAAATACAGCGTGTTTCAAAAAGAATATACGTATTACAAAGTATTATTTTGTCCAAACTATCGATCGCTGCGCTTCGGCTCGGCTATTGGAGAAGCGAATAAATAGTCTACTTTATTTAATAGGCGCTAGATGTCAGTTGTCTTCTGTTTTTCTTGGTAACTGTCATATGTTTAAAATGGCTACTCCACAGCAGAAATTATTTTGTGTTCTCGAGTTTGCGAAGTGCAATTCCGTGATTACAGTGCAAAGACGTTTCAGGTGGAGCTCACCAAATTGATTCTTTACTCTTCTCTGATGAAAACACGCTTAACGGTCAGCAGTATCTCGCTGTTACACAACTGGTTGTTTCTCAGGCTGCACGAAGACAACTTCATTTTTCAACGAGACGGGGACACCAGCACTGGACTGGAGTCGCCAAGTGTGTGAATATCTGAATGAAACTCTACCGAACCGTTGGATTGGTCATCAAGGAGCTGGCGACTTAGCATGTCTCAGCTGGGCTCCACAGTCACCGGATTTGACACCCTGTGACTCTTCCTGTGGGGTTTCGTTAAAGACAACGTTTATGTACCACCACCCCTACAGAATCTGAAAGAGTTGAAGAATCGGATCCGTACTGCCATAACATCAGTGAAGGACATACTTGCCCGAGTATGGGAGGAATTTCAGTATCGATGTGACATTGTTCGTGTCGCTGATGAAGGACATATTGAACATCTGTAATCTGATCTTGAGAGGTTCGTAAATATGTGTGTAAAGGTTCATATTCGTATGTCTTAATGTTTAATTCGACATACGTATATTATTTTTGAAACACCCTGTACTTTGCTTAGATGTAATTTTGCTATATACTAACATACACATAGATTTATTATTAAAAACAGAGATTGGTGCAAAAAAATCTGTGGTTACGGAAAGTAACATCGAACTTGTATGTGAATTTATCAGAAATAAGCCGAAATCCTCATTGCGATACGTAGGAGTGGAATTAGATATTTCCAAAGAATTAATTCAGCGCGTTTCGTAACAGTATTTGGAGCTGAGAAAGATTTGTGCAAGGTTTGTATCACACAAGATGAATTCAGCATTGTATAGACTTGATTAAAGACTCAAAAAAGGACGACATCTTCAGGTATTCTATTGTAATTGCCGATGGAAAGTGGTGTTTTCAATATGATCCACAGACCAAGCGTGAAAGCTCTGAATAGAAGCATCCAAGTGAAGACCGAAAGAAAGTCATTTGGAGAAGTCAAAAGTGAAGAAAATGTTGACTTGTTTTTTTGATTCGAAAGGCATAGTGCATAAAAAGTTTGTAGCAACTAGTCAAATAGTCGATGCTGTATATTATCTTGCTGCTATGAAGCGTCTTTGGCGCGTATTCATCGTGCGCGCCCTCAGTATCGTGAGAATCGTTGCTGACGTTTGTTACATGATAACGTACCATCTCATCGCTTGACGCTTATCACTGATTTTCTAACTACCAATGGCATTTTAACCATCAACCATTCATCGTATTCATTGGATATGACCCCTTGTGATATCTATCTATTCTCCAAACTACATTTGCTGATGAAACGACAGCGGTATGGCGACGCCGAAGCCATTAAAATGGCGTCGACAGCGATCTTGAAGGACATCTCTAAAGATGAACTCATTCATTCGTCATGCTACTTGACCATACAAAATGTATTGAAGACGAAGGCGACTACTTTGAATAAAATAAATTAATTTTACCAAAATAGTAAGTTTTTGTTTTTATTTTACAAAGGTTCGGTTTTCTCTGAGACAGACTGTATATGTGACCGTATTATTTTATTTTAAAATCTCATCTACAAATTGTGGTATTTTCCAAATTTTTACTTTCCCAAATTTTAAATTAGGTACTACTCGTTCCATCGTAGTTGTGATTGCGCTTTTTTTTAGAATTAGCAAGTTGGGCGTTAACACTTTTAATCATGCGCGCTCGTAAATTGATGTTAAATCACTATTTTCAATACGTGCATTGACACCAACACACACAACACCCAGTAATTTAAAAATAAGCCAAAATAACATCATTTCTTGCACGAACGCTATGATTGGAACAATTTAAGTAAAGAATTATGTTATATAACTTGAAAGCAGATTACAAACGGATAATATTTGAGTTTCTTTAATTATTTTTATGTGCAGGATACGTTCTGAAGTTTGGTGCGATTCTCCCCACTGTGTAAATATGTGTGTATGTATATTCAATTTACATATCTGTCCGTTATAGAATTCATGAACACATTTTTTATCCTTGTCTACATTTTACACACACTGTGTACACAATAAGCATTAAAATGGTCGCTGTGCAACCAAGAAGATAATAAGTTATTAAACCGTAAATGTCGGGAAGATTAACTGCCAAAAAATGCATGTCTCAACTTGATTCATCGCTTACATGTAAACACGCCCACGCCTTCATTCAGATGCAATGTTTTCTGAGGGAAAGGCAGTAACGCGCACGTCGCTCGCTTGTTGGTTCCATTTGAATTAAACAGGTATTATTTTAAATTTATTTTTTTGTATGCGCCGAGAAGAATATAGCATTATTTTATGCTCACGCCGTGGTCATTTTACGTTTACAAAATACCAAATTACTGAGTGGTGTACCCACATAAGTCGACTAACTTTCAACACCCACCTGCGTTATATTTTCCCTTCAAGTACACTCCGTAAGCAAATTAAAATTACACAGGCTTTAAAGAGAGAAGCTCCCTCCTATATTTCTTTTGTTTGTAATATAAGTCTTCTCAATTAGTTTTTGTTAGTTCGTGTACAAAGTTATTCAACTGGAAGAGTCAACTTGCCATACATTGTAATTCTGCATTCTTCGCTTGCTTTGTTACACACCTTTTTCTCTTAAAAATTCCCTTATTTTCTCCATAGTGTACGTTTGTGTCTACCTATACAAATCTAAAGCATGAGTCCGCAAATGGATGGTTTTGTAGATAGGAAATATTTCCCGTTAGTCATTTTAAGCAATAATTTTTTAAGGTGAGTAAATACATAAAGCCATAACACCGCACATTCTTTTAGATAACATGGTTTTACTCAACAAAACGTTCCGTGTTATAGGAGCACTTGGAAAGGTATCACTCTGATAAAACACGTAAAGATTTGATATATTGTAAAACAGTGGACAGTACGTTCGCTTCCACATACGCATATACTCAAAAAATTACTTCGAGGGACAATACAGTTCAGACATATTGATGAAATGAGGCGATGTGGAAAACTTATTGTGTAATTGTCTGTAGTACAAACCATTTCGTTCTTCAATTGGAGGAGTCATCTTTAGCAGATAATGAAGCACTATTATTGGTATCGTCACGTTTTGTTATGGACCAAGAAATCTATGAAAAACTGCTTTTTGTGAGATCTTTAACACCATACAGTAAAGATAAATCAATACTGAATGTTTCGCAACATTATTTCAAGGAATGTAATATATAAATACGAGTATACTACCAACAGATGGAGCACCAGCCATGTTTGTGTGCAATCACAGTTTTATAAGCCATTTGAAAAGTACCTTGTACATGCAATTCACTATGTCATGCACAACAAGCTTTAGTAGCTAAAAATTTCAATGCTAGATTGAATAAATCTGTCCAATTCGTCATAACAGCAGTAAAACAGATTTGTAAATGTTGAATTCTACATTATTTGCGCATTTGTGTTAAGTAAATGACGAGAATTTTTATCGATTGTTTCTTTACACAGAAGTATGCTGACTGTCGAGAGCTTATGTTTGACAAGATTTCTTTCAAGTTTTGCAAATATTTTTGTTTTGGAGGCTAAAGAACCAATTTTGAATAAAAATTTAATTAAATAGGAGTCAGATATCTATTTAACAGATTTAGTTAGTAAATTTAATGACGTTACCTTGCAGTTACAGTATTACAGTCTGAATTAAATATAAACAAAGTCTTTATTGCAAACTCCATTACTGCAGACTCTCTTGACCAGTTCCCCAACTTGTCGTTCACAAACATCCATGATGATTACATTTTGTTCTACGTTCAATATTTAAATGACCATACAGTCTTCAAAACCAAATTTGTGGATATTTTAGCTATGAAAATACCATAATTATAAATCCGTACGGGGACATCGGAGATAACTTTACAAGAACACCTAATAAGAATAAGCACCAACAAAGACTTAAAGGTGCAGTTCATAATAACCAATCTTATTATGAGAAAAAAGAAATCGGTTACAAATCATTGTGTGGAGCTATAATGCTAAACTTCACAAAATTGAAGCTAAGTATTGAACAACTACTATCAAAGCATCAGGTTCACACCTACCATTTACAGAATTCTTTGTGTATTACCTAGATATGTATACTTTGAATTTGTTCAATTTTATGTACGAATTTTACTAAATTTAAATTTGTTTCGTCAAAAATCCAAACATTCACTTGCATTTTGTGCCTTTTTTACAATTGCCCACTTTTTAAAATTCCTACTAAAATGAGTCGCTGTAAAAATACATTTTACGTTGGTAGTTCAATATTCTACAGGCAGGGGCACTACGGAGCAAAAATTCTTGCTGATCTACAGGATAAAAAAAGTTTGTATATCTCGGAGCTAGATTTTCATTATGTCTCTTATCTATTAAACAAAAATGCTTTTATTTAAAAGCATATTTTTTACGGCGGTTATTCTGTCGCTTTGATATTTACAGATAATACTTTGTTCATAATGGTTCCATCTACATCTGCGATAATATCGTATGCTTGTCGTGTTTCAAGAGCTGGAAGCTTTACTTATTTGATTTAGGGGCAATATATTATTAATATAAAATATAAAATATAAAAAGAAGAGGTCCCAAATTAAACCCTTGTGCAACTCCTGAAGAAGCAATGTATGGAAGCGGTTTGTACCCATTGTAACATACATAATGCCATTCATTTTGTGACAATGGAAAAAAACAGTGTAAGTACGTCCCTACACCAAAAAGTGTTTACTGATACTGATATTTCAAAAGCCTGCGATTCCATGCGATCGCATGCTTTTGAAATATCATCATAAATTACGTCTGGTTGATCTCACATTCAAGTGCATTAGAAAAATGTTCCGTAAAATATGCTAAATTTACGAGAGTGTCATTTTTTCATAAAGCAATATTGAAATATTGAAAAATAATATTTTACGGAAGACTAAATAAGTATATCTATATATTACCATCTCAAGTAGCTTAGGGCAATTGTTTAGTCTGTAGTTGTTTGCATCAGATGAAGAACCTCTCTTCAGTATTAGGCAAACTTTCGAAACATAAACGATATATTAAAATGGTGCTATTCTCTTAATAATCATATCTAAACATATTCCAGCAGGATAAATTTAAAATATTTAGTCATGTCTTTCTCATCAGAATATGATCTTTTAAGATATAATGCGGACGGCAAACATACACAGTAGGTTGAACACGTCGGGTGGTATGCAATAAAGCTGGCTGTTATGAGGAATACGTTCCTGGCTCGCCTTATCAAATATTTTATTATAAATAATGAAAGTCGATGTGATTTATAACATGGATGTATATTTATAAAAAATGTTATCTACATATATACGATACGCTGTCTATACAGGAATACATTTTTTATTTTGTAGTTTGTTTCAGTGCTCGTGTTGCATCCGCAAATATGTTTTGTAGTTTCTCCTTCATTACACTTCCACTAAATTTCGGCGATTTATTTTTCCTTCCCATGTTTTCTTTTAAGTTTTGCCCAAATCAATTCAATAGGATTAAGTATGTAAGAGTACAGTGACAAATCCGATACATTGTTTTTTCTTCTTGTGATATTATTATATTATCTTCGCGTGTTTATTTCATTGTTCCACGCCTGGGATCTAGGGCGAATCAACTGATTTATGTCCCTACGGCAAGGACCAATATTTTGCTGAAGGCCCCTTTGGTTCATTCAGCGGTGAATTTCAACAATCTGCAGTACGATTTGCTATGACCACTATTTGTATGAATATATTTTGTTTTAAGATACATATTTCATTTTCACAATGTAACTATTGTTTAATTTTTTTTTGTATTTCTTTGTTTGTTACCCGTTTTGGAGTAATAATCTCTGTTGGGTAACTTAATAAATATTATTATTATTATTATTATTATTATTATTAATACATACCACACCGACTATGTAATCATATTCGTTTGAAAATTCAAATTACTTTATCCATTCAAGTAGTTGCTCTTTTGTGTAAGGATCTTCAAAGAAAATGTATTTTAGTACTGCTGCTATTGTATTTTCTTTTGTTAAACGGTAATGTTAAAAAACTATAAAGAACAATTATGCTTTTTGTAAGCTTGATAATAAACTATTTTCAAACTAATCTTCGAATATTAATTCTGACGTGTCTTCGTGATAACGTAAGGAACAACTTTTTATGTTTTTTTGCAGACAAAAACGTAGTTCCTTCAGTTCAATATTCAGTTCAATACAGTATTGTCAGTCTTTTTCCTCTAGATGCAGAAATAACTTGCACTGATCTGAATTATCATCACTCCAACTCAGCGTGGTCATATTAAGTGTACCAAACTACAGGTAATAAATATTGGGTCTGGGAAAAAGTTCGTGGCGTTTTTTCAGTAAAATTCAACTGGTCCCCGCATGGCGCGTGGACGAATTCATTTAAACCGAATATGCTCCATTATTATCGACAATGTTTCGCCATTTTTTTGGTAGATCCATGATCCCATCGGTGAAAAACTTCTGTGGTTTCTGGTCGAAAAACTGAATCAAGTAGTTTTCACAGGCTTCTTTTGAAACCAACTTAATTCCATTGAGAGAGTTCTGCAGAGATCGAAACAGATGATAGTCAGAGGGTGCTATATCCGGACTGTAAGGTGGGTGCATCAAAACTTCCCAACCAAACTCTCTCAATTTTTGACGGGTCATCAAAGAAGTGTGTGGTCGGGCGTTGTCATGATGGAAGACAACACCTTTCCTATTAATCAATTCGGGCCGTTTTCTTTCAATCGCCTGGCGTAATCTCTCTAGTTGTGCACAGTAGAGTTGAGAATCAATCGTCTGACCAGTTGGAAGTAGCTCGTAGTGGACGATTCCCCTCCAGTCCCACCATACACACAGCATCACTTTTTTTGGCGTCAATGTTGGCTTAGCGAACGCTTGTGACGGCTCACCATCCTTTATCCACGATCTTTTACGCTTCCGATTATCGTACGTAATCCATTTTTCATCTCCGGTTATTAAACGTTTCAGAAACGGCTCGATTGCATTCCGTTTCAGCAGCGCATCGCAGATGTTAATTCGGTCCATCATGTTTTTCACGCTCAACTCATGAGGAACCCATACGTCAAGCTTTTTTTTGTAACCAGCTTTGTGTAAATGGTTCAAAACAGTTTTGTGGTCAATGCCTAGCTCCATGCCAATATCGACACTGCTGATATGCTTATCTTGTTGGACTTTTTCAAGAATTTCATCAGATTTTTCAGTGATTGGACGACCGGAGCGTGACTCATCTTTCACATTGAAATTTCCAGAACGAAAGCGAGCGAACCACTTCCGCGCAACAGATTTCAATAAAGTACCTTCACCGTACACAGCACAAATTTTATCACAGGCCTGCGCAGCGTTCTTCCCCTTATCATAATAATATTGCAGAATATAGCGAAATTTCTCATTATTCTTCTCCATTTTCAAGTGCGAATAACTTTACAACCACTGCACCGATTACAATGTTTCTACGCTCAAACTAACGTTCGGAAGGTCATCTAAAAAACGAGCCGTCGGTGGTGTCGCTGTGACTTGTTGTTCTTTAGTTATCGGCAACCAATGCCATCTATCGGGAAAAACGCCACGAACTTTTTCCCAGACCCAATATTTCTTGCTTATTGACAACTCCTAACGATAGCAAGTATACATATAATCGTACCATCATTTACTGATTTTCGAACTTCCCATTGCACACTGTCTCCTTATGCCTTTAACAATCTTCACAGTTTTGACCTTGAACATTCAGTATTTTCAGTCATTAATGTAACACGTAAACCATTAACTGCAACTACATCAATTTTTCATATAGGTGTATATCTTCGATTGAACTATTTTAGCATCTCTCAACGTTACTTTTCTAAATTGTTCACTATCATGTCTCTTTTTGCTTTCAGAAACACCGACATTAACCATTTTTCTAATATTCCTTAAAATAACTGCAGTACTATTTTCCCAGGGTATGAACATTTTGAATTTTTTAGCTTAACACCCTATCACCTTAACGGTAAAAAAAAGTGAATTGATTGCTTTTTTATTTAGCGATAACATTTTAATATTAAGGGAGAGTATCTCAATTTTTTTCTACAGATGAAGTAACTAAATGGAACATTACGAAAGTTTAAGCTGAAGTATCCCTAGTAATTAACTAATATTCTAGTCAATTAAACTAACTTAAGGGTGGGGGTGATATACAAATACACGGAAGCAAGTTTAAAGGTGGAGAATTATTCAAATCCACACATTTATTAAATTATTAATTTTTTTTTAATGTTTATTACAAGTATTTAAACGTACGGCATAGTTGAAATCATTTTCGTAACAATTAAAAGTTCTTTCGTGTTCTGTTTCTTTAGATTCCATAGATTTTTCCAGTTTGTCCATATATATATATATATATATATATATATATATATATATGTGTGTATATATATATATATATATATATATATATATATGTGTGTGTATATATATATATCTTAGAGGAATCACCATAAGGAAGTTTATAGACGTCCGATTTACCAGATAGCTATTACTGTCTTCGCTTCATCTGTTCTAGTGAAAATTAAGTCGTTTCGAAGACGTTTTTGTTTTAATTCTTTAGCTAATGACAGATAATGGTATGGTTGCAGGCAATACTGTTTAAGATTTGATTTAGTGATATTAGATATGGCATATTTTCTAGAGACAATATCAAAGATACTCTTTAAAGAGATTTCTGTTTCAACTGCTTACGTGTTTAGGTTATTAACAACTAGTAGGTTGTATATTGAAATAAAAACCTTTATTTTCCTAATTTTACCCAACAGCAACAGAATCTTATAGCAGACATTTTTATGCATCATTTGGAAACTTTGGAAAAAATCTGCAATCACCCGTTGTTTAGAAATTTCCAATATCCATGCAGAAATGTGGACGATATATGCGCCTGCTTCATAGGTACTAAGAGACAGTTAAATAGTTCTCTCCCTTTTGTTAACGGTTTACACCCAAACATAAAATTTATAGCTGAAATAGGAAGTAATGATACTTTAAACTTTCTAGATTTAACAATTTCTAAAAATAATAGTCTTTTAGAATATATAATATATCACAAACCTGCATATAGAGACACCACCGAACATAATTTTTCTGTCACCCGTCTACTCAAAAAATAGCAGCGTATAACAGTATGATATAAAGTTTGTTAACTATTCCCCTCACCAATTGCAATTTTCAGGAAGAAGTAAATATGAAACAAATTGCGTTTAAGGTTTAATTGACAATTTGTTAAGTAAATAACATAAAAAAGTCTTACGAATGATATATTCGACTACACAAAAACCACGACAAAGTCCATAATCAAAACAAATACGTAAGTTACTTAAGATACATGATTTATATATTGCTTTTCAAATTAATAATACGCTAGGAAAATTAACAAAAATAACAAAGACAAAATAAATAAATCTGGCAAATTGGGAATCTATGAACTCTCTTGTGGTGATTGCTCTAAGATATATGTATATTGGACAAACTGGAAGATCTATGGAAATAAGGAAATCAGAACATCAAAACACGAAAGAAGTTTCAGTAAAAACAATAATTATTTCAAATATGCCCGCTATTTAAATCCTTATCATTCTTTTTATGCAGATTTTATCATTTTACATTCAGGAAATAAAGGCATAAAGTTATCATTACATGAAACTATCGAAATAAATAAACATAAAAAAATGCGACAATTTAATAGATAATCAAGTAGATTTGAAAAATTCTCCACCTTTAAACTTATTTCTGTGTAATTATATATCACCCCCACCCTTAAATTAATTTAGTTGACTAGAATATATTCCGCTCTTGTTATCCCTAGTCCGGAGAAGCCTCACAGGTGACATAATTAGTATCAGTTATTCAAATAAAGAACAACACAATTGAGTTAATATTTAATTAAGCACGCCTTATTAAAAATTTTTTGTTAACGTTATTATTTAATAACAGCCTCTTCTTGGTATTACTAACAATAAGTAATAACAAGAAAATTTAAATATTTAAGTTAAGAATTTTATTTGCCTATTATTCCTATTAAGTCGATTTACTTGCTTTACCTTCACGATAATAGGGCCCTTCATGGGATTATTTATGATTCTGCACTATACCTTGACATGGACTATAAATATTGCTTTTCCAAGTAATAAGGGACTCCAATATAATGTGAACTTGTCTTTAGCTGCTCTAGATGATCTTTACATACTTTCGAATTTCCAAATAAGTATTTTTACTACAATCAAGTTACCTTTTACATAATCAACGTTCTATATATATATATATATATATATATATATATATATATATCTACTCTATATATATATATATATATATATAGAGCAAGAAAGAAAAACGTTTCAACAATTTAAATCATTTTTAGTAGGCGTTCTTGTTGTGGCGTGGGTTGGTTGTATTGTAACTTGCACCTGTTGATATGAAGATGTCGATAGTCTTTCTTAGAAACTCGTATGGGTGCGAAATTTGAATGTCGAACGAGACGGCAATTATTGCCCCATTGTGTCTTCGGAGTGTGAGCTTAATGTCAATTGGGTAAAAATTGTTTTCTTTGGTCGCACTCTTTCATTTATTCCCTCATTAAAATTAATATATGCGGACGCATGATGTCTAGCGGAATTCATTATGAACCGCATATGAAAGCTATAAATTTATCATAAACGAAAACGCTTTAATATTTGTAAACAATATATTACCTCGTATTCACCCACACTCATCAATAAACATGATGATACACGGCATTAAATTTACATTCCCGTATTATCGTTTCTATTCATATATTTACTTATTCGTAGAAAATGACAACAAATCCTACTTTGAAATATGTAAGAATATACAAGGTGCAATAGTATAGTTTCAAAAACGTGAGCTCAATAATAATGGACACACTAAGTATAAAATATTTTCGCATTAATATTCGTTGTCAAGAAGTATTTATTTTTCATTGCTATACTTGTTTTACTAATTTCATATGTGTATATACTCTTATGTTTATTTAATTCATTTATTGCATGTGCAAATTATTCGTATATTATTTTTATTTGTATTTAAACTATATATATATAAATATATTGAAATAAAAACCTTCATTTTCCTAATTTTACCTAACTGCAGCAGAATATTTTAGGAGAAATTTACGTATATGCATGCTTTGAGTTTTGAATGCCTCAACTGCCTATTCCGGCGTAGAGAACCATTGGCCATGAAGTTTATTCTTCACGTGTGGGAAAACAATCGCAGGGTGCTAGATCAGGGCTGTAGGGCGAATGGCTCACCAATTCGATGTTTTGCCGAATCAAATATTCAATTGTTTGAACTGACCTACGGAAGCTAGCATTGTAATGGTGGGGAATGATCTGCTGTTTTCGATTTGTTTTCCTTATTTTTTCAAAAACTTTTGGCAAACAAATAGTTGTGTACCATTCCGAATTGACCGTTCTACAACTCTCTAAAGGCACGGTTGCAACGTGACGGGTTTTTCCGAAAAAACAGGCAACCATTTGTTTTGATGTTCTTTTAGCGCGACCAATTTTTGTTGGTTTTAGCTCAACTTGCAATACCCACACAGTCAACTGCTGTTTACTATCGGGCTCATACGTATAGATCCAAGACTCGTCACTTGTGACTACTTTATAAATGTTCTTCGAAGCACCGCCATTGTATTTTTTGTGCATTTCTTGGCACCAATCGACGCAAGCTCTTTCTTGTGCGGTTGTCAAATTATGTGGTACCTTACGTGAACATAGCTTCTTAACGGCTAAATGTTCATACATGATCTTATGCATGCTAGTGTTACTATTACCTGGAGATCCCTCGATCTCACGGTATGTCACATGACGGTCTTGCATTATCAATTTATACACTGCATTAATGTTTTCCGAAACAACAATATTTGTGGGACGACCTTCACGAAATTCATAGTCCAAAGAACGCCGTCTAAGTTTGAATTCACTATACAAACGATATACTGTGTTCGCGAGCTAATTCCATTTTTTCGCTGACATAAAATTTTCAAGTTACTGTCAATAATAGAAATAGCGACCGGATAATAAAACTGTCAAGGTAAGTATATTGTCAAAAGTGATAAACTTCACAATGCAATCATCAGATCAACACTAACAGTGTTGCCAGTTACCGAAATATAAACGGCTACCCTCGTATTACTAATAATATTTTATATTTATTTTATTTATCTACTATCAAGCACGTGCCACTAGTGGGATAATAAAACACTTAGTTGCTATTAATGACGTTTCTTTTTTTTTACTATAACTCTAATGTTTCTTTTCAAGTTATTTATTATTTAGTAACAATAATATTTAAAAAAAAACAATTAAAAAAATACTTGCAAAGGGGAAAAACCTCCACCCAAACCAACATAACAAAAAAGAAAATAATACGTTAATTTTTGTTTGGCACAGCGATACATTTTTGTTGCACAGTAATATTTTACGATATCGTTTCTGAATTGCAATGGTTTAGCATTATTTTACATTATAAAGAGTTATCGTCGACTTTTAGATGGCCAACATGAAATTCAATGCTGTGTTCAATCATGTAGCGAAATCTAATATTACAGTTGCATAAAGAATCGTCTGAACACTTTACAAATACTTTGTGAATTTTTACAATTCTTCAGACACGACTTCCTTTCCTTAAATGAACAACAGTATACAGTATAACCCGTATGTATAACGTAGCTTCGTCTACTCTTTATGTAAGCATAAGTGCTGGCGGCCATCAGCATCGCACCGCTAAAGAAGAATTTATTTCTGAATCGTTGACTCGAAATGGAGCGAACTAAAAGCCAACGTACGCGACTATATGAAATATTCAATATAGGGGTTACTCGTACCACTGCGAAATGACCGAGTTTCTTCAATGGCCATTCTCCGTTTCCGGTTCGTAAGTGTCCGCCAGTGTTTCGACCGATAAGCGGTTGGTCATCACGAAAATCCAAAACGTTGCCTTATTTATTTTCTTGAATCCCGTACGTTTTCAACCAATACATTTCTCTGTCTTTATATATAGAAAAAATGATCCGAAAATATAGACTTAAACACCTCATTTTTATATTTGTTTTATCACCACTTCTACTATTATATCGTTTATACCGGGATAATCTCACGTACTGATGTTTTCTCTGAGGGAATAGATTTATTGAAAACTGTAAAAAGAAACGATGATATATTTCTAATAATAAGTGGGATTACACTAATTTATAATTGTTTGATGCGGTGTCATTTTTATGAAATAAATCTATAAATTGAATTGCTTTTAAGTATATATGTTTCAATAAACGTCTGTACAATATGTTTCAAACTAAATGTTGCTGGAAAGGAATGTAGCAAAGCGCCCCCATTGTATATAGTTTGGCTACACCCACATACCGAGCGATACAAAACTGAGATTAGTTTCAGTATATTTGGATCTGGCATTCGATCCTTTATGTTGACATTGTATTATGTTTGTCCGATTACGACAAAGGCTTCTCATTCTTTATTAAAATCGTTTATCACTATGCTAATTCTTTAAATTCACTTTCTAAGTACTACTAAATAAAATTTGTATATATGTATATGATAATAAAACTATGTCTCTGTTTTTAAAAGATTTAAAATAACGATGAGAATAGACAATATAAGAAAGATATATTTTTTAAAATATTTTAAAAACAGAGTAGATCTTATCTCACACGAGAATAGTTTGACAAGTAGTGAGAATGACACATAGGTGGCGCTCTAATTGGTAAAACAAATGCACTGTAATTTAGATCGCCTATTTATATGTTTACATTCCGATATTTAGATAAATCGGTTGATTAATTTATTTTTGACAGCTGATTGAAAAAGAAGGAACACACACGTCGTTTTGTTAAAATATAAAAAGCAGAGTATCGTGCGGTGATTAAATGCTTCGTAATTAAGGGTATGAAGGCTACCCAAATAAAAAACAAATTCACTGTAATTTAGGTTACCTATTTATACATATGTTTACATTCCGATATTTAGTTAAATCGGTTGATTAGTTTATTTTTGACAGCTGATTGACAAAGAAGCAACACGTCGTTTTGTTAAAATGGAAAAAGCAGAGTATCGCGCTTCGAAATTAAGGGTATGAGAGCTACCGAAATCAAAGATGAGTTACGGGAAACATTAGGTGAATCTGCTCCATCATCCGCCACAATAAGTAGATGGGTAAATGAATATAAACGTGGCCGAACAAGCTGTGTTGATGAAGCGCGCTCTGGAGCACCCAAAAACTTCTAAGGAAATGATTATCAAAATCCATAATATTATTACGCAAGATCGACGACCCAAAGTGAGAGAGATAGCAGACATGGTAAATATTTCAACAGAATGCGTACACCACATTTTAACGAAAGAATTGGGCCTTTCCATGCTTTCGGCAAGATGGGTGCCGCGATTGCTCACGACTGATCAAAAGTTCACTCGACCTTTATAAGCGGAATCCTGTTGATTTTTGTAGGCGATTTATTACTTGCGATGAAACTTGGATACACTACAGTACACCCGAAACTAAACAACAGTCGAGACAATGGTTAGATCTTGGTTCTGCACCTCCAAAGAAAGCGAAAACCACTTTATCGGCAAACAAGGTGATGGCATCAATTTTTTGGGATTCAAAGGGCATTTTGTTCATTGATTACCTTCAGAAAGGTGCCACAATAAACGGACAATGTTATGCAGAACTTCTACAAAAATTAAATGTTGAGATTCGTTCTAAATGGCCAGGAATGGCAAAGAAAAAGATTCTGTTTCAGCAAGACAACGCTCCCTCGCATACCAGCACAGTTGCGATGTCCAAAATCCACGAGTTGCATTTCCAATTAGTACCGCATGCGCCTTATTAGCCGGATCTAGCCCCTTCCGACTTCCACCTTTTTCAAAAATTGAAAACGGCACTAGGTGGAAAGAAATTTTCGTCTAACGACGAGCTTATCATCTTCGTAAATGAGTATTTTGCAAGCCTTCCGGAATCGCATTTTAGAGATGTCATAAGGGCATTGTAGCACCGTTGGAATAAATGTATTGCTCTTTTAGGAGAATATATTGAAAAATAAAAATTATTTTGTATTTAAAAAATTCGTTTTTCTTTTCCATTCCCCCTACTTGTCAAACTACCCTCGTATGCATATAATATATAAATTTTATTTAATAATACTTTTAAAAGTGATTTAAAAAGGTAATAGTGCAATACTGGAGACGAAATTTGTACTGTTTACTGGAGTAAAGCTACGACTAATGAGATTGGTTTAAGGGATTTAGAGCTGGCAATTTTTACTTGAAAGGTAAAGACTGCAGCGGCCGCCCAGAAACGACGGACTGCGTCTTCAACAAGGCCATGCTGGCTGAGAATCCGCGATATAGTGTGCGGGAGATAGAGGATACTACTAACATTCCCAGGACAACGATACGTAATCTACTGAACAGAATGGGATATTTCAATCGACGAAGTAACATTTGGGTTACACATCTATTAACGGGAACCGGCCTTACGAACCGCGCGTCTACTTGCGATTTGCTTCTCCCGTAACATAACAGAGATCTTTTTTAAAGAGGCTTGTCACTGGAGACGAAACTTGGATTTTGTATGAAAATGTGCTTCGAAAACACTCTTGATCTAAGGTCAATGACCGTTCGACTGTCGTGAAGCCTGACCAGGCGTCGTTTTTCATCACGATAATTTAAAACAGCATGTTGTATTGGCTGTAAGATGAAAGCTGTTACAGTTTGATTGCAATGTTCTGCCACATTTTCCGTACTCCCTAGATCTTGCTCCATCCGATTATTACTACTACAATTTGACTCTTATGTGTTGTAAAACATAAAAGGATTTATATTTTTGTTTACAAAATAACACCGTACAACACATACTTTAGTAAAAATGCTATGATATATGAGTGCGTGTTATAATAAACAAAGAACTAGGCAAAAAGTGTTAGGTTCCAAAGATTGACAAAGCAGTTATATTTTGATAATTAGAAAAAATATGTAAAAGCAATTTGCATCAAAAAAGTAACATACTAATATGTGTTAAATAATATGTTCCTCATCATCACTATTAAGCACTTAAGCGAAGGTCGATTTCTCTTTAGTAAGATATCCTTATCCTCTGAACTTTCGATAGAAATATTTTAGTTCCATTCTGTACTCTTCCGAAAACAGTCTGTTACTGTAGACTGCTCGTTTTTAGCTGAGAGATCTATTTAAATTCCTTTATATGATTCTACGCACATGTGGAGTACTGTCTTATACTTTATGCTTTTTTCAATGGAAGGATTTAGGAAATATTACTCCTACTAGGTCTCGGCCCTTTTACACTTTCATCTGTACTGACATCCCTTGAACTATCTTGGTATATTCTAGAGATCGTTTCCACTAAATTTGCTTCATCTTCTTCTTTCTTTCGTCGTAATTCTTGCTATAGATTTGGCAACTTCTACTACTGCACCCATTCTGTTCTCTACCGGTTCGAATAAATTTTCGCTTTAAATGATTCCGGCTATACAAACATGAAATGTCGTAGATTTTATTTCTTTGATGTATGAATTTATGAAATTAACACAGTCCAAAATTATAGAGTTTCCATGCCTCTATTACCTCCATATATTTGCCGTATAGAGCATGGATTCTATAGTACCTGAATTAAAAAGAAAATTTGCTAAACTGTTACATATCGAAGTGTTTGACGTTTAACGAATATATGAAAATATCCATCAAATGATGTGTGAAAATATCCATTAGGTGATGTATAATAATCTAATTCATAGTAGTACAAGAAAGAACGACGACATTATAGAAATCAAACGATGTTACGAAGTATTGGAAAATTAAATTTCTTAGAATCTGTTCTAATATTTGTATAAGGAAAGGTTCAATTTCAAATTTGCATACCAATGCTTTGAAAGTTCAGAAACTTATTTAGTTATGCGAAAAAAATAAGAAAAAATAACATTATTATTAATTACTTCTTAGGCCTTTTTCACCAAAACATCCACCTTCGGCCTTAAGAACGATTCGGGCTTCTGGAGAATTCTATTTTCTACTTCTTAGAACTCCGTTCGGAATGTTATTCCATTATTTCCGGAGAATATTCCATGTACTTTATTGAGGTTGAACGTATTTTTTATATTAGTCTGTCCAGCTCATCCCACAATATATCAATGAAGTAATGACTATGTCACTATTTGTAATAAATACCTTGCTTTCTGGTTTGCAAAAATTATTTTACATAATTTTTGCAAAAGTAAGATGTATATGTCTGTCCTGTATAAATATACTCTTAATCCCATACTTGAAGTCATTGAATTGCCTTCTAATTTGTCTAAATAATTTTTCCAAGATCTTTCCCAATCAAAGTAAATTAATCCCACACAAGTACAGCATTTCTTCTTTGTTTTACAATGGATACAATAGGATTAGCGAGCATTTTTATGTGCTTAGCTCGTTGAACAAAATTCACCAGGTTTGACCACCGAACACTTTAGACTTCGATCATAGAACGCGTTTCTATTCTTCAACTATCCATTTCCTATGTGTTTTTGGATCTTTCAAACACGAAACAAATGATTAATTATACTAAAGAGAACTTGGAGATTGGATCCTAGAAAATGATAATGTTCCAAAGCATGAAGCATATTTGATATGGAGTGGAAGGTTGCAAATACCATTGAACTGACCTTCGCTGTTCCCAGACGCCAAACCATTTATAAATATTTGTAACGTATATATAAAATTTGCATGTTACCTTGCTATATAATATTTATTATCCACGAATTATTCGGAAAGTTTGGTCACAAGTATGGGAAATTATTGAGAGGCTATTATAAAAGATAAGTGCGCTGGACGCCATATTAAATATTAACATATTAGCATATAAGATGTACATTGTAATAACATATCTATTTTTTTCTATTAGCCTCGTTTTGTTGTAAAAATAGTAGTCAGCGTTTCTTATTACAGAGTATGTATTCGTGACCTTATTGGGCTCTGTATTCTATATGATTATTATATGATTTTTTAGATATTAATTTACTTAATGGAAGATATGTCCGCATTACCGTTTAGCTTTCGAATTGAATAAAAAAATACGACAGAGCAAGTTCTTTACTAGTATCTAAAGCAATAAAAATGGACTAATAAAATATTTAGGAAGATTTAAACCTTTAATATTCTAATTATAAGAAATGCTTTTGAGTGTACTTATCCAATCCCACCATACGCTATAGTGTTAGTACTTTATCATAGCCTCAACGCCTGAGACTAATTAATTAATATACGCTTCCTTAATTACCCCTTTCACCTGGTAACAGAAGCTCTTTGTGTTCCCCTACTTTGTGAATATTAAGCCGTTTTCAATTTAAATTCACCAAAATATGTAAAGACAAATTACAAAATAAGAAGGAAAAAGTAGTATTTACAATGTGTTAATAAGTAGGTGTAAAATTTAAAATTCATATAATGGTTAGTGCAAATTTTGTACAAATGTTTACTGTTGAGAATAGTAAATGATAAAAAAAAGTAGTAAGAAAGTAATAGACCTTTGTAATGTCTTTTGTCGAACTCTGGCAAAAAAAAGAAATCGCTTTTAGACTACATAAGAGGATTTTGCATTTCCTCGAATCGCTAGGCGAATGCAAATGAATTTTCTTACAGTTTACCGATGTTGGAGAGGTTGGTTTCAAAAGGGTAATCACTATCGTAGAAGAATGACCTACAAGAACCAACCAAAACCGTCGTTTGACTGTGCGTGGGATAAAAGAAAATCTTGGAATTCCAAAAAGTAGAAGTTTCAGAAATTTTGTGTTAAAATTTAGAGATGAGTCATGTGTCAATATTCATTTCAGAAGATAAAAGGAATTTTCCCGTAGAAGTTGGCCAGAACAATTTGGAAGCAATTAGATATCATCTGTGAACGTTCAAAAGTGATTACTGGAGACGAATCATAAGTTTATGGTTATGATTCAGAGCCAAAAGACCAATTTTTGCAGTGGAAGACGCTCGACGAATCATGGCCCAAGAAAGCACGCCAGAATCGGAACAACAGCAACGCGATGCTTAAAGTTCTCTCCGACTGAAGATGTTATATTCATCATGAATATGCACGTAAAGGTCTGGCGGTGAACAAAGAGTATTTCCAAGAAATTTTAAAATGATTACGTGACGCAGTAAGAAGGATGCGGCCAGGTTTATTCACCACGACAGGGCAATTAATCTTGCGAAATATGGCATTGTTCAGCTACACGAACCACTTTAGAGTCCTGACTTAGCTCCCTGCTTTATCTGGCAGTTCCACAAATTGGAATATCCTTTTAAAGGAAGCAAATTCGATGATGTAGAGAAGATAAAAGAAATGCGACAAAGCAGCTGTTAGCTGTTTCGAAAACTGCATTTAAAGGACTGTTTCCGAAAGTAGAAGAATCGCTGGAAAAAGTTTGTGGCTTCTTAATGGAAGAAATTTAAAGAGTGATACGCCATAGTCATTGACCGGATATAAATTCCTTTCTTGTCACAGCACAAGGTCGGATACTTTTCTGGCAGACGTCATATATGCTATTACTGTTTGATCCATTTTCTTTGTGCATAGTATACAATATTTTATTTACATGTAATTATGACAATGTTCTCATATTGAGCTTAGTGGCAAGTATTTGAGGCTCCTATCAATAGGGGACCACCAAGTACTCAAATCTGTAAAAATATGTTGGAAGTAGAGGCCAATATGGTGCTCATATTACACTGCGAAATTTCGCGTTTTAAAGAGCTCATTAGACCAGCGATTCTCAACTTGCGACTTAACTTTAAGTTAAGTTGTAGTCATTTGGTCATATCAGAACAATGTTATTGTAACAGCAAGTACTACATTTATGTATATAAGTCGTTGTGATCTTGGCGTGTTTTCGTTTGCTAAAGAACTCCTTAGAGAAATAACCACACGTGATTTTTGCCTTTATCTATAACAACATGGCGAGAAGCTAATATAAAACATCGTCATATGTTCACCTTGTTGATTTTGTTGTTTTCGCGTTTTAAAGAAATTTTTTGAGTCGTGATATCTTGAGGTTGGGAATTCTAATCCATTCCTACAGGAAGACCGAAATAATTATATTATCTTTTAATTAATTGCATTGTCTTCTACTCAACCAAATATATATTCTTAAAGAATTGTTACTGGACGATGAATTATTTCCCATATATATCAGCAAGTTTTAGCATTAGGTGGTGCCAGCCATAAATTAACAATCACTGCATTAAAACACGTTGGGCAAAATGTTCAGTAGCGTTGCTGATAATTATATTCAAAGGATGTAATGCAAAATTTTTTGGGAACGCCATAAAATTATCTATCTCACTATCTCATATACAATCTTCGTAAGCGTATACTGAGTTGAGTCCTACACCAAAATCAATAACGTACATAAGTTTATAGTATTAATAACTACTTCATAGCTAGAGTAAACTTGCTTTTCGACTCGGATTTAGTCAAATCCTTATAGAACATTGCTAAATATTGGTAGTTTATAATATGTAAGTTTCCTTTTAGTAATAAAAGTAACCTTTTAATTTTTACAATATAAAAGTTATTGGCATTAGAGCTTGCCTTTTTTTCTCAGCTATGCTAAATAAAGCTGTTGACATTTAAGATTTCACTGTAAATTGTAGCCAGAATTTTTAGAATCGAGCAAAGAAAGGGTCTTTATCACTTATTGTTGTATATTTATGCATTAAAAGAGATTATAATCTTTGTTTGAGTTTAACACTTGACTAGATAGTGTACAAGTCCATTAAATATTATCGTGGTAGTAAAGAGAAATTCAGTTATCAAATTAAAAAATTGAACAAAAGCACTATATATAATAGGTGGGCCATCTATCGGTTTTACCTTGAACTACCGGTTACTTCGAATCTGGCAATACTTATGCCATTCTATTCTGTCACAAAACTCAGTATATTATCTCCACTGAAAGAAATGAATCGATTTACGCTTGAGCAACGTTGGGATTTATTGGAAATTTATTTCCAAAACAAAGACGGAAAATTGCACGAAAATGCCATACAAAATTTGGTCACAGAGAAGGACCAACAGTGCTCGGTATACGCTAAAGTTCGTGAAACTGGTTTCATTGTTGATGCGCCAAGGCGTGAGCGTGCTCGTACACTCGAAAATATCGAAGCTGTGGCTGAGAGTGTGCGTGAGAATCCATCAACATTAACTCGTCATTGTTCTCAAGAATTGAACATTTCACGCACCAGTTTACGTCGAAATTTGCGAAAAGATCTCGGCATGACGCCTTACAAAGTTCAATTTGTTCAAGAGTTGAAGCAGCATGAGTATCGGCTTCGTTTTCGCTTCGCTAGATGGTCCAACGAGAAACTGCACGATGATGTCGATTTTGCCAAAAAAATCATCTTTTCGGATGAAGCTCATTTTCATCTTGGTGGGTAAGTTAACAAGCAAAATTGCCGTATTTGGAGCTCAGAAAACCCACACGTGGTCTTACAGAAGCGAATGCACCCATTACGAGTGACTGTTTGGTGCAGCTTGTGGGCGGAGGCATCATTGGCCCACATTTCTTTGAAAATGAGGACGGCGCTACCATTACGGTTAATGGAGACCCCTATCGCACCATGATAACCGATTTTTTTGTGCCCGCTCTTTATGGTATTGATGTGAACGATGTTTGGTTTCAACAGGATGGTGCAACTTGCCACACATCTCATGCCACAATCGATTTATTGTTTCAAACGTTTGATGGCCGTTTATTTAACCGAAATGGAGATGTCAATTGGCCGCCAAGAAGCTGCAATTTGACACCGTTGGAATATTTTTTGTGGGGCGCGGTTAAAGACAAGTGTTATGCCGACAAACCAGAGACAGTTGAGTATTTGAAAGCCAACATTCGTGATGCCATTGCCGAGATACCACCCCATACACTCGATAAAGTGCTCGAAAATCGGTCCGATCGAATGGGGTACTGTGAGGCCAGCCGCTGCAGCCATATGAATGAAATAATATTCCATCACTAACCGGAACAATTGTACTTCACAACAAAAAAATAAATTTGGCAAAATTTCAAACCGTTTTTGTTTTATTGCATCTTTAAATTTAAACTGTTAAATGGCCCACCCCTTATATATTCGCAAATATACATGTATAACATATTCACTTTTATGTACCATTCCGTAGAAAAAGGACACGTTTCCATTAGAATTGTTCCGAAGTGAGTGCTTTAAAAATCCTTTTCGAAACGAATTCTAATTCTTTTACATGCTGTAAAGCAAAATCTATTTCGTATAATTTCAGATCAAAGAAAACTTTAATGCAGTAAAACTGCATTACCTTTTGTTCTCAGTCTCTGTTTCTATAATACAGTAATAGTTTGAGATCTAATGCATAAATAAATACCATACAATGTCCAAATTACACGGATTTATGAACACTATTCTTTAATATAAATCTATAGAGGCAGTAGTTCGGATACTTTCACATATTACGCGTACATTTGCCCTATTTTCGCTTAATATTTTGGCAAAGGAGCAAAACGCCATTTTTTTTTCCAGAAACACCAATTACGAAATTGCATACCCGATGCTTTTGTCGGAGTAAACCTGTAGAACCTTTCACAAAATTGAAAAATTTAAATGTAAATTGCAATTTATCAATTGGTAAATATTATCTGTTAGAATTATAAGGGGTGTCTACTAATAAATGAAACTAACGTCATGTGAAGCCTAGGAAATTTCTTTGCTTAATACCTGCTACACAGAGTTATATCGTCATGATACTGTCAAATCAATTCCTTTTATTATTATTTTTCCTATCGTTCTTCATGTATGTACTAATTTTACTCAATGCGTGATTGATGGCATTCTGCAACGTATGGAAAATAGTCCATAGAAATCATTACGAAAGTTGTCAGCACAGAGAGGTATGCTTGAAAATACGGTAGGAACTGTGCGCCGAAATTGTTTCTGTTGTTTATAGAGTTAGGCAAAGCGACTTGTTCAAGGATGTTAAACAAAAGTCTCTATATGCATCCATATACAGCTTACGTAATCCATCAATTATAGGTGACTAAATTTAGAATAACTTATTGCAATTGGTTTAATGATAATATACAATAATAATAATGCATTAGATTAAATCTTTGTCATCAACGAGGTCTAGTTTCATTTATTGAATTATATAAGTTATTAGAATTATAAAATATGGGAAACGGAAAACCTCAGACGAAACAGACTTATATACCACAAAACTTGGCATATCGGTAGCAAAGTCACGTCGTCGATTAATAGGATGAATAATTATTATTAAATCATTTTGAAAGAATTTGCCAAGGCCATGAAAATGAATTGGAAAGACAACACATCAGCTTATACTGCATCAAGAACATCTTTAAGTGAACTTCATGAGCATCACATTATTAGTGGAATTAGGTGGCCAAGTAGGTCATTCGAATTGATCTTTCTAGATTCCTTTCTGCGTGGAAAGATTAGGGACAATATTTCTAGGATTATATTGCAAAATTTAAATGAATTAATCGTAGTAAATAAACACAAAGAATTGGACTATTACATGGGAAAGACTCCAGTATGTTCTTGAACAAATGAAGCGGGGAAGTAATGTTTGCTGGGTCAAGGTCGCCTTCGCTAATATATTTTTGTAGTTGTATTATTAATTTAGTGAGGAATCTTTGTTTGCGTTTTTGTTATAACATCATTTTTGCAAATTTATTTTATTCAATAATAATAATTAGTATATATTGGTAATAAACATTACCAAAGGTAAGGGTATTGCGTTTATTTTTAACGAACAGTTTTTATAATCACATCAAAATTACTGTATGGAACGCTAATGTTAGTTGTTTTAATAATTAATAAACACCCGTCAGCAGTATTAGGAATGTTTTTGAAAGGCTAACAATATTGTTCATAGTACATAATGGTTTTTGTTAACCAGAAGATGAAAATTCGCACTGGAAGAAAGCTTTTACGGTAAATATAAATTTTGTTTCTAATTATTTTTCAATACATTTTCAAACGTGTACCATTTCTCAGAAAGAATAGGAAGAAAAGGATTTTTGTTACATCTTAGTTTAGTAGTTCAGGATAGCTCGCAAAGAGCTTTGGATACTTTCCAACTATGTTGAAAACCGTCAGAAGAAATCATTTGTGCAAAGAGAGACTTTGAAAAATTATCAGTAAGGATATTCATATTCATGCTCGTAGTCTGGCTTTGTTGGCAGTTCTACTTACATACCTGTCAAATACCGTTATCGAAACGATAATATAAAGTAATGAGAGAGAACTATACGTGCGCCTCTCGTATAGAAGTAAAAGCACATACATCACTTAAAAATCAAAGAACGGAATTTTCTGTTGGCTTTGCAAAAAAAACAACGCCGTGTATATAAGCGAGCTTTGCCTACTAGAATAAAGTCAAAATAATTCATGTCTGAACAAAACATTCCTTTTCGTATTTTCAAAGGAATAAACTTTACTGAAAATAAAAGAAAAACATTTGTATAATAAGGTACCATTGATATCATCACGTTTTCACGTAAAATCGCAATGTATAATAAAAATTTTAACGCAGAATGAAAAAATAATTACTTTAAGTAAGATCATTCCTTTCGAAAAATAAAAAAGTCAGATTGAAAACAATCAACGGTATAGTAAACAAAATGTATACATATTTTCGATCGTAAAATTCAAATGTTTGTTTATGTAAATATTGAAACGTCTTTCATGTGTTTTTGTTAAGATTATAACATGTTTGAAGTTTTGTCGTTAAATGAATCACAGCAACTTCAAAATTACACTGCTCTCATATTTTACTTGGTCCATTGGCAGGTAATTTCTTAATATTTATGTTTACTAGAAAAGATTCATTAATTTTCTTAATACAGCCGAAACTACCTATTCTTCTACTTAAATTATATGCAATGCAGCCACTAATCTGTATTGTATTTACAAACCTTATGTTTTGTTTTAAATGCAATTAGCACTAATAGCGACAATGTTAGTTGAATATTATTAATAGTATTAATGAACAATTAAAAGTATTTCTTAAAGATTAATTTAAAATAAACAATATACTATAAATGAGTCAGTTATTTATGATCTGTTGATATATCTTTGCTTGACGTTTGTTTTTTTTTTTATTAACTACTGTCTACGATGATCGCTTCACTCAATTTCAGAGCTCGTCAGATAATCTAGCTTTGTCACTAATAAATGAAATATTACCCAAGATAAGAAATTGGGAATCTCAGGAACATTGTTACGGAAACTCTAGGAGACTTTTTGTAACTGGCGATGCGACGTCGCGTATTTTAGATAGATTCCAGAAGCTGCATGTAATGGTCTTCACTTTTACAATCCCAAGGGATGTTCCACAAAGAATTCATTCTAAGTGGTACAACTAGGTATTATCTTGGTATCTTGAGGCGTTTGGTAGGTCGTATTTGTCATGTACGGCCTGAACATTAGAAGCCACAACGACTTTTGCATTTAAGAAATAATTATTTCCAATAGCTTCGACATTACAGACAGAATAAACGAGTCTTTGATTAAATGGCTTTCTTGGCTTAGGTATCATAATGACCCCCGCCATTTGGCAGAACCTCTGGCCATATTTGAGCCTAAAAAAAATTGGTAAGTTTTGCTAAACCTTCTCGAGAAAGTTACTTGAAAATTTCTCCATTGTGCAAATGACAGTCTGCTTTCCAACGGTGGAAATTATACTTTATTTTGATCATGAATTTCTTTATATTTATTGTTATAATTTCTGGTCAGACGAGAGTTCCGTAAGAGACAAACAAAATATCCTTTAGTATATGCCAAAGTGTTCATTTCTTATTTGTGGTATTTCTCTTCTTAATACTTGAGTAAATACAAAAGTATTAATATTTTATTTGTGGTATTTCTTTTTTTATTATTGACTTGCATTTTTAAGTATTAGGCATAATTTCGAAATCCTTTGTGTACGAAGAGGGGAAATTAGACTTCCTTTTAAAGTTGATTCATAATTTAACTGACCCTACTGAGTTACTATCTCAAATTGACTGCCCATACTGAATATTAGATCTCCAACCTTTGTAATACCTTGGGCAAAGTCCAATGTTTCTGACAATGCTCCACTGGTACACATGTATAGAAACACTAGTAATTTATAAAGCGAAGTCGTTCAGAAAACAATAGAAAAACATGTGTAGTACTGATTGTAAAATTAATATTTTATTTTATAATTATACCAAACATTTGTTAAAATAATTAAAAAAGAATTATTTCAACAATTTTAACAAACATTCTTTTAAATTTGTTTACATCTTTGATTCGTCGACGTGACCACATTTAGCTCCTATTACTGGCTGGTACAGTCTCGGCATCCTCTATAATAATTTCGTTAGAGATTCGATTCCATTTTTAACCATGCATCATGTAGTTAAATCCATAGTATTTTTGTCGATGTTTGAGCTAATTTTCATACTTGTCTCTCTAGCACATCCCATAACAGCTTTATAGGATGCAAGTCAGAGCTCTGGGGAAGCCATTTCATAACAACAGTTATTCATTCCGGTTCTAATTCCTCTACATAGCCCCGACACAATTTGGGGGTGTGTTTGGGCTCATTGTCTTGCAGAAACTCAAAGTTTTCTCTAATTAGTCGACCATTACTGACCCTTCTTCGTGCTTGGTAGTGGATGCAATGCACGATCTAAGAACGCGTTTTCCTGCGGATCTTCGCATAAAAGTTTTCTTTTGAACCGAATATCTCGAATTTTTCCACTCTTCCAGCATCCAATCCAGGTGTTGTCTTGCCCAAACTCACCGTTATATTTTAGTTACTTGCGCACTAGCGGTTTACGCACAAATTTTCTTGAACAATTATTCTTTACGTTAAAGTCTTTTCACCGGTGTGACGCTATTTTTTATTAGTGTTTGTTTCTACTGCAACTTCAGGTGCAGGTTTTCGTCTACATCTTTTACTTAATGAAACTATTGTTCGATCTTCTGTTGGTGTTGTTATTTTTGGTAGACCTGGTCGCTTTTTATTAAATAAAGCTTCTGCATATTTCTTAAAATTGTAGTCCAAAGTTCTGAAGCTTAAGTTCAGTAATTTCGCGATTTGTCTATTATATTTGATAGTAGCATGGCGAGACACTATAAGAGCACGTATTTGAGCCGATAGTTCTCTTCTTCAAAATATCGATTGTATTAAAAATAAAATTATATAAAGTATATTATAAAAACTAAAATTGTTAAACAAATACCTCTTTACTTGATTAATGGCCTAATGTAATCGTATATAAAATTTCCGAGAAAAAGGTATTTATTTCTGAATTGTAAGATAATCATTGTCGATCATTTAGTTTTAAAGTACTTGAATACATAAATATCGAAGAATATGCTGTATTATGTTGATATTTTAATTAAAATTTAATAGCGATTATAATATTTTTTTTTTGAATAATATGAAAATATAATATGGGCAGACACATATGACCAGTAGTGCAGCTTTAATTAATTACTATCTATTTTGTTCTTGTATATTTAGTACTAAGACTATTTATATTATTTTGTTATACATATCTTATGTTTTATAAAGCTTAATTTATTTTTTTCTCTGTATCTGAATAACTGCATGTATTTATTATTAATATTAGGTGTGCGTCCTGTAAATAATTTCTGTATTTGGTGACCCTTAAAGATTATTATTACTGTTATTATTATTAGAATTATAAATACGTCTTTGCAAAAATGTCTATATGAAAACACCCTTATAAGTAAAGCAGTATCAATATATCAGTGAATATATTGACTGTCGACCGAACGAAACAAATACTACATCTACATCTAAGTATGAATATTCATAATTAAGATGTAATATACGTTAACATAAATAAAAAAGTTAGTCTTAACTATGAAACTTTTTAGTCTAAATCACTCAGTATAAAAATCAAGAACGCGGTTAGAAAAAAATACGGCATAAATCGGGCGCGTCTAACCTGTCGACAAAAACGAAAAGAATACACAGCCCTTTGATGTGTGTTACTCCGCAGATGTCTCATTGTTTCAGAATTACCCACACTAAACAGAAGAGAGAGAGACTTCAATTTGTTTCCGGCACAAGAAACTGAAGGCGAAGGAGTTTTTGAATCACCAGCAATCTCTGGTCCAAGATAGATAACACTGATAAGAAGGAGAATACTAAAGGGAAGAGACATCGTGCCATCCATCCATATGGACCGACTGTAAACATCGTCATCAAGAACTATTCAAAAACCTCTTTCCACGGAGGTTTTCATTTAACCTAAAGGCCCAGGGAAACAAAGATAATCTACTGCCGCTAGTGCTACCCCGCTATGAGTGTAGATAGGCCGTACTACATCGTAGATATAAACTACGTCCAGGGGGATGGTGTGGTAAGGATAATAGACGTTTTTCTCGAGTTTTCGGCGAAGTTAAAGATTCCACTTTAACGTCGCATGGAAGTAATGCCACTTTCGAGCGCGATAAACGAGATTTTTTTTATGCACGAAAATAAACTTTGTTTTATTGCCTCCAATTTCGAGGACAGTAGTCTTGGTTGTCGGAAAATGCGAGCGACCTGCCTTCCTGAACCGTAAAATGTTAATAAAGCGAAAAGTCGGTCGTGCGAACCTCCGCCCACAATGTTTGCCATCCGCCTAACTCAAAATTGTTTCGTTTGAATGTCGCTGCAACCTGTAAACAATGAAATTCATGTACTCTTGTGAAAGATGTAAAAGAGGATTGCTTTTAAATTTTCAGTACTTTTTGTGAAGGTAGACAATCAAATGTATCAAGAGATACAAATTACAATTAATTGGGAAACGCCTGTCAAATTCGTATTGGATTTGTTCTTAATTTTCGCACAAAGAAACATATTTTTATGTGCAATGAGCAGTGTTTTATTATGTGCAATGAGGAATGCTTTAATATATCAAATTATTTTATACTTAGGATTAAAATCTATGCGAACTAAAATATAATTACGAAAACATAATATTGGATTATTCATGTGTACTTCACGGATTTGTTATACATATAAATATTTTGTGACAAAAATTTAAAAACTTACTAATTTGTATTTAATAGTTTATACGCAATTTACAATTATATGTGGAACACATTTCCTAAAATTCTCTTATCGAAGCTCTTCAGACGCTGGTCTTTTTAATAATATTTTCTATTACTTTTATATTTACTTTTTTCTATTACTTATAAGATGTATGGGGGAATTTCTACGATCACTGACCGTATATTTTACTTCAGCTAATCAAGTATGGCAAGTTGGTAAGCACATATATTGTTCTTTAAATAACCCCATGGAAAAACTTGTGCGCAAGTTTACACGTCCTGGAAACACTAGTCTCAGTTTAGCGATGATTGCTTTAATGGTATGACACAGTCTCATTCTACTGGAATCAGATGTTCTTTAAGTTTCATAGACCAATTGGGATACTCGCTATCATTTCAAAATACAGAAAAAGTAGACCACCAGCCCAAATGCGGCACAAAATTCCAATTCCATGAGGACGTAATGATCGCTGGTGGATCACTCCATATACATCTGTTACACTTATTCACAAACACACATGAATCAAAGTGTGCTTCATTACTCATTATCGATTTCTGAGGAAAATCGTTGTACTGAGCATGGAGTTCTAATATGAAATTATTGTACATTGAGACTTTTTGATGGTCTAGCGGTCAATTTATAGCCTAGTTAAGTCTAGTCTTCTAATGTAAGTATACTTTCTGAATTCGTCGATGAATGTCCACTTCCTAGAAACGCAACCAAGTAGAGACTTTTAGATTATCTTGAACATTTTCTCAAACTCTCTCGATATTATTCGATATAGAAGCACTTCGCGCATGACGCATGACTTTGGAACATCTGTTTTCTTGCCGAATTATGAATACAGTTAATGCAACAATTTCTATCTATCGAAGAGTTTTGACCTATTAAATATTATTTCTTCCAAAAGGATATCAGAAAATTGAGAGGCATTAGTTGGTGATATTTTCTGCTTCGCACGATCTAAATAATCCCACATATATTCGATAACATTTAAACCAGAACTTTGCGATAGCCACACAAGAGTTCGTGCAACCCTTTGCTTGATTTCGTCTAAATGATTTTTAACTATCGTTGTGGTGTGCGTCGGGTTATTATGGTATGTAATTATTTATGCCTAATTAGGTTCTTACTGTTATATTGTTGCTGCAGTTTCTCTAACTATCTTACTGACGTTAATTTTGCTGTAAATTTAATTTATTAGCCAACTCCTTGCACAGATATAGATACGGAAGAAGAACAAGTGTAAGTGAGTGTAGAAACAGTAATAAGAGCTGTATCCCGGAAAATGTAAAATCTCCGTGACTAGATGAGGAACTATTAAAAACGGGAACATTAAGACTAGATAGCGTCCTAACTGAAATGTTCCACAAATATATTAATTGAGAAGTTCCAAAATAGTGGAAGTTACCCTATATTATCTCAATCTTCATTAAATGCTATAGATATGACTGTAACAATTATAGAGAGATAGCAGTAATGCTATCTTAAGTATACTATACGGTAAAATTCTGAGAGATTTTATTGAAAAGGAATAGCACACAACAAATGAGAAGAACAGGGTGGCTTGCGTGAGAAAGATAATGTCGATAATGGGTTGACAAACCTTCCATGTTCGCAGACGTCTTCCCTATCTTCCCCCAAGATTCCCAAATAATTTTAGTCATTTGCTATCTGATTTTCTAATTCAATTTCTAAATCATCTTAACTAACGTTGCTCCTCCACAACCTCAGTTCCCTGGATTATACTTCCAATTATCCTTAAGTAACATCTTTCAATAGCTTGCGTTCTATCGATTTGTTATCGGTCTAAATATTGTACAAGTATTGTACAGGGTCATTTTGGTCCTTTTTAGGAAACATTTCCGATTTGAAAAATTTGAAGAGCCAGTCATGGGCATGACGATTCTATACTAGCCTTTATTTATTGGTTATCGACTTGTCTTTAAAGGTATTTAGCCTAATTGAACTGTTCAGAGTGATTCAACCTTCTCTTTAAATATTTCCAGCTTTTGCCTAATACTTTTACAGTACTTTTATTTTGTCCTTATTAATAGGCAAATTTGTTTTCTTAAGTATATGTCCCAATAATTGATACTTAATTGCAACTTTTCTTTTAGCTATTCTAAATCCGTAATCCTGAAATGTAGAATTATTTTTTTATATTCAAGATATACATAGTTTGTCCGGAAATGGTTTACAATTTATTAAGGGGATATAGAACATTAAAGTTGTCAGAAAGTTTTTAAATCTTGAACTTTTTCCGGAGTTAAATATGCGGAATCGATATTCAGATTGGGAGATACAAAACTTGTAACTTTTGAGTGCTCCTAACGCCCTCTTTAAAATTTTACATTGTCAACGAACATGGAGGAAAGAAAAAAGTCCTAAGAAAGTTATTACTTAAAAATTAAAAGTTACATCAACATGACGGAACGACTTGCTATTTTCTAAGGAACATTGGAAAATATGGCCGGTGTTTCACAATTGATGCATCTATTATTTATGTACGAATCGATTCATTATTATAGGCCCAGACCTCATCCTGACGTTGGGCTTCTTTAACAGAAATGTATTTCTTTATCCTTTTTTTGAATTCTTTAAACTTAAAAATTATGCAAATTTTATACATAGTGGTCATCAATCATAACTAAGTAAACGAGAAAGCACTACTAGGTCAGGTAATACTAAAGGACATCCAAACGTATTAATTCTGTTTTCTATAACTAGAATTGATAGAAATGTGCGATGACAATGTGAACAGTCAATTTTTTAATGGATTTAATAAGTATAACTTGTTACACATTTATTAAGAATTATTTATAGAATTCATTGACGTATTTTATATAATTTATATAATAATAATAGTTAGCCAAATGCAGAATACGTAACACATAGAATAAATGATCCTTTCCTTTGTTTCTCACATAAATAAATGAATATATTGAGGTCCTCTCTGTAACAGACTGGTAGGTAGTATAATTGTTGTTTCTACGCCAAAACCCTATGCGTTTTAATATGGAGACTCATTTTGTAATTGAAGGTCATTCGTTTATATATATATATATGTGTGTGTGTGTGTGTGTGTGTGTGTGTGTGTGTGTGTGTGTGTGTGTGTGTGTGTGTGTGTGTGTGTGTGTGTGTGTGTGTGTGTGTGTGTGTGTGTGTGTGTGTGTGTGTGTGTGTATACGAGGGAAGTTTGACAAGTAGTGAGAATGGAAAAGAAAAACGAATTTTTTAAATACAAAATAATTTTTATTTTTCAATATATTCTCCTAAAAGAGCAATACATTTATTCCAACGGTGCTTCAATGCCCTTATGCCATCTCTAAAATGCGATTCCGGAAGGCTTGCAAAATACTCATTTACGAAGATGATAAGCTCGTCGTTAGACGAAAATTTCTTTCCACCTAGTGCCGTTTTCAATTTTTGAAAAAGGTGGGAGTCGGAATGGGCTAGATCCGGCGAATAAGGTGCATGCGGTACTAATTGGAAATGTAGCTCGTTGATTTTGGACATCGCAGCTGTGCTGGTATGCGAGGGAGCGTTGTCTTGGTGACACATAATCTTTTTCTTTATCATTCCTGACCGTTTAGCACGAATCTCAACATTTAATTTTTATAGAAGTTCTGCATAATATTGTCCGTTTATTGTAGCACCTTTCTGAAGATAATCAATGAGCAAAATGCCATTTGTGTCCCAAAAAATTGATGCCATCACCTTGTTTGCCGAAAAAGTGGTTTTCGCTTTCTTTGGAGGTGTAGAACCACGATCTAACCATTGTTTCGACTGTTGTTTAGTTTCGGGTGTACTGTAGTGTATCCAAGTTTCATCGCAAGTAACAAATCGCCTACAAAAATCAACCGGATTCCGCTTATAAAGGTCCAAACACTCATTGGAAATGCCCAAACGAGTGAACTTTTGATCAGTCGTGAGCAATCGCGGCACCCATCTTGCCGAAAGCATGGAAAGGCCCAATTCTTTCGTTAAAATGTGGTGTACGCATTCTGTTGAAATATTTACCATGTCTGCTATCTCTCTCACTTTGGGTCGTCGATCTTGCGTAATAATATTATGGATTTTGATAATCATTTCCTTAGAAGTTTTTGGGTGCTCCAGAGCGCGCTTCATCAACACAGCTTGTTCGGCCACGTTTATATTCATTTACCCATCTACTTATTGTGGCGGATGATGGAGCAGATTCACCTAATGTTTCCCGTAACTCATCTTTGATTTCGGTAGCTCTCATACCCTTAATTTCGAAGCGCGATACTCTGCTTTTTCCATTTTAACAAAACGACGTGTTGTTTCTTTTTCAATCAGCTGTCAAAAATAAACTAATCAAGCGACTTATCTAAATATCGGAATGTAAACATATAAATAGGCAACCTAAATTACAGTGCATTTGCTTTACCAATTAGAGTGCCACCTATGTGTCATTCTTACTACTCGTCAAACTATCTTCGTATAACAGCCATTAAATAAGTAAACTGTTTGAAGATATTCAATACCTATTCAATAGCTGATATGAGCTGTTCATGTTCTGTTCTAAGCTGTGCAATAGCTGATTTTAAATGATTATGATCGTTGTGAAGTTCGCTTAATTATGCAATGGAATGGTTAAAATGGCCTCAGTGAGAATGTACAGAGTGAAATTAGCAACCCATATCGACTATCTTATGCAGGATAAATTTGCCTTTGACACTGAATTTCAAAAATGAAAGGCCATTTAGACCCATAAAGCCCTCATAGCTATACAATTCCAGTATATATATATTTCTTCGTCCCTTTTTGATATCAATACTAAAACAATACGTTTACGATAGTAGAGTGCTTAACATGCGTGTATCAACTAAGATGTGTGTTTAATAGTTTATTAAAAGGAATATGTTTCATTACAGACGCAATTTTTACTGACTTTTTCAAAGCGTTTGATCAGATAAATCATTCACTCTACTTCATAAACTAGCTAGCAAGCTTCTCATTGTCTCACTTAATATCTGCAATTCCAAAAGTGTTACACCTCGGATCTCTTTTCTTTTCTATTTTTGGGAAAGTTCTCAACAGTCAGAAATTATTATTCGTAGACAATTTGAAAGTATTTCACATAATAAACAACATCGATGACTGTATTCGTCTCCAAAAACAGCTGAATGCTATTGAGACACATACACACACATATATATATATATATATATATATATATATATATATATATATATAGGTACTTATCGTTCCAAAAAAGCTTTCCTATTAATTTTAATTATACTTTGGCTTACCCAGAAAAATACCAGAAGACTTTGAATGTCATATATTATTCTAAACAATCACTAAATAACCATATTAAAAACGTACATATGTGTCTAACGCTGCATTTCATACTTTAGGGTCGCATATTTAGAACCACCAGATCCTTCTCATTAATTGGTAGCATATTACCACTCTATTTTCCTTTTGTTAGATCACTCAAAGAATATGCGTCCCTGGAGAGAGGCCTTCTCTTTATAAAGCACATATCTATGCATTGGAATTAGTAAAAATGCGTTGTCTAAAGTATCTTTTCTTTCCACAGACTGGTATTAACGTTTCCCCGAAGGTATAGTCATAGTAATTTGTTGGCTACTTTTAACATCGACGGTTAGAGAACCTCTGACAATCTTTCTACACAATACCATACTAACATTACTAACTATTTAGTCGAAGTTACAAATTAGTTATCAATTTCCTATGTGTCCAATTATTTTCGAAAAGTTAAGAACTATCTGAGAAACGGTATATCTGCCAGTACGCAACGATGGAAACGTACCCATTTTAAAAGCAACTACATTAATACGTTCGAAGATCAACAGAAAATTTTTCACTTTCATATTTCCAGACTTTATTCAGGCGATGTATAAGTATGCACGTTCAAGCGTAAGGCTCGTGTTTACATACAAAAGTCGGAGACAGTTAAGGTGCTGATGAAAGGTAGGAATATGTATGATGAAGAATACAATAACAGAGATACTGAAACAAAACAGTTGGTGTAAGCGCGTGCGTGTGTGTGCGAAACGTTGCGAATGCCGAAATAGACGCTCATCTGTTCCTGCTCCTGCTGTCGCTGTTTCTGTGACGGCATCCGATCAATATAGACGTCGTCGTCGTGCTTGGGAAAGTGTCATGTGAAGTAAATAGGAAGCACGTTGAGGT
This sequence comes from Dermolepida albohirtum, assembly GCA_031893035.1. NCBI lineage: Eukaryota > Metazoa > Arthropoda > Insecta > Coleoptera > Scarabaeidae > Dermolepida > Dermolepida albohirtum. The sequence continues at coordinate 148,906 of JAVIWB010003101.1, forward strand.
CAGCGGGCCAACTTGTATAGAATGGATAGTAGTTAGGCCTTCGGCAAAACTTTACATCGAGGTATCCAATTGTCTGTCTTTATACAGCATGGTAAATAATGCAGATGCAATAAGTTATTAGTAAAATCATATTGAATTCGTAATTTGTGTATTGCTGTGAATTTATGAATTTAACTACAGTTGCTTCAAATAAATTACTCTTACTATTCTTTTGTCATATGGATAGACAGAATGCTTAAAAATTTAACTAAACAAGAAGGAATAGTTCGGAAATCCAGACAAAGTTCAGAAAGTTGAATTTTAGAAAGAACCAGCCTTTTTTGCTCACCATGGGAATTCCACATTCAAGTAAATAAATAATTTGTTTTGGTCTGTAGTGGATTTTACTGTGCATCGACCAAGATTCATGTGAAATTCCCATAGAAAAGAAAAGAATTCGGACACTTGAGTTTCTTTGTGTTTGATGAAACAAACAATACCACAGTTGAATGACTAAGAAGTGACAAATTTTCGATACAAGTCAAGAAGCACGACTGTTTTATATTATAAGATTATATTATTTATATCAGTGATTCTCAACCTCTAGAGAGCGCCCCCATATCGTGGCGTGTTGACACTAAATCGGTGGTGCGTGCTAGCATGTCGAAAAAAGTACTAATTTATATTGAAAATTGTTTATTTTACTAAACGAAAAGCAACACAATATATTCAGACATCAATTATAAACAGTTTCAATCATTACCAGTGAGTTTCTTGTTCCTATCCTGCAGAGAAAAGTTTTTCGAATATTCATTTACTTTTTTAATATTTGAAATCAACACTCTTTCTTTTCTTTTTCTATATTTACCTGAGATCTATATTTTGTCTTAAAAGCATCCACCACACAAAGGTAGGATTTTAAAAATGATAATAGTATACGAAATACTCTTGTTTTCAGTGCAGAGAAGTCATCAACCAAACCTGCTCAAAATTCAAACTGATTTATTACTAATTTGTAGTTTGATTTCGCCACTTGCCGTGAAATCTATGAAGATTTGTTCTTCGACAGTCGTGAGACTTTTGGGAATATTTTGAAATGGGTCTCAAACCCACTCGTAATTTGCTGTCAAAAAAAAATATATTTTAGAATTTTTTGCCATCATGAATAAATAATTTACAATCGTTACAAAAACAACTTTAATATGTTGCCCTTCGACCTTGTAAATTTAAACAAACTATTCCACATTTGCAAACATTCCTAGGTTTTGTTGCTTTATATTTCTTATAAATAATATAAAAATATATCTTTAAAATCTCGAATATGTTGCCCAAGTAGTTAAATTTTAATAAAGATAAATCGTCTCTATATTTCTCGGCTTCCAGTCTACTTTCTTCTTCTAGAAAAATAGTGATTTGTTTCTTAATTTATATCATTGCAAAATGTAGCATAGGTTCTTGATTTAACATTTTGATATAATTTACTACGGTTACATCGATCATAAGCACAATATTCAGAATTTATTACGAATGTTATCAGCACAGACAGATATCCTAGGAAAGAATAGAGGATATTGAGCATTTTTAACTTTTTTTGTTATTGTAATTTTAGGCAAAGCGACTTGTTCAAAAGCATTGAAAAAGCTGCCGTATATTCTATAAACTCTCGATTATATCGTATTTATTTGCAATCACGATTAATCTATTGTAATTTGTTTGATGATAATATAGACAATAATGATGTACTAAATCTAATCTTGCTTAGCGATGATGCTTCGTTTCATTTATCAGGTTTTATAAATTAATAGAACTGTAGAATATAGGTAAAGGAAAAACCCTAACAACTTTGTCGAAACAGATCCACACCCCATAAAAGTTTTTATGTTGGTAGCAACATCGCGTCTTCGAATAATACCTTCCAATATTTTTCCATGCGACAATCATTCTGCAAGAATTTGTGGAACAATTTTACGAAGATGAATTGGAAAAAAAATTTTTTTAACAAAACAATATCCTAGTTCATACTGCGTGGAGAGCATTATTATTTGAAAGTAAATTTAATGAAGACAACATTGTTGGTTGAGGTAAGTTACCCGACTTGAACTCTTCCAAATTACTTTATGTTTGGAAAGATTAAAAATAATATCTATAGGAGCAAATTGCATAATTCAGATGAATTAATGGAAGCAATTGCACACGAAATTAAGGAAACTGTACTGGAAAATCTTCAGCTTGTTATTGAAAACACGAAACGGAGGATTGATTGATGCATCATTGGAACTATTTCGAATATTTTTGGTAATGATGTTATTAATTTAGTAAGATATGTATGTTGATATTTTTATCATGAAAACAATTTGAAATTTTATTTTGTTGGTGGTAAACATTTCTAAAGTAAATGAAATGGGTTTGATTTTGACAAACCGTTTTCATAATTATATTAAAGATTATTACCTGCATGAACCACCAATATTAATTGTTGCGATCGAAATCAAATAAACCTATACAACAATGATGCTTTAGATCTAATCTTTTTTATAATAAATAATAATAATAATAATAATAATTTATTAAGTTACCCAACAGAGATTATTACTCCAAAACGGGTAACAAACAAAGAAATACAAAAAAAAATTAAACCATAGTTACATTGTGAAAATGAAATATGTATCTTAAAACAAAATATATTCATACAAATAGTGGTCACAGCAAATCGTACTGCAGATTGTTGAAATTCACCGCCGAATGAACCAAAGGGGCCTTCAGCAAAATATTGGTCCTTGCCGTAGGGACATAAATTAGTTGATTTGTCCTAGATCCCAGGCGCGGAACAATGAAATAAACACGCGACAGTAAATCCGGCGTATCAACACTCCCAGTAACGACACTCTGCATAAATGAAGCGCTAAGAGTTTTTCTCCTATCAGACAGCGATACGATATCATGTCGCTCCAACAACTCGTTGTACTTCACTCCACGGGCAGGATATCGACCATCACATTTAAATGAGAGGTATTTCAGAAATTTGCGCTGTATCTTTTCCAGGAGGCTAGTTTGAGATTTGTAGATGGGGTACCAGACTATAGATGCATATTCCAGTTTGGAAATAACATGAGCAAAGAAAAGAGTCTTCAAAGTGTCCATATTATGAAAGTATCGGCATGTTCGAATTATAAAACCGAGAGATCTGGAAGCCGCAGCCGTCACACCAAGAACATGATCGGAGAAAGTAAATTTCTCGTCAAATATTACCCCAAGATCTCTGATCGAGGACTTACGAGAAATCGTAACGTCGCCAATTGAGTAACATGATTCTATTCTAGAAATCCTTCTAGAGTAAGACACTAGGAAGCACTTCTCAATGTTTAAACTTAAGCGGTTACACAAGGACCAGTTGTAGATTTTGCTGACATTGGCCTGCAACAAATCAACGTCGGACAGCGAGTCAATTCGTTGAAAGATTTTAATATCATCGGCGTAAGCCAAGACCAGGCAGTCGATAGACCTAATCAAGTCATCCACAAAAATATTAAACAAAAGTGGTCCAAGGTTAGACCCCTGTGGAACACCGGAGGAAGAATGAAAGAATCGAGACTTAAACCCATTGTAATAAACATAATTCATTCTATTGCTCAAATACGATTGGAACAGCTTCAACAGCGATCCACCGATACCAAAGGAACTCAGTCTACACAGCAGAAGTCGATGATCAATTAAGTCAAACGCACGGGAAAAGTCCGTATAAATGACGTCCAATTGACTACCAGCATCGAGAGATTGAGCGATCTCCTGGGATATAATGGCCAAGTTAGTTGTAGTAGACCGTTGAGTCATAAAGCCATGCTGTGCGATGGACAGATGTGGTCTGGTGCCAGCAGACACACGCCTATAGAGCAGCATTTCAAATATTTTAGCAAAAGTGGAGAGACTTGGTTTCCTTTATCGAGACATGTAAATTTTCAGAGTTATAGAACACGGGTAATGAAACACCTTCGCGCTTATTGAAACAGACCTACAGGCTATAAAGCATTTTGAAAATCAGAAACAGGTTTTCTGATGTACTGATGATGGGATAGTACACCGAATTTTCACATCAGGACATACTAACATATAAAAATTGAAAAGGTCTCCAATATGTATTTTATTTATAATTGCATCTCTCCAGCCCTCCGAGACTGTACGCTTTTGCAAAATTGGAGGTTTGCTCAACATTATTTATTGATAATATAATAATATAATAAGGACGAGTGAATGTTATGATTTGTGACTTTTGTAATTAATATATTGAAAATGCCTCAACGTACTTCTTTTCCATTTGCTTTCACAATCCCTCTTATTCACTTGATTTAGTTCTATGCGATTGTTACTTTCTAAGACGACGAAAGAACTGTTTTGGGTTAACTGAAGAGATTTAATAGCCAACCCCAAGCAATTCGATGAGCCAGCAACATAAGAAAGTCATTTCATGCTAATAATTTGATGCACCTCCTTAGATGCGAATCGTATTTCTGCTGAAGAAGAAAATTTCTTAACTGTCTTAGTATTTTTTTAAGTCGCGTCGGTTATTTTTTAGGACAACGGGGTTATTTTATGTTTTATCGCCGATCATTGATTTTCCCAAGTTTACGACAACTAAACTTAGAAGACTAAGTAACATTAAATTACTTCTAAGTATATGCAGATGGCACCTAACAAGTCTTTGGAGAGACCTGTGATTATTAGTGCACAAGCGCTCGTAATTGCACCATCTGTTACATCATTAATTAACGACAATGGAAACTATGAAATAAAACATCAAATATAAGTTATCTATTGCTTGGATACGTATAGCTTACTGTAAAAATCAATACACACATATTTTACGATTAAACGAAGGAGTACCCTTACATTTTGTACCACATCATTCGAATAGATTGCTAAGAAAAGTTATGTTCATTATTTTTACTTGTGTAATACCGACTGTAATTAAATAATTTCAATTATCATCTTGCAATTACGAGCTTGCGTATTTAAAAGTCGAACTTTATTACGTACGAATAGATTATTAGAGCATGAAGATTAAGCCGATTACAATTATTCACCATTATGTTTGTTTGCATTGGTCCTGTTGGATATATATGTGTATGTATGTAGTTATAAATCAAAATATATAGGATCAAATAAAAAGTTATTCACAATGTCGGATAAATCTGCCAAAGCACTGGACTTTTGGTTACACCAAAGCTTGGATTTAAAAATGATTTTATTATTCAAAATTTTTGTATTTTCTTTCAATTGCAATAATAGTAGAAATCTTTACTGTTCAACAGACGTGTAATTTAACCAAATGAATATAAAATAAACATTATTCTAATATCTATGCATACGTATTAAACAATAATAATAGTTTAATTACTTAAGGTTGATATATAACCCGTTTTCACATTAATTTTCGTACTCTGTGTACGTATTTCGACAACTCAATTGTCATCATCAGCAGATAATTAAACAGTGTCGCACCGAGAAACCACGACAAACACTCTCACGAAATATATTTCATAGAGGATTTGTACTGTCGAAATCCAAAATACACACTGTATATTCGTTGAACATAATTCTTAAAGAAATTGTATTCTAGTTTCAAACAACCCTAAAAAAGTACCTGCATGCGCTTACTACGCCTTTCCTTGCCCATCGCATAAGAGGCCAAAGAGAGATGAGTTGTGGGTAGGGCCCACATCAGTGTTCAACGTATGGTCCTTATTCTTCAAAATGTACAGCTTTCATATAATAATAATAATAAAAAAGTCTTTATTGTCCAACAGATTGTTACAATCCAATAACAGGACAAAAAATATATATATATGTATATATACACACACACATATTATATATATATATATATATATATATATATATACAAAAATACAAATCATCAGATAATCAAACAAAACAAAAGTAACCCAATTAATGTTCACAGTACTTTAGAAAAAAAAAAAAAGAAAAAATGAAAATAAAGATATAAATGAATATAAATATAGGCTATACACACATACCCATAATTAAGAAAATAAAGAAAATTAAGAAAATTAAGAAAATTAAGAGAAACGCGCCCTAGCGACAGCCAGTATCCGCCCCAAGGAATCAAAATTTAAATCACAATGGTCCGACAAACCGTTGAAGGCCCGACATGCAACTGCCAATGGGGAATTGAAACCAATACTCGTACTAAATGTTTCAACATAAAAGCAATGGCTATGTCTAGCCGACACTCGTGGTACCATAAAATTGAGCTGAGATAGCAAATGAGCACAATCTATATTCCCTCTAACCAAGTTAAATATAAACTTAATACTGCTCAGTTGACGTCTGACCTCCAAGGACTCCATTCCAAACTTATTTAGAAGAAAAGAGTTCTCGACTCCTCGCGAAGGACTCCCACCCTAAAGCTCAAAAACCTTAAAAACCTTCTCTGAACTCTTTCAAGTGACAATTTGTGAATCTCATAATAAGGATGCCAGATCAAAGATGCATACTCCAGCCTCGAACCCACATACGTCATGTACAGCTGCTTAATCGTAGAAATACTGAAATAATGAGAATTCCTTATCACAAAACCCAGCACCCTCAGAGCCGCCGCGGTTATGTGACTGATGTGCTTAACAAAGGTAAGCCTGGAATAAAAGTAAACACCCAAGTCTTTTATTTCAGTGCATCTAACAAGAGAAAGACCATTAAGTGAATAATTATAGATTACCGAGTTAATCCTCCTCGTATATGTTACAACTCTGCATTTATCCACATTCATCTGCAAATTGTTCAGCGCGCACCAATCAGAAATTCCATCCAACGCCAACTGCAAGCGGTTACAGCCATCCATATCGTCTACACCTCCGAAAATTTTTAAGTCATCCGCAAAAATGCACCTATTGCAATCCACTGTCTCAAGCAAATCGTTAATGAAAAGCAGAAACAATAAAGGACCCAAATTGGAGCCCTGCGGCACTTCTAACGTGGCCGAGAACAGGTGCGACTTGTTACCGGCATGACAAACATATTGGCGTCGGCCATGCAAATATGAATAGAAAAAAGAAATGAGTGAATCACTAAATCCAAAAGAGCTCAGCTTGCCAATCAAAATTGCGTGATCCATGCGATCAAACGCCTTAGAAATATCCGTATAAATAACATCAACCTGGCCCCGGGCTTCAAGGATACTAGAAGTGAATTGTGTAAAATAGGCCAGATTGGTAGTAGTTGACCTTCCCTCCATGAAACCATGCTGGAAAGGTGATATGTAGTTTCTAACGAGAGGATAAACACGGAGGTATATCACTGTCTCAAAAACCTTAGCAAAATTATTTAAAATTGAGATTGGTCGATAGTTAGCCACATCAGACGGAGAACCGCTCTTCAGTACAGGACACACCCCAGACACCCTCCATGTGTCCGGAAACACAGACGTTGACAGTGCCATGATAAAAATCATCGTCAATGGACGGGCAAACACGACCCCGCAGTCCCGAAGAAGGAAACTCGGTATTCCGTCGGGTCCAGATGTCATTTTGTTCTTCAACTTCCCCAACGCAGAACGAACCTCAGCCTCCCGCACCGAGGCAATGCCAACGAATGGAACATTGGAGCAATAGTACCCAAAATTATTAGGCCCAGAAGGCACATAAATACTAGAAAAATAATCCGCAAAACCATTGACAATGCTCTGCGGATCGTCAAATACGAGATCACCATGGCAAAGAGAACCAGGGATTCGTGAATGACCTCTTTTGTTTTGAATAAAAGACCAAAATCTACGGGGCTCAACAGTAATGGATGCCTCAACGCCAGAGACATAATCTCTGTAAGCACTTTTAATCTGCTTCTTAACGGCAGCTCTCAGAGATCTGAAACAATTCAATGAATCAAGATGTATCTAATTCGCGATAATTACACGCGTTCTTTACCAAATGCAAACAATCCATGGTTACACTATGATTGTCATCTAGCACATGTTTTGCTAAACCGGACTTTTCTAGCCGGCTAAATTCGATGTGCGCAATATGCTCTTTATACCGAGTTTCTATAGATTGTTTTGTTTGGCCCATGTATTGTTTACTGCAATCTAGACATTTCATTTCGTAAATTCTCGATTTTTTTGTTTTATGTGACTTTGTCTTTTGCATTTCCTAAGAGGGACTTGATGGAGTTAGTGGACTGAAACGTAATTTGAAAACCGCCCTCCTTAAAAACACTATTCAAATTTTTCGTCTAAGGGTGAAAAAGTAAACATACATTGCCTGTCTCGATTGCTTCGATCTGGCAGACATTTGGTATCCCGAATTGTCTTTCCTATGCTAGCTTTCCTAATTAATCCATTGATTATTTCCGAATCAAAAATATTGAATCTCTCGATATTCTTAACAAAGTTCAACTCTTATTATTATATTACAGAAAAATCCGGTTGAGCAAAACATGTGTGAGAAAGTAATCATAGTGCAACCGCGAGTTGTTTGCATTTGGTAAAGAATGTGTGTAATTATCGCGAATAAGATATATACATATGAAAGCATGCATATTTTGAAGAATAAAGACCATGTCTTGAGCACTGATGTGGGCCCTACCTATAGCACATCTCTTTTTGACCTCTTACACAATAGACAAGGGAAGGTGTAGTAAAAGCATGCAGGTACTTTTTTATGGTAGTGTACGACTAGAGGGCAATTTTATTAAGAATTATGAGACGCAAATATACAGCGTGCGTTTTAGCTTTCGACGGTACAGATCGTGGCCGGAATTTGTTCCATGCGGCTTTCTGTTGTAGTTTCCATGTGCGACGCGATTTAGTTATCTGCCGATGATGACGACTTTTACTTGAAAAAAAAAACCAAGTGATTCCTGACGTCATCATTAGAACTAAAATGTTTTTCCATCTAAATAATTCTATAAAGATTGGAACAAGTGACAATCAAGGGCTCCATATCTGTCGATTATGGTGGGTGAAAAACTACACCTTTTCTGTTCTGGTCTTCTGTTTGACGAAATCTCTTAATTTATTCAATTAGTGGCAGTAATCTTTTGAATTGATGATGGAGTTATCTAATGCAAGCTTAAAAAACAATATAATTCCCTTGAAACCTCACAACACAGAGAGGATCGCTTTTTTTATGAATCTGTCGCTATGCTTTGAGTCATCCTTTCTATTCCATGATTGTTTGCGTTCAACATTGTCGTGTTTCTTCATATTCTTCACGTTTCAGCAGCAAATCAGACACGCCAATGAGACGGAGCAAATTTCTTCCTCCGAAGACATGTGGAACCGGAATATTCAGCTTGAATGATCGACGTTGACTAATTTAATTTTGTAGCAATTTCTGGTATCGAGTTATCTCTTCTAGAGTCTCTTTTCTATAGCTTTTATTTTGAGTTGGTCTCTGTATGTTTCATTTCTTATTTGGTCTCGTCTTGTTTCTTCTTTATTTTTCCTCAGACTATGGCATTAATTCTGTCTATACTTCTTCTCATTGTCCATGTTTCGCATCAGATTTTACTTCTTTTGGTATATCTTTTTTCTGACGGTTTTCAGTACATTTTCCAACTCACCTTCTCATTTCATTAATTTCTTTTCCTCATCTTCCATAATCGTATTATCAAGTATTTGAACCTTTTCATCTGTTTTGTCTTACGTCCTTCCAGATCAGTAGTTCAATGTTACGGATTTTCCCAGTTGTTGCTATGTCCAGGCCTTTGGTTTTTGCATGCTTACGTTCATATTTATTTTCCTTAGTTCCTGGTTTAGTACCTCTAAATATTATTGTAAGCCCTCATCCGAATCCACCACTAAAGCCGGTAATACCGGTAATTCCAATTTTTCGATTTTTCAATTTCTTTACGGTTTAATCTATTACTGAAGAGATTAAAATTGTACTGAGAACACAATCTCAGATATTCTTTGTATTCATGGGTAGTTGGTTCTTCATAATTTGTTCATACTATATTCATAGTTTTCTTGTACATTGATTTAATTACGTCAATCAATCTTTTCTACGAACTTCTTTTCCCAAATGTGTTGTAAATATCTTTAGATCTGATTCTATCATTCTATCGAAGATATTGTTGTCTTTATCTTTATCTATACGTTTATCTATTATGTCTAATTATGAATACTGAGTATTAAATATTTGAAAACTACTTACACTCTTTTAAGGAACTTTGCATCTGTTATTTTGAGTAAAAAGCATACAGTGGAATAGTCCAAAAACTTTGTAAAGTGAAAGAGAACTTTGTTAACCCTATCCTAACATAATTAAGTCAAAACGAAGTCTTTTTTGTTATTACAGACAATTAATAGACTTAACCTATAGCTCATTTGCTGGACTTAGGTTTCGCGAGCAAAAGCTAGATTAAAATATTGTATGTACATTGTCAACTATACTAAGTGGGCGATGTTTTCATTACAACTTTATAAAAGTTAGTAAAACGATTATTTAATGTGCAATAAATATTCCCATATTACATACACAATTTTAAAGCGGGTAATGTCTCCTACACTTCCAATTAGAAAGTTTACTATTTTTAGTTTTGAGATGAAACTTCGTCGAAAATTTCATTAGACCGCATAGACGCGTCTTCGTGCACTACGAGACGTACTAAAACCGACGAAAACAAAATTAAAACTTCTAAAAGTTTTTACGATACGCTTTACGACGTGTAAGCTGGATGATAAAATTTTATTGACGTCAAAGAGAGTATAAATAATAAACTTAAATATTACGGGGTCTGGTGGAAGTGTCAAAAACTCTCGTAAATATGGGCAGGGAACAAATCTCCGCGGCGGCGCAGCGCTAAATAAACCCTCAAGAAACTTTTCCAATGTTGTGTGTTCTATTGAACACAGTTTTTGCTACTTTACAATAGCAATATCCCCCAAGTTGGAAGACGGCTAGTATTTCTTTCCCTTTTTCTCCCTTTCTCTTTCATGATTGCTGGCGTACTCTGCACTTCATTTTCTTCTTTACGTCCTTCCCGAACGAAACGAACTAATACGAAACTTTCTGGTACCTCATGAGACCTTCGAAAACTTCATGATAGGAGACATGGGGATGAAAAGCCAACGTGTACAAGAACAAACAGGGAGCTTTTATTATCTAATAACGTGTAAATTAATCCGCGCTGTAAGAAAAGTTTTCGCCCGCACCATAACATTCAAACACATAATATATAAGTGCAAACATGGAATTCCAAAAGGTTCTCCGGTGTTTGCTTAAGTTTTTCACCCTGTTCCTTTTCGTACGAGCCTAAGTAAATAGAAATTGTGTAATTTTATTTACTAAAAACACCGTCCGAATCCGTGCTTGGCATGATTTTAATAACATTATCTTAAACTCATTTGAGCTTTGTAAATTTTCCCGTACGACAGTTTTCAGGCGAAATCAATTTTCGCCGGAATGAAGGTAAATTTTCTTTCCACTCTACAAATTTTCATGTTGCTTTAGGACAAGACTCTATCGGTAATGAAGTGTAAAATTTGAATTTAAAATAAGCATTTAGCTTTTTAATCCCAGTGGTAAAATATGCGCGAAAAATACATTTAGAGCGTACATATACCTACATACTTATTATAGAGATTGGATGCCAAGTTTATTATTTTACCTGTAAATTGATTATTTTACCCCCTACTACGACCCCATTCTTAGAACATCATTTTCCATCTCTGGAAATTCGATTGATTATTTTTCATTTTATAAAATCAGATTCGAAAATACCAATCTAATCTAATAGTAATAATAGCAATAATCTCCTGACAATGGACATCTCTAATCAATCTCACCAAAGGACATTCCTAACAATGGTTATGGACAGTAATAGTAGACAGTAAACTACCAATACATGCAATACAGTAAATTTAAATGAAAATTTATTTCTTTAAAATGGATATTAATACTTTATTGCAATTTCTATAATTTTAAAGATAATTATTTTAATACATATAATAAGTGCTGTATTGATTTCCTATAGTGGGATTAAGCCAGATACATAATAAATTTATTGCAGTTCCTATAATTATTGTAATCTATACATAATTACATATTTTAAAATAATAAGTGAAGGTCTTTCGGTTTATTATATATACTTACATATAAATGTATAATAATTATGACCGCTGTAACATTCTTAACAATGAACATGAACAACATATAATTAAGACAGGTGCAACTGTAATGATAGTCTTATATAAAACGGCTATAGCTTTTATAGCATTCAATTGATATTTGGTGCTTTAACAAGTTAGATATCTAGTGTTTTAGTGTTCGTACAAGTAATATGGCGACGAAAAAGAAAAAATTTCTCAGTTTAGAAGAAAAAATTGATGCTACTCAGTGTGCAGAGAAGAATAAACTTGGTGTGACACTGCTTGCGGAAATATTCTGTATTGGTAAAAGTTAAGTGGGCGATATTTTGAAAAACAAAGTTGTTATTAACAGATGGTTTGCTGAAAATGGAAATTCACAGCAAAAGAAGTAATTTGTAAAAACAGAAGGAGCTCCACTGAACCAAATAATATATGACTGGTTTTGCAAAGTGCACGCTAAGAATATTCGATTGTCCGGTAAAATAATAAAGGAGAAAGCTCTCGAAGTTGCACAAAGCTAAATTATGTATTCAAATCTTCAAATGGGTGGTTTGACAAGTTTTCTCAGCAATACAACATATCGCTACGAATAATTTGTGGTGAAGCCACCGAAGTAAATGTGGATGAAATATCTGTCTGGAAGAAACAGTCAATAACTATCACAAAGGAATACTTACCGAAAGACATTTTTAATGCAGATGAAACTGGACTTTTTTCATGGCTTTGCCAAACAAAAGGTGAAAAATGTTCGGGTGGCAAAGCTGCTAAAGAAAGATTGACTATTCTCTTGTGTGCGAATCCACGATGCTTTAGAGGAGCAAACGTTAAGAAGTTGCCAGTGGAGTTGTATTCCAATAAAAAAGCGTGGATGATGAGGGAAATTATGACAATTTGAATAACCAAATTTGATAGAAAAATGCAACAGCGGAATAGAAAAGTTCTTTTATTTTTAGACAACATCACATCACACCCAAAACATGAGTTACAAAATGTTAAACTAATATTTTTGCCACCAAACACAGCCATTCATTGTCAACCACTTGATCAAGGAATTATCAATAATTTTAAAACCAACTACAGAAAGTTTTTAGTTAAAGAGACTTTTATCGTCTATGGATCAATGTAAATCTACCGAACATATAGAAAAATTCATTAACATTCTCAGTGCTCTAATATGGGCCATTACTGTTTGGAAATTTGTAAGCGCTGGAATTATCAACAAATGTTTTCTTAAAGCTGGATTTGGTGAGTGTAGTGCCGAAGATATTTACGAGGACATAATTTCAGTGCTGAAGACGATGTGCCACTGTCAGAACTTTGTAAACCCTATCCTGACATATTATCGTATGCACAAATTGATAATAATTTACATACCGGGAATCCCGATATTTGCGTATAAGAACGTGTGCGTGAATTTCGAAACAGTACCAATGTACGTGATAGCAACAGTGGGGATGATGATGTTATTATTTCAAATACTGAAAACATTAACCAAGCTTATGAACAGCTAAAGGATATTCAGAACTTCTTTTTCTTGTTTGGCGATATTAATCAAGGAGAAAAAGTCGCTGATAGTATGCAATGAAGAAACATAAATTGTATAAAGAAGAATTGAAAATCTAAAAGAAACTAAAATTTCAGATTTGTTTAAATAAGTTGGTTTTAAGTATGTTGTAAGAATAAATTAATTAAAAATTATTTATGATTGTTTTTTTCTCTCACCAGTGGACATCTCTGAATAATGGGCAGTTTTATTAACACAATTATACCGCTACTGCCCGGTATACGGAGAATCTACTATACATATATGTACGTATATATAATAGACGTATATTTCGAAGAGATACTCTGAGTGCCTTATGGTTTTGTTAATGTCTTAATCCACTGTCTAATATGTTAAATAGCATAATATACACATTCAAAAGTAAACATCAAAACAACCCATTAAACACAACAAGCAATCTACTTCACGCGGACGATATAAGACTATTTTCCTCAAATAAAACACAACTTTTAAAAGTAACAGATGAGTTGCGAAAGATACTGATATGGAATTTGAAGTAACGAAATGCAAAATGTTATACATCGAAAGACGAAAATTTAAGACTCTTAAAAGCAAAAAAACAACAACGAAATTCTCGCGAATACGTACTAGGATTTGAACAAAATGCAAAAATAAACCATAGAGCAATTGAGAAAATAATATCTCCCGCACTTGCCAAAAGATGGGAATGTCCGAACGAAAAAACGAAGCTGTATCGTCTTGCCAAATAGACTAAGTTAGCAAGTTGCATGTATAGACGAACAGTTTAAAGTTATCCATTGCTATAAGGTGAACGTTATAGGAATCATTCAAGTGTTAATAACACCTTATTTACGACGCGTTTTCAGTATATTAACGCTCTTCAGGTAAACTCTAGTGTTTAAAGTGTTTGTCTATAGACACATTATTGAAACTTAGTTATCTATTTTGTGAGACAACGCGGCTTGGTTTATTTGTTCGGGTATTCGTATATTTGGACGAGAGAGGGAGGTATTGTTTCTTTATCATTTTACAGTATCGGAAAGATACGATAAACCCACAAAGAATCGTTCGTTAACAACACCAGGTTTTTACCTAAAGAGGGTTAATATACTTACAACGCGTCATAAACAAGGTGTTAGTACTCTTTCGGCATAACTAAGTACTCCAACACAGAACTGGAAGAACTGAATCCTTTTAAAAACACAAGATTGGCAAAATATTGTATGCGACATCCAAATTCCTAGATAGAGCGTATTAGTACCGCCAAAAAAGATAAAGATAAAGATATGATAGATATATAAACGTTACACGATACACAAATACTAACCAAAGAAAATACTTTCAAAATAAGAACACACCTATACACAAAACAATCGTATTACCTGACAATAACTGCAACCATTATATCTAAAAGAGGAAAATGTAGAGAGATAAAATCCAAATTAAGTACATAACAAGAGAAAGAGAAATTGTCCATAAAAACATCTATGGCATTACAATATCATGTAACAGATAAAAATTGTCATACCAATAACTAAAAATGGGACAACTGTTTCCAGAGACAGAAAGGATTTGTTTTAGCAATGGAAGTGGATGTAATTACCATAAAGGACTAAAGAAATCACAACTAAAAAACCTTCAGAGAGTGATAATTGCTGACAATGTCATCAATTTAAAAAAAAACTACAGAACATTTAGTGTCTGTGTCGAAAACGCAATATTAATGCAAAAATTATACACCAAAAACTTGCACTTAGACAAAACTAATACAGTATACTCCAAGTACACCTAAGAAAGAAAGTATCCTTGAAAACAATGATTATAAACAATACTGAGAGATATTGATAAAGAAAACAAAAGGAAACTTACATAGTAGATATTGCGATACCAAATGATACAAATATGACAACAAGAACAGAAAGTAGTAAAATATACACCACTTGTAATCGAAGTAATAGAGGTAATTTTGATGGAGCCTGTGGTTAATTAACTTAATCACTGAAGGTTGATATATAACCCCTCTCCACATTAATTTTCGTTTTCCGTATACGTATTTCGACAATTAAGTTGTCCTCATCAGCAGATAATTAAACAGTGTCGCACCTAGAGAACGCACACGATCTGTATCGTTGAAAGCCAAGTTAGGATCTAAATTAAAAGAATGAGGGTACTAAAATACGTCATTTTTAACTTCCACAATGAAATAAAAAAATTTCTTTTCACAAGAAAATGATTGAATATATTGTAATAATCTTTGGTAGTTGTTGAAGGCTCTGAGTCACGTTCATGAAACAACAGAATAGCGCTTGTTTACCGATCCCACAAAAATTAGTTTAAAAACTGTACTTCGTAATAATGGAAATAAATCACCATTAATATCATTAGCCCATGCTACTGGAAATAGGAAATCATGTAGCAACATAAAACTACTTCTCGAAAAAATTCAGTATAAGGAATATGTTTGAAATATCTGTGGTGATTTAAAAGTTGATGCATCTTTATGTGATTTACAACTTGGTTACACCAAATTATATTGTTTTTATGTAAATGCAGTTGTAGGGACTGAAGCAATCACTGTACAAGAAAATACTGAGCAAATCGTGAATTATTTGGGGGATGGAAAAGTAAAAGAAGCTATTTTTGTAGGCCCGCAAATAAGAGAATTAATGCAGAACCATAAGTGTGAAGTGTGACTAAATAACAGAAAAACAAAACTGCCTGAAATTCGTTTGTAAAAGTTACTACGAAGTTTTTGGGGAACTATAAAGCAGAAGGCAATTATGATATGGTATGGAACCTACTTGATTCACACTATGGAATGCAATATATCTCTAAAGATACATTAATTTCATTCTAGTATGTATTTTTCTCCTGAAAATCTTAATCACCGAAGGTTGATATATAATCCCTTTCCAGACTAATTTTCGTATTCTATATACAAATTCCGTGCCGTTAAAGCCAAAATGCACACTCAATGTGTTTTCGTACGGGTATTTTACTGTAGTTTTCCAGGTGCGACACTGTTTAATTATCTGGTGATGACGACAACTTAGTTGTCGAATTACGTATACAGAAGACGAAAATGAATGTGGAAAGGGGTTATATATCAACCTTGAGTGATTAAGTTAATCAACCACAGGCTCCATCAAAATTACCTGAAAATCTTGATGCTGTCGAGCATAGTAGGCGATTTTATCAAGATATTTCAATTATAGAAAAGCGCTACCAGGGCAAATGGAGTCTTAATATGTTTGCCGACTACTATTGGTTACTAAAAAGATACCCCAGAACCAAAATGTACAAAAAAGTCATCAACTGCTCTTCGTTGCTCTAGGTCTTAGAAGTGTCAAAATGAAAATATATTTATTTTTAAAATTAAAAGATCTGTCACATTTAAACCTTGCGTTATAGAAAAAGAAACAGAATATTTAAAATCATGACAAAAATACCTTTTCATTTAATATTTTACCTTGTATATCAAAAAATATTTTTTTTTGATAAACCTGTGTTATTAATCGCATAGTTTCTGCCTTGAACTACAATAAGCACATGTAAAATTTTTCGAAAAACGCTTCGTATTTTACAATAACTTAATCTTGTTGAAACATACTCTACATACGCGATATTGTTTGTTGTAGGAAGAGCTAATGTTCTTAAGTGAAATCAGATATACTCAAGAAACAACACATGCGGAAGTGATATAGTTGATGCATAAAACAAAAGCATCACAATAACTTTCCCTTCAACTTCCAAGAACAACTGCGGTAGGTGATTGCAATAATCTTTTCCTTTCACCGAGGCTGTCATTGTAACGCCAATTGTACATGTAAAGCGTAGAGCACATGTACCCACTTCAATACTCGGCACAAATACTGCCTTCTATCGTTGTCAATTATGGTAAATTTATAGACTAAGTTCCTGAGGTAATAAGCTTCCGATGTAAATTTAATTTAAAAACTGTACTCAGCAGATACATATATAGTTATAAGCAAAAAGAACGATCCACTGTTTAAGAAATTACTGTAAAGGATACCAGTCTGTGCCAGAATTAGCGTTGCAAATAAATACTAATTTATTCGCCTTGCGCTTCGGGTTATTTCAAATTGAAAACCTATCTTTGAAGATTGCTTTTCAGTATCTGAACCGCACCCTACCACTATCGAGAGTTCAACGTTCCGACGCACTGTTATTGATACTGATGCACAAAGAAAGAAGACGAGATTTCGTTATCCCAAACTGCCGCGTCGCTCTTCTAACCGATTAAACCGATGCGATGGAGTGTTTAAACTGGAAAGATGGCGGGGTTTTCTTTACGTTGGCATCATTCCGTGCTCTAACTTTGAAAGTTGCGGTTTTAAATAAGCGCTCCTCCGTGTTTGGTATTCTGGTGCTCTGAGCGGTTTGCAATAAGTTTTATGTAATATGTGCCTAATTTGCTTTTCCTTCATGTGTTGGGGAACGTCTTTAAGGATAACTAAATGAATTAACTCGAAAGAAGTATATGGAAAGGAGAAGCTAATATTAGAGTTAAGCGGTTAAAGTCAAGCAATCTTGAAAATTGCTGTACACAAAATACTAAATCAACATACCCAAACACATAAATTAAATCAGATAAGCGTTTTCACTATTCTTAAATAATAGGTGTTTCATTATGATGTACTTTTTTCAATAGTGAGTTTTTGATAGATGAAGCGTGAGTCGTGTCATACTTTCGCTATTTTAGATAAATATTGTGTGGTATTTTATTATGGTAAAACTCAGCCCGTCACAGCATCTATAAAGTATACGGCTGTATTACGAAAATTAGCGTTCCACGAGAAATGTGTTTCGTGCGCTTAGAGCAACTTATGATACACCGAACGCACAATTCGCTATACCATCGAAAAAATTGAAATGCAATTTTCATTATCAAATAATACGCAACTAAACAGACCATATCCAGCACGTAGTGAAGAAAGTATAGCGATGATAGCTGAGAGTGTAAGCGATGACCGTGAAGAATCGATTCGACGTAGAACCCAACCTCTTTGTCGTATGCCACAATTTGTCGTATTTTACGTGAGGATTTTGATTTAAAAGCATACAGAATTCAACTCGTTCCAGAATCGAAAGCAGTCAACCTTTCGAATCGTCACCGTTTCAGTCATTGGGCTCTTGAAAAGCTTGAAGAAAATCCACTGTTTTCGACCAAAATCTCGTTCAGCGATAAGACCCATTTCTGGCTTAATGGTTACGTCGATAAGCACA
This sequence comes from Dermolepida albohirtum, assembly GCA_031893035.1. Classification (NCBI taxonomy): domain Eukaryota; kingdom Metazoa; phylum Arthropoda; class Insecta; order Coleoptera; family Scarabaeidae; genus Dermolepida; species Dermolepida albohirtum. The sequence goes on from JAVIWB010003101.1 coordinate 167,760, forward strand.
ATTGCCGTATTTGGAGTAATTCGAATAAGTTCAACACCTGCCATTACATCCAAATGAAACCAGAGTTTGGTGTGGTTTATGAACATATGGAATCAGAGGTCCATATTTTTTCAAAAATGAAGACAACCACAACGTAACTGTAGATGGCGCCCGTTATCGCACTATTATAACGTACTATTTGCTACCTGAAATTGAAGCCCGTGATCTCAAATGCATTTGGTGCTAACAAGATGGTGCTACTTGCCACTGAGACGTGAAAGCATGACTTTATTGCGAGAACCATTTGGCGAACATTTAATTTCACGTAAAGGACCTGTGCAATGGCCGCCTAGATCTTGCGATAACACACCTTTAAATTTTGTTCCTTTGCGGCTACGTAAAGTCAACAATACTATCGTTTTTCGCCAAATACCACTTGAAATGCTCAAATGCATTATCGAAGATCGAAGCATCAGAATGGACCATGTTAAGCGCAGTTACGGGCAACATTTGAAGGAAATAATTTTTAAAAAATAAATGTCAAGAATGGTTCTTTTGTGTGATAATAAAGAATACCCGATAAAATTGAAGTTTCTCTTTCTTTTAAGAAACGAATCAACCGTTATATGCTGAAATATTTGATTTTAAATGAATAATAAACTTAGACATTCAAATTTGGAAATACATATGCACAGAATATGTTGTATTTATTAATTTAAAAGAACTAATTAGCAAAAGTTTGCTTAAACAAACTTTTGCCAACGATTACTGCGTATACAAATATCTCCTTTCTTTGGAAGCATTTGTGCCTTTCAGAATGGACCATGGAGATATTTAATTTTGTATTAATATCGATGATCTTCTTTCTTATTTTCCGTCTCGGAGCTTAGTGCGCATCGACCTATGAGAAGACCTACTTTCTGATGATGGCAATGGTGAGTCTGTCGAATGCTCAACGAGATACTAGTCTATCTAATATAATATTAAACATAAACCTGACTAACTCTGTTCCAACACAATTAATACTGTACAAAATTCTTTAATCGTTTCTATTTAAAAAAAAAATACTAAAACTTAAATTCATTTTAAATAAATATAAAAACAATTTGAATTAATTAATTTAATAATTAAACGCTTAAAATTAATAATCAATTAATAAATCAAAAATAAACGAAATATATAAGGTCTAGTAAAAAGAAATCCATTATTTTTGCATTAAATTGAAGGTTTTATTTAGCATAGTTAGAATGATCCGACTTAGGTCAAATATGCACCGTTTTGTTCGATAACTTGTTGCCATTTTGAAGGTAATTTCATAATGCCTCTCTCATAGAAACCCTCGTCCCTATTGGCAAAAAACTGGGACAGTCGATTTTCACAAGCTTCTCTTGAGGCGAATTTTTCACCAGCAAAATCATTCGACATAGACAGGAACAGGTAGTAATCACTTGGTGCTAGGTCCGGACTATAAGGTGGATGCATAAGAACCTCCCAACCAAACTCCCGGAGCTTCTGGCGAGTCACTATCGATGTGTGTGGCCTGGCGTTGTCCTGATGGAACACAATTCCTCTCCTATTGGCCAAAGCTGGCCGCTTCTGGGCGATTGCTTCCTTCAGACGGTCCAATTGTTGACAGTACAGGTCCGAATTAAGAGTTTGGCCGTAGGGAAGCAGCTCATAGTAGATAATTCCTTGCCAATCCCACCAAACACACAGCAAAACCTTCCTGACCGTCAAGCCTGGCTTGGCCACCGTTTGCGCCGGCTTACTACGATTCGACCACGACCGTTTTCGCTTGACGTTGTCGTAAGTGATCCACTTTTCATCACCAGTAACCATCCGCTTCAGAAACGGATCGATTTGTTACGATTCAGCAGCGATTCGCAGATGTAAATTCGGTCCATGAGGTTCTTTTGCGTTAACTCGTGTGGCACCCATACATCAAGCTTCTTTTTGTATCCAACCTTATTTAAATGGTTCCAAACGGCTTTTTGTGCAATGTTTAGCTCCTGGGCAATCGAAACAGTGCTTACATGACGGTCGGACTCTACGATTTCCATTATTTTATCGATATTTTCGACAATTGGCCTTCCAGAACGTGGTGCATCTTTGACATCAAGATTACCGGAACGGAATCGACGAAACCAAAATTGCGCATGATTGACTGTTACAGTATCAGGACCATAAACACTATTCACATTTTTAGCCGCCTGGCTTGCGTTTTCGCCTTTATCGAAGAAAAACTGTAAAATATGGCGTATTTTAACTTTGCTGGTGTCCATCTTTGACGCGCGCTCAAACAATATTAAGTCAAGTAATCACAAAACTGTCTGAGAAGTTCGTTTAGTACGAAATCTTATCTTTCGAACGCCATCTAGTGGAACCTGATCGCACTTATACAACGCGAGATACAGATTACTAAAGCCATCTATTGGAAAAATAATGGACTTCTTTTTACTAGGCCTTATATATATACATTACTAAATTAATATATTAAGATGCAAATTACCCAATTTATAAAAAAACACTATTCATACCTTTAAAAAATTACGAGTATAACAAACCTTCATACAAATTATTATATGTAAACTATTTAAATTTATTGACTTTTTTAACTTTAACATTAATTGAATAGGTAATGCCACAACATGACAAATAACATGTGAAACCTTTTAAACCTATTAAACAATATTTTACATATAAGAATTTTAATTAAGAATTATTACAACAAAACTACTTTCCAGAAATAACCTTTACTTTTTTCTAGGAAGTCTTTATATAACCTGTTATTCTGTTATATTTACGTAAACAGCTAAAGCAGCGCAACACTCTATTCTAGATCCCGACTTGTGGAATGTCGCCTACGATTGGATCTTCCGAATGGAACTGTCGCCAGATACCTACTTCATAGGATATGCGGGCGATATTATGGCGGTCATCGTTGCGCGGGACAAGAAGGATGTACAAAGACGTCTCAATCAGATCATGAAAAGGGTGACTTCATGGATGGGCAAACACGGCCTGATCCTGGTAACAGAAAAGACGGCGGTTATCTTACTAACTAGGGAGAGAATTTCCAGAAAAATAAATATAAATGTGTGGATGGACACAATAACAATCAAAGACTTCGTAAAATACCTTGGCTGGATAGCAAGATGATTTTCTAGGAACAGATTCAGTAATCGGACGATTAACTCGCTAGAGTAACAACGATAACGATGCCGACTCATGGCCAATGTAGGGGAAGCAACAAGTAAGAAACGCTGGTTCCTGATGAACGTTATCCAATTTACACTATTGTATGAATGCGAGATTTGGGCTGAGGTCTTGCAGCAAAAAGCGGAGAGGTCTCAGGATCTCAAGATCATATCGTAGTTTCTGAATCAACGGTGCTGTGTTTGCAGGAGTAACCCTGATCGATCTACTGGCCCGGGGAAAGAAGAGGGTCTACGAGATCCGAGAAAAAGTTGAAGAAAAGGAAGCAAAGGCAAAAGCTAAAGCGCTTACTCAATATAGAATGTTATGAAAAAAGAAACAAAGCCTAACTAAACGTTTTCAAATATCAACTGCGGAAGCATTTAATTTGTAATTTTTTGTAACATAACTAATAACTTATTCCAAACTCAGAATACATACATATATTGAAGGATATACCAATAATATTGGAAATGAGGCATGCTAATATTTTCTGCCTCCAGTGACCACAATGAAAGTGAAGAAAATAATCGAAAAAAATTTAAAGGAAAGGATATTCTAGACATATACGGACTAAACACAAAAATATTACTAGTAAGTCCAGAACTAATGATGGAATCGTTAACGGATATTATATGGATGTTATATACATAGTGCCTTTTCCATTATTCAATATGAATTTTGCCGCGGGAAAACAACAATATAAATAAATTCCGAATCCCCTTTACTTCCGAAAAAGGAAGAAGAGTGCACGATACTCTATCAAAATTCAAGTAGACTAAGGTTGTTAATTTCCAACTTAAAAAATAAAAATTAAAGGGAGGCATATATAAATAGGAAATTGAGTGAAATATTAACCATAGAATATGGGATGCCACATGGGTCACTTCTTGAACCTCTTATTCTGCATATATGTACATGAGCTTCCACAAAACGTCCATAGTTACTCACTAACATATGCAAATAAAGTAACTTTATTTATAGAGATAAAAATACAGAAATATATCTTTAGCAAGAAGTACATACAACTTTAGATCAAGTCTCAACGTGTCTCTCTCTATCAATGGTCTGCTTCTTAATGAGGATAAAACAATGCATTTATCTTTCCATCCAAATGGAATAAAACTCCAGGGATTTACAAAATTGTTGGATAGATATTTAGATTCTAAATTATCTTGGACAGCACACATCGCCATTTTTTTCCGATAAATGATCCTCTGCATTATACGCTATACGAAGAGTGTTAGTAAGATGTTAAGTAAGTTATTGATTATGCGATGTTTGACTAGAGTAAATATAAATTCAGTGAAACTACTCAACTAAAACGGTGATCTACAAAAAGTACAATCGCACCGTCTCAGAATCCATAATTACAAATTGTAACTTAATAGGTATTTTGAAAAACAATAGATTCCGTGAAACTACAAATTCTCACTAGTTTCAAAAGGTCTTGACTGTATTTTGTGCATGCCATCAGGAATCTATAAAGCTGGTAACAGGTTATATTGTTATTTTTCTTCTTATTTAAACTAATTTTCATTTCTCGAGACATAGCCCTCGTAACTTGTATAAAACTATACATTATGTGAACGTATAAACAAGTGATAAAGCACATATCAGAAATAAGAAAAGCAGCCCATATCCTCTAAATTTATAGCCACTGTAGTAAGATACATTATTTGAGCTGTTTAAGTTTTATTTTCTGTATATACACATAAACATCATAAGCATACACGTACTCTATATGTAAGTCAGCCTGTGGCCGTGTTTGAACTATACTCGTATTGCTTGAATTATGCAATGATACAAGTTTAGACTGAAACAGAAAACGTAACACACATGGACCCGGTTAAATAAAGTCCAAAGATATATTACTAGACTACCTACATTTTATCTCGAAAAGAAGAATAAGCACGAGACGCAAAAATTTACCGCTCACTTCCTAGAAAATATGGCTTGCATGATGCGGAAGAACTGGATGGAATTTATTATTATTTAAATTTAAAGGATGAGACGGGACATTTGTTTGAATTTTCCTGAAATGCCGCAAATGGAATGCACGGCCAAAGACACATACAAATCCCGTATGTAATGAACCTTTCCGAGATGAAATAAAATATTATTTTTTTCCTCTCCCAAAATACATATTTCTAACTTTTTTTTAACTCTTCGTACCCCACTTCCTTTCTCTGTTGTTGACTTCGCATACCTGAAACTTCTTTCTATTTATTTCTCTAAGGAATGATGCAATTTCGTACTAATAAGCCCACATGATGAAATAGTTCTGTATGCACGTCGTCACGGTCCCCCTACTTTCGCTGCATAGCTTCTTTTTTGGATGCTCCTGTTGAGAATATTTATATCTACGGTTATTAACTAGATTTCGCAAGGCACTTGACAAGGGAAAATGTGTTTTGGATGTTTTTGTGATTCGATTTCGTTATGACTTACAGTTAGACAGAACGGAAACACATGAAATTGAAAGCATTTGTTGGTTTTACGGAGCATATCGAGTACAAATTACTAGAGTACATCCTAAGTCAAGCAATTTAATACAAACACTTAAAGTCTCTCTTCTACTTGTCAAAATTGATGTCCCACAGTAAATATGCTTGTTAGAAATTCTAATAATAGGGTCCCCTAATTAGTTCTATATGACGAAGAGACTAGTGTTGTGGTCTATCATACAGGTAGTCCCATGGTGCCGAAGAATTTTTCATCATCCTTTTCTGGCTATAATAATCCACTGATTAGTGCAGTCTTGATCAACAAAACTTCCTGCCTTCAACTCACAATATAATTTCGCAAAAGTCGATTACATCTCTCTTTATAATATCTTGATTGACACTAATTGATCGTTTCTTGAGCGACATGTAATTGTAAACAAAGCAATGAGTGATTTCTACAGCGCAATTTAGTCTCCGTTGGGTGATCATGTACCATCGAAATTGGGGATTACATCAAATTATCCTCTAGGTTCTCATTGGAAATCTAGTCCAACATAAAGACCAAGACATATTGGCAAAATACTGGAGATTTAGATTACTACAATAAAGTTAAGCGTTTAGGAACCATAGAAAAAAATTGATCTCTGAATCTTATTGATGGTATTTATTAGCAATGGAGACGGATGTTAAGTCTCGTCCCTCTACATGTAGTTTCGTAAATAGTAAAATATGATTAACTAGAATACTGGTAGACTATATAATTATGATGGGAAATTTACAGATCCTCTCGATATTCATCAATACTTTTGCAAACACATTAACTAATGTATATATTGGGAGTGACCGAGATTTTTATCCCAAATACATTACTTGATGCCTTTCTTTTACAATTTTGCTTGTAACAGTGGATAATTTAATACAGCTTAAGTGGAGAATCCTTAGTAAATGAACTCCTGGTGATGATCTCTTAAAAAGTATTTTGAATCGAGATTGTAGATTTGTCCTGACTGAGCCATTGCCCACAACCATCAATCTTTCGCCAAAACGTATTCATCTTGATGTATGAAAGCAAGCAATAATTTGTTAAATAATAGAGGCGATAAAGTCTTCATATAATTATCTCCATATACCAAGTCTTTCCAAATCTGAAAAAGCTTTTAAGCAGATGCTATGTAGATCTATATATATATATATATATATATATATATATATATATATATATATATATATATATATATATATATAATATATATATATATAATATATATGTATGTATATATATATATATGAAGCCTTGGATGAAGACATTGGATTTTTCGCATGCATTTGATGTAATATGCTACAAATTGCATGTAAATTGCACATTTGGATAGTGGATTCTCTTCGCATTATAATGGATACCGCTCTAACGAGTTTGTTGCAATATTAGATATCTTACGTGGTTCTCCTCTGTATCCACTTTTATTTATCATTCTTATTAAAGTCCTTTTAAAAAGGGTGTGAAATATTATAACTAAAACTAAATGTCGATCAGTGTCGTGTTGTTACTTATACAAAGAAGAGTACTTCGCTTTTACTAGATTATGAGACCAGTGACTAAATTTTGCCTAGACACTCGATTAATAGGAATTTGGAAGTTATTTTTGATTCACTATTCACACTTCAACACACGGAGCGAGTATTTGTTTCTGAATGCTTTGGCTTCATTATGTGTATATCAAGATACTTAAGGGATCCTAACCTTTTGAAGTCTTTCTATTTCCATACGTTATGAGATAGATTGAATACGATGTTGTTGTATGGTTACCATCTATACATCTTTCTGTATGTTGTGGGCTAGGATTCACTGAAGATTTTCGAGATATTTATCTTACTAACTGAATGGAGCATTTCCACTTATTGGAACTAGTAAAATGAAATTACTTTCGCGGTACAGCGTGGACTGTTATACATGCGCCTTTAATAATTATGTGCAAAATCCAGATAAAGTCCTTTCTGATGTTTTTTTGAGTTTAAATGAGTATCTAATTTATTTCATTATGATAGTAGTCGCAAAAATTGGTTTTATTTTTGATATTTGTTATTATTCTGTCAATGGGTGTAATACCTATTGAACAATGAAGGCATGTCATTATCCCATTTCATTTTTTTAGTAATAAATGGTATTGCAACTTTCGTAGATTATTCATTCTATCTATATGGATACGACAATTTCAAAATTAAGCGAGGAAATAATGGTGCCCTAAGAGGTCTTACTCGCTGACAAATATTGTCTGTTTCCATATGCCGCAATATATATCAGATTGAAAACTTAATGCTAATCTAAAGTTCCTTCTATTGCTAACATACCATTATAAAATCGAACATAGACAAGCAAATGAGTACCTTTATTGCTATATGTTGCTTCATCAATCTGAGTTAAAAACAACTTGTTACGTAACTCCCCGAAGAGCTCATGCTCTGCATCTTCAGCTGTATCATCAATTCGACGGGCAAGAGTATTATTTGGTAGTGGTATGGACTGCAACTTTTCGGCAAAATTATCTTCAAATAGAGTTTCTACAACCTCAGTTGCAACTGACAGAGTTACATTGCAAAAAATCGGGTATAACTGGTGTCTTTTGTTTTCTTGCGTGTTTCGCATTCTTATCTAGTAGATTTCCACTTTCACTACTTCTACTTAGGTTTCTTGTGCTATTGTTTCATCTAATGTCTCGACCAACACAATGAAACTCTATCATCAAAAGTTTCGATTTCTGCAGTTATCTAAATCACTTTATTTTACTCTGGTTCTTACTTTGGCTCTATTTGTATACAGACATCAAAAACTGAAGGTTTTTGTTAAATTTTGGAAACCCTTTTAGAAGTTTTAGCCACTTTCTAAATCGCACAACACATTTTTTTCTCTCACTAAAATTCTATTTTAAATTGATTCTAAAGTAAGAGTAACTATAGGTAATATGAAAATAATCTAACTATATGGAATAAACTATATTATTAATTAATTATTTATTACATATATATATATATTGAGCAGCGATAACCTTAATTGTATGAAGAAAAATTAATGTCACAATTTTTAGATATGGTATTAAAATATTGAGACATGACATATAGGGGTGATTTCATTAAAAAGTTGATACATCTATTCGGTAACAGAACGTTGTGTGCTAAATTAAGAAACAAATAAATTAATTTGCTGTATAAATGGGCTAGGCGAACCTATATTATTATTCAATAGTGTAACAATATTATTATTATTAATAATTTTATTATAGAAGTAGTTGGCAAAATTAAGATTGAAAAAACAGAATCCGAGAGCGATGGAAGTCGAAGTTCTGAAGTTTCAAAGTAGGCAATGAATTATCTAGACGATTGAACGCTTTAAAGAAGTCTACATAAAAAGTGTCCACCTGTTTTCTTACATCTAGAACATTAGCAACAAATTGGGAAGAATAACACAAATTGGTAATGATCGAACGTTTATTAACGAGATTATGCTGACAATAATATAAACGAAGCCCAACTTGAGGACAGCACGCACTGTTCGAAAATTTTGGCAAAATTGGAAAGAATGGCAATTGGGTAATAATATCCATATTTTAAGACAAGAACTATTCGGGCAATTTTCCATTCAGTTGGAAAAGAACAAGACTGGGGAAGTTTAAAAAACTAGCACTTGGTTTTGACTAGATGTAAATTGAGTTTTCAGTTTGCAGATATACGCTAAAGTATCCTCGTCCGAAAACCTGAGAACTAGAATGCAAGGCATGCTGTTGGATGAGCTAAAAGAATCGGAAGTATATGAAGAATCGGTGAAGGTATTGTTGATATATTTCAAAAGTTTCATGTTTTCGCTGCGGACCATTATGCATCTCCTCTTCAAAAGTTAAACATCCAGCCATCTGTCTTCGTCCCTTCTTGTCACGCACGTATAACCAAAATTCTTTGGTATTTTCTGAAATGTTATTCTGTATCTTATGCAAATAAGAAGAATAAACTGCCAAAATTTGACGTTGAAACAGAGTCAGAAGTCATCGAAACTCAACTGTGAAATAATAATCAATTTGATTTGTTGGGAAGTATGCTTTTGGATACATCCAAATATATATGTTTGGGTACATTTATTAAAATAAGAGTACAAGATTTGATAGGAGACTTTACAAATAGTATCAACATCGGAGCACTCATCCAAAATCGTACAGTCTACTTCAAACAATGACTTATAGAACTTATAGAAACTTGTAATTCTTGATCTTATTCTTCTTAAATTCTTCTTAATTATCGGTATTAATATTTATAAAAGTAGGTAAGGCGGAATGATATTTCTTCTTTGGAACAAAAGGAGAGGTATCGCGTTGTATATCATAGGGGAAATTAGAAATCAGCAAATCTAATGTTGGCCATTATAACACTAATGGCCAACATTAGATTTGTATAGAATTGTATTGTGTTATGTTACAGAATTTGTGAAGATTATAAAGAATATGAGATTTGAAGTCATTGATATTATAAATTCAGAATTGGGAACAATTGAAATCCTTAATTAGTAAAACATTTGATACTCAATTATATCTTCAAACAAATCAACAATAGATTCGAAATTACTCAGTGTTATGTCAGGAGAGATATATAATAACAATCATATAAAGTGCTTTAAAACTAAAAATAAGATCGCAGCTAACAGTGCCAACGTAAGTAAAATCAACGATGTTATTCTTCTGCTGACGGAAAGAAACATTTAAGCATTTTAATGTCCGAAAAGACATGAAAATGCCAACGTCACGAGAGCAACCAATATCGTGAAATTTTCTATTTGACCCAATGACAAAATAAAAAGGCGGAAAGAGTTCAGAGCTATATATCTCCTCAGATAACCATGTTTAGACAACGCAAACGAAGTCGAACAATGATGCCGCAACTGAAGTATAAAAGTCATTAATCTTAGTTCACAAACCCCTAACATTTTAAAAATATACTGAAACGCTGCTGCTGTGTTGAATTCGTTCAGTTTAAAAAGACTATTTTCGAGACACTCAACATATTTTATCTTCAACCGTTTTCCTGCAGTAGTACGCTGCTAATTTTAATTTTAATTTTTTGAAGTGATTCGATGCCAAACGATATACAGGTATTCTTAAATTCCAGCTGATTCAATAAATTCCGAACATTTCTCACCACATTGTAAACGTGTCGAGGAGAGCTGCACGTAACACAAACAAGACGTACTTTCTGATGGGCAGGTATCCCTTTCCCTAGTCGAGATCTTGAGAACTCATCCTGTATCGAAAACTGCTAATATGCTTTTAACGGAGGCATAATCTTTTTCCTTACGTCGGGATCTAGACGCGTCCTCTTCTGTGAAAACATAAATAATTTTGTTACATTTCTTGCATTCCCTTTCGTGGATTTTTTGCATAATATCATCATCAACGGAATAATAACAGGTCACTGTGTGAGAGACAGCGAAACTAAATTTATCGATCAATTCTCAGATCTAAAATACGTAGGTGTTAATTTGTTTAGTGAATTATACATCGTCCTTATGCCGAAAGAAAAGAGATTGCTAAACATATAAAAACACAAACATACAAAATGTCATCCGACATCTCAGAAGAAGTATGTGGGTTTGCGTGTCTAAAGCAGTCTCCTTTCTTATCTCTCACATAATTTGTTGACGGTTTGTAATCTACCATTTAGAATATTGGAGAAGAAAACATTCCGTTAGTTTTGAAATACATACAAAGCAGACTACGTATTATGAAGCGCTTGAACGTTGAGTAACTACTTACATTCTGCACGCGAGAAAATGGAGATCAGTATTAAATATAAAAAATAAAAAACTGTGATAATCTATTCTGAACATCATTGTGAAACCTCTTGAATAGTCTTGTTCATTTTATTAGCTAGTAAAAGGATCAAAGTGTACCAGCGAAGCTATTCAGTACGCTGGATGTTTCCTTAAAAATTAGTGTCCCATTTCACTAAACGCAACGCGCCAGTTATATCCATTACACCTGATCCCAGAAGCTATTCGAAAAAATTATCTGGTTGTAGATGGTTTAGTAAGCAGCACCAAAATTTTTCTCGAAATCTACAAAACCGACTAACGAATTTCACAAACACTGTCCTAGCATATGAGAACCATCTCATTTAATTCTTACACGCTGGGACAGGTCGCTAAAAGCAGTTTTCAATTATTCAAAAGTTATTCACACAATAAAGTATTACTGTTCAGTTCAAAAGAATCAATAGCCATGAAAGAAAATCAGATAAAATATAATAGCGCTGGTGATCACACAGATCTACAAACTACTAATACGAATTAAGTTGTACTAGCAAATCCCACAAAAGCCTTGCAAAATATTTTATTAGCATGAGTGTATCGAGTGAAAGTGGTGAATGAACTGCAAGCAGTGCTATGTACTTTAAAAGACGATATAGGTGTTCGTTAATTAGAAAAGTTGCATAATGTATTACGAAAAATTTAGACTTTGCCAGATTAAGAGACTTAAGGTTGATATACAACCCCTTTCCACATTAAGAGACATTTACAGTAATACATCATCTACGTACAGGTTAACTCAGTTCAAAGAACAATTTAGCTATGCACATATTGCATCAGTACATAGACACCGAACGATCATGCTCTCTATGCAAGAACATTTTTAAAACATGATGAATATTTAACATCATTTAACGAAAAGACTCTAGAAGCTTACGCTATGTTGCAGATGTTTAGTTGAACAAATTTAGATTGTTAATACATCATAGGTATGTGTTTAATAACAAGGTTCACATAAAATATATTTCTTATTACTATTTATTCATACCACATTGCTTTACTTATTGCACGCTTTGAGTATGTCTTACGATGTATGCGCTTTTAACATCGCAATGTCCGATATACGTCGCTGACAGCTTAGTCTACAGGAGACATCCGTTCCAGCTTCGCCCGCTGCCCACGCATAATATTTAAAGATCTTCTTTTCGGTAATACAAGTGAACCATATAAACTTTAAATTATAAATCCAGAATCATAAAAAATTGAAAGAAGTATATAATAACAAAAATAACTTATTGTCCAACAGACTACATCCACTGACAGGACAATGCATACAAAGTGACTAGATAGATATAATATAAAACAAAAAGTAATTCTAAATGTGAAACAAATGAAATGGAAATACTAACTGTTGCACCTAAAACTAAAATATTCAAAATTAAACATCACTAAAATGTTCGTTAAAACTTTTGACCATATGGTACAGCGAGCTCTTGACCATAATATTGGCTCTAGCTCTTGGGACACGAAGTGCGTCCCCAGATGATGGAGAGTCAATAGTATTATTGATTAAATTAAAAGTGAACTTGGCACTCGAAATGTCACGTCGCAAAGATAGTGCTTGAAAACCGTGTCTCTCAAGCAAGGTATTATAATATAAATCGCGAACAGGATATTCTCCCTCCTACCTAAAAGATAAAAATTTAAAAAATCTTTTTTGTACTCGCTCAATAAGAAGCCCTGATAAACATAATACGGCGTCCAAACAACGGACGCATGTCCCAGCTTGGTTCGAACCAACGTATGGTATAAAGTTACTAATGTTTTCATTTATTAAAATCCCTTGAGGATCGTATGATAAATCCAAGTACCCTTGAAGCCGAAGGGCATAATGAGAGTATGTGACTAGTAAACGTAAGTTTGGAAACAAAAAGTATTCCCAAATCAAGAATTTGTGGTACTCTAGAGATTAGCTGAGTTTCCACAGAATAGTCGAACACCACTACATCATTACAACGCGTATATGAGACTTGCACACTTATTGACGTTTAAGTGGACTCCATTCAATCGACACCATTCGCTAATTTTGGTAAGGTTTGATTATAATAAAAGACAGTCTGCTTTTGTATCAAATAGTGCTATAAATTTTTAAGTCATCCGCGAATCCCAGACATTCACACCCAAGACCCTCAAGCAAACTATAAATATAAATATTGAAAAGCAAAGGTTCAAGGTTGGACCCTTGCGGCACACCAGAGGTAGGAAAAATATAATCAAAAGAAAACCCATTATAAAAGACATAGCTGTTCCTGCCCATCAAATATGATTTTATCAATTCCAACAATGAAGGAGAAAAACCTGTAGCTTCGAGCTTGACATGGAGTGTGGCATGATCAATCGTATCAAGCGTCTTTGTGAAGTCCGTATAAATAACGTCCACCTGTTTTCTCCCGTCCATTGCTTCACTGATGTACTGCGCGATACTCACAAGATTAGTCGTTGTGGATCTCCCAATATATAGGTACCATATATATTTTAGAAAAAGTTGCAAAGTAGATTACGCACTAGAAAAATTTAATTGAATTGTACAGATCTCAGAAAAAAAAAAAGGATATTTAAGGGGAAACACTCTTATTATTATTATTATTATTATTGGCCGCAGGCACGAGCCATTAGCCAAATACTAAGTTCCTACCCTAATCAACCGAATGGAAGTCAGGGCAAACAAGATACACACTTCACACCCAAGGCCGATCGGGTGACTGTAGAGACAACACAGGTAGGCCACCGGAAGAAGGGATTATCCACACAGATTTAAAACAAAGGACAGCGATTATATTTGCAGGCATACATATCTCACACATGTGTTTGAATATACTATTATTAATTTCGCATTTCTCTTGAGCTATCAAATAATTTCCGTTTACTGGGAGTTGTACCTTCATTGCTGTCAGATCGCGTATAAGCTTGTCAACTTGTTTTTGAACTTGCTGAGGAGGCGCGTCAAAACTGGCAAGCACAGTACACGAAGACATATGAAAGGAATCGCACCAATTACTGCACGATATTCCACGGATTAAGAATAGGAGATGGTATAACCATTCAAATGTTAGGAAAAAACTGCTACCCCAAATCTTGAGAATCACCTTCAATCGTGGAAGATTTCCTGCTCATTTGTATAAGATTGGTATAGCGGACAGTGATATATGCAAGTCTTGTGACAACGAACGTGAAGATGTCAACCACATAATTTTGGGTTGCAGCAAGTTCAAAGAACAAGTTGATAAGCTTATACGCGATCTGATAGCAATGAAGGTAGAACTCCCAGTAAACGTAAATTGTTTGATGGCTCAAGAGAAATTCGAAATTAATAATAGAGAAACACTGTTACACTTCACGATTTAACTGTAGCTACAGCAGACCTCCCGTATAATGACCCGCATAACATAATTTCTTATTATACGGAACGTACCTCCGCGTCGTACGAGAGTTCACTATACACATCCAATAATGCAATAAAAAGTGCAAATATGTAAAGCTAGTATATGACATAATTCTATTAAAATTACATACGTTTTTCACTGAACACGTACAAAATTTATTAACGCCTTTGAAATGACATTCATTCATTAATAACCCGCTGTCTTTTTTCTAAATATCCTTACGACTTTTGCAACACATAAACTTTAATAAATAGTTCCAGTAAATGCATTTTCTGTGTATTGCGGCTGTTCTTATGTAGTATTATTCCAAAGCGCATTACTGCAATCTCGTAAAATAAATCTAGAACATAAATCCCAGAACTAAACTGTAGTTGACACTATTCCATTGTATCTCTGATGAAGGAACGTAAATATTAATATTACGGACATTACCTCCCCTCTAGAACTTCATATACACCTACAAATAACTTACACATTGAAGCCACGCGTACATGTACGAGTTCTCGGTCTATGTTTAGGGAAATGTTTCAGATAATACAAAATTCATCCATTAACTATCCCACTGCTGACGTGGTTTGCGCAATTTAACAGACGCTTTATGAACTGTCTAGTTCCAAAAGGCGAAGAATGCCATGAATAGAGAAGTTCGTGTCATGACTGCGTGATATATATTCTGCCTTTGTAAAAGGAGCAACATAATAATAGCAGTACTACATAAAGTAATGTCTAATGTTAAACGGAATGGATTAAAGTCGATGAATTCCGGTTATGGAATTTAGAATAAATGTGTTAAAACAGTTAAATGAATAGTGAACGTCTCTTCCAGCAAGAGAATGGAAGATTTGTATGTTTGCACGTTCTTAATATATGTAATTCCAAGTGCTAGTTATCATCATATAATGATATAATCAAAATTTTACAATAATTTCATTATATAACAGTAATAAAAGTTACTAGTTACAAGATAATTATAAATTAAGAATATATAAAGTGATGAAATTAAATTAGCTTGTCCTAAAAATAAATTGAACTACACAACAAATAATAATTATAAAATGAAAGAGACTAAATATAAAGCATATAAGTACACATCAGTGGAAAAATGAAGAAAACAGCTAAATTATTATAATTGAAATCTCACAAATAAAAGCTTTTTCAATGTTAATAAATTAATATTAAATTAACCTAAATCCTGGTAAACAGAATTCACGTTTCTGCACACTGATATTACTAGTAATTAACAATGATACGCGTACCACTAAATGGTAGATAGAACATAGCTTTAGTTCGACTGTTTAATCAAAGAACTTTATGTTTAGAGAACTTAACAGCAATCGTCTCTCTAGTTATTAATTTAAAAATAAATATAATTTGTGATATAATTCTTCGGTCAGTCAAGGAAACAACATATTTTCGTAAAAAGCAAATTTATGTAATATCATATAAATAGCCTGGATTTCAATTGAGATTGAGCAGTATTCGAGTTTGGCTCATATATGTTATAATAAGCACTTTGCTACTTAGTTATGTTGTATTCCTACTCGAAAAGCCAGATGTTCTAAATGCTTGTTTATATATCTCCAGGACATGGTCGTTAACTATCAGTTTCGAATCAAACAGTACGCCCAGATCTCTAAAAGTATTACAGGTTTATGTAGGTGTTCCATATATATAACATATATATATATATTAATAGTATTCCATATTCTGGCGAATGTCATAGCTCTCCACTTCGCAGCATTTAGTAACAAATGATTTTCTTCAATCCATTCACAAATGATTGCAGGATCAGCTTACAAAGCATCGCAGTGACCTAAGATATTTTTCTATAAATTTTCAAATCATCCGTATACGTACATCAAATATAACACATAAGAGCGGCCACGAGACGAAACACAGTAGTACACCGAGAATCGCCTGGCCACAACAAGATCCGAAACAAAGATAATCTGCATAATTCACACGTCCATCCAGATACAAACAAACAAGCCCAACACCATGAGAAAATCCAAACCGTTGCAACCCAACCAAAACCGCATCGTGTTGTAACCGATCGAAAGCTTTTGAAAAATCGGTATAAGTTGTATCAACATAATGACAGTCATCTAAAGCTTCTGAAATGTAACGAAAACTATACACAAATTCGACCGTGTCGACCGCCTCTTAAATAAATCTACTTGAACAATATTGTCTCAAATACCTTAGAAGTTACGCACCATGATAATTTTTAATCTCATTCTTATCACCAGATTCAAAAATACATACTATTCTAGACAAAGAAAAATGACCACATCCCATTTGGACCTATAACCAATTTGTCATTCACGATAGTCAATTTTCGAAGAACATCATGTCGGTGAAAGTTTTCAAGGAAAATCGAGGTGTAAAAATATTGCCAATAATGTTGTGAGGTACACCAACGTCGACCTTTGTGTACACTGACGCGAAATGATCAATAAAGGCGCTTGTTGTATCAGAGGCGAGGAGTGTTGTTTTATTGCTAAGATAGCAGAGAACTATCATCTAAAACTAGACATAGAAGTACATAGCAATCGAAACAATGGATGGAGGCTGGCACACAGTTAATACAATTGCAAATCTAGTCCCCCCCCCCCCCCGTTCCCTGAAAGTACTTCTTAAAATCCATTTAAAGAAATTAATACGATTTCAGGAAGGTTGTTAGAACAGGAAAAATTTGCCATTCTGTGCCGCACGTATACGACGTACTCATTCAAGAGACAAATGAAACACTCTTAGAATTTTTCTTTTTATTATCTTCATTCGACTCGCAATGCACGTTATATCTTTCATGAGTTTATAGAACGGAATATTTCATTTGTTCTCATATAAACACGCGGCTATGCGTGTATGCAGACTCAGGACAAGAAGGGAACCGCATGGCTTTCTCCGTTTATTTCCATCTTCTTCCGTTCTTGTTCCTTTTTTGTTTGTTTGAAATATTAAGTCATAAAACTCGTTCGGAATGCCTACAGCATCACGAATGCGAATTACAATTTTTTACTGACCTTGTTGGCGTCCAATAAAAAGCAGGGCGCCGAGCCAAATAAAAAGGGGATGTATATCACCTAGTCGGTAGTTCAGTCGACCCCGAACAACCTTTAAACTTCAAATTTTATTCACTCCCGAGGAAATAGAAATATAAATTCGACGTGTGTAGGTGCACTAACACGGGTGGTACCACGAGATAATCGCAGTAATGTATTTTAAAATACTTTCTAGGAAAATGGTGCACACAGGTAACATTTTGCATTCGTTACCGTTAAGCAAGGAATTATTTTTGGAACACGTAATGGTGATTCATAAAGAAAAAATATATATTTAAGTTAGACCCATCATTCCCTTCGCTTAAGAATTATATTTTAATATGCTTATAAATACCTTCTAGTGGAGATTTAGTCCATTGTTGGTTGCCTTGTCTGGTCCAGCGGTTGTCAACTAGTTTATTGGGACACGCTGGTGTGTCGCTAAAGGACGCTAAATGTGTCGCGCAATTTGTAATTCATTTTATTGTAGCTAATTGCATTGTATCTATTTATTATTACTGGAGTGCATAAAATCAATCGTCGCTTCAAACGTGCGCCGAGAACTTAGAAAAGGTTTTGTCGCTCTTACATATGTAATGCAATGTGCGTCTTCATTCGGAGGTGTTCACTTGTACTACGAAGTTTTGTATGTTGTCTAGAATTATATCGCGGTTACCCAGACCGAAAAAATGACAATTAGTCGCAGTAAATAAGTTTATGTGTAAATTTCTGGATTTAATATAAGATGGCGTAGAAGCGAAATGCTTAGTTTGCGATAGACCATTCACGAAATTTTGTGCCATTTACTCGCGAATATAAGAAAATGAAATTAATCGGCATTTGAAAATAAAAAACTCTGGTTATGTAGACGAAACGACAGATTGCAAAAAAAATCTATTGTTAAAATCATAGTTTGTACAATGAAATCACTTAAGGCAATATTTTCAATCTTCCTAGCTTCCAGAAGAATACAAAAAAGCACTGCCGAACTCATTTGAAAAGTGGCATTAAATACATTGGAAGAATTTGAATTTTCGGGAGACCAGTACTTAATATTTATGACTGACAGCGCTGCATAATTTGTTATATGAATAAAATCCATACTGTACCTCCTGTGGTAGAAACGAGTCGATAGTTATTCAGAGGTAAATGGTTTGATAGCTAACAAGAGCTGTGTTCAAAAGCATCCCGACGTCTCTAAACCCCCACAACTCATTCTTATATGCTGAGTAACATGGCTAGCTACTGCCATTAAGGAGAGTCGAAAGACATTCCAACATTCTGAAGTTGAAGCAGATTTACCAATAATTTACGTAAATTACAAAGGAGTAGTTGAAGCGATTGATAAATTAGTCTTTCACTGCTGTGAAAATGTGAGGCCGGAACATATTCAAAACTCTTTGAGTAAACATCTAATACAAGTTGATGATGGCTGGAGTGACGGCGATAATCTTCTATTATCATATTGGCAAGATAAAATGAAGTTAAGAGATGTAGAGAAACAAGTAGAAGAAGTTACTGCAATGGTAACGCACATTTCGCAAGATATGACAAGAAGTTATTGAATGGGGCCGTTGGACGAAAAGGATCATAAGAATTCATAAACGATATGGATATTTTGGAACACGACGAAGAAGTAGGAGTGATACCACGACGTGTAAGGCGTACTGAGGCAGTTAGAAGTTTTGAAACGTGTTTAACATGGTCTGGCAAAAATGGTGAACCGGAACATCACATTATAATTCTATCTGAAATGAAAAAACGAGGCCAAACGGAAGGACAAGCTACCGTTAAACAAAGCAGAATCACTCAATTTCTAATAGCTTCTTAGATTTACTTCTTATTTTTCAAGATTAACTTTATAGTTTCTTAGTCATGCTGTACATATCTTTCAATATGTGATATATTTGTATAAAACAGATGTTAATGTTTGGTTTTAAAATAAACAACTTCTCATTGTGAGAGAGTTGAAATTTGTAGTTGCTTTATTTAGAATAATGGATATTTTCTGTCTTTTTCGATAATCCGAATCAACCAGTGCAATTATTAGTTCGGATTGAAGAGGTTGAACTGTATTACAGTTATTTTTATTATTACTATTCTCATTATTATTAAATATTACAAAACGTATATGTATTAATATTTTAGGTCAATACAAAATTGTAGGACTAAAAACACCTACGGCAAAAATCTATAAGTAATTAACAGAGATTTTATTTATAAACAGTTGGCAAGTGCAGGAGAGATAAATTATTATAATATAGAGATGGTATGTACTTTTTGTGTGTGTATTCATTATTTCAGAAAAACTTTTATAATAATGTTACGTGAACGATATTTATAAATGCCTGTCTGGGAAGCATGAAGAAAATTGGCACGAATGCGACATTTAGCAATATCAAATAGAACTTTATACATCTTAATTAGTGGCAAAAATGTATGAAACTATATCGTGACGGGGTATGTCTAGATTCGTTTACTATTCTTGCGTGCAGCTTGCAACTGAATGTGTACAAATGATGTATGGCTTTAATATCATTCTTTCAGTTTAGCAAATCTCGGTCTTTAGCATTCGCCCGCACTGGTTCGCCTATATTCGAAGACGTAACGGAAAACAGTGCGGGCAAGTGATTTCGAATATGAGCGCCACGGTGCGGTAGTGCAAGTTAATGCGACCGTAACATTGCCAAAATGTAATTCCGCGCCTCGCAGTTTCTCGCTTTATATCTTCCGCATGGTGATTTCATTGTTTTCAGCGTTTGTACTCCTAATAAAGGCAATATGGCCCAATAAAACCCCAGGCGGAATCGGTGTGTGTGCATTTTCGGAGTCGGCGAGTTTTACTTTAACTATTTGTCATTTTTATAATCTAATCTTCCAGACTTACGACCAACATGTACGTATATTAAATTGTTTTTAAATTAAAATAACTGATTTCCTATCTAGTGTGATGTTCGCGTGAAGTAATTGGAGAAATAATTTTAATGTCAAAATATACAGAGCAGCTATTTTAATTTTGAATACACAATCAGGCATGATTTTTTAATATTTGATGCCGTAAAATAATGTAATAAAAAATATTAAAAAAATCTAAAGTATAAATTGTCATATTTTACAATTTATACATACACACACGTATATATATATATATATATATATATATATATATATATAGTCATATTTTATATTTACTATTTATGACCTTTTGTAAATATATTGGAAATGTTATTTTCAAAAGTTATTGGGCCCAAATATAAGAGACAAATATTATAACCAGCGAAAACAATATAGAGAAATTCAGATAAGTTCAGATATTGAGGTTGAAGAAGTAGCAGGAGTTGTTAAATTGTTAAAAAAAAGGTAAAAGCATCTGACCATGATCAGATCACCGGAGAGATGCTAAAGAATTTGAGAAGGAAGATGAAGTGATGACTGAAATTTGCAACAAAGCATAAAAACAAGGTGTCAACCTAATGGAGATAATGCTGCCTGTTTTCAGAAACTGAGATAAATGTCATTGTAATAATTACTTTAATTGTATCCAAAGTGTAAGAAAGAATTCTGAAGCGGAGACTAAGGCCAGACGTACACCCACTAGTACAATCACAGAATGCCTTCAGAAAGGGTAGAGGTGTCATGACTATCTTCGCAATAAATCAAATAATAGAAAAATCTCGAAGAACAAAAACCAAAATATTCATGGCATTTATGGATCTTAAGACATTTGACAAAGTATCTAGAGAACAAATTAATAAAATGTTTGGAAAAACTTGCAGTAAATTCACTTTTAATATTAACGGTAATGCGTCTACATAAATAGATAATAAACTGTTAGAGTTGAAAACTTGACATCATAGAAATTTACAGTTAAGGATGACAGAGAAGGATCCCCAGTCCGGTCTGGTTTCATATAATAATGCGATGTTGTAAAGGAAACAAAAAAATCAGAGAAAAACTGCACATTGGTTACACAAACTGAACACCCATATGGATACAAGAATATGCATTTACTGATGATTTGATTCTATTTGTAGAAAATGAAGGACAAAGAAGAAATACAAGTGGATGGAATAAGAGAATAAATCTAAACTAAAAGAAAATAAAGCAAAGGTAGATAATAGGGCCAGAACCTTCAACGAATCGGAACTTAAAACGAGACTGGAAAATGCATCTAGACTACGTCACGTAATAGAAATACGATTGTAAAGAAAAGAGAAGTAACAAGAAAAACAAAAACGTACGTTAGGACTGTGTTCATCCTTATTATGATTTTGATTTGATGTTAAAGCTAAAAGCTGAATAATAATATTAGGAGCAAAATCCAGAGTCTTGAGATAAAATACCTAAAGGCGATTCTAAGAGTAACAGGGTTAGATAGATTTAAAAACATTACAGTGAGAGAAGAACTGAATATCAAGTCGGTAACTGAGAAAATAGAAAGATCAACTGATACAGTAAAGGAAACATCTTGAGGATGGATAAAAATAGACCGTTTAAGCAGGTATCGAAAGCAAAAGTAAAAGAGAAGAGACGAAGCGGTATACATATGAGCACCTTGAATAACAGTATCCAAAATACTATTTAGGAGAGGAATGACACGATGATAACAAAGACACTGCTATCAAATAGGACGCATTGTAGAACGTTGATAAATGGACAACTGTATAATGCTATGGAATAACATGTAGTCAATATGCAAGTGTATATAGAGGCTCTAAAGTAGCAACGTTACACCTTTGAGTATTATAAGTATAGAATATATATACATAAATGTAATTCTATCCTTGTAGTAATATATAACATATCTAAATGGACTTATCTAGCAAGTAAAATGTACCTCTATAGTAGTAGTATTAATTGCAAGTACAGAGGTAGTATTTCGTAAGTTACCCGAACGTGCTCGAGAATTTCACAGACTGTCTCTGTAGCATCGCAGTCGATTCTCACGTTACGAATCATGGTTACAGGCAGCGTTTTACTACCAAATATTTTCAAAATATAAATGATTTTAAAATTCGATCCGAAAGAAGCTGCAGCTATCAAGAAAAGTCAGATAAAATTTCAAGATAAACGGGTTAAGACAAATTAACAAACTATTCACAACAAATACTTCGGGCTAGTGGATGAAATAGAAAAATTCGAAAATCTTTTGTTGCCGGTATTGAAATCATTGGAAAGAAAAAACATTGTCCACTCACAGAAATGGGGTGTGGAAGACGCAAAAAATTATTTTGTTTTAGAAAAGCGTTACACCAAGATTCATTTTTTACTATATTAACACAAATTTGTGAAGGTGTTTAATATGCTCTTGCAGATCCGTTAATTAATTTAAAACGTTATTTCAATTACGTAAATTTATTGTTGTTTTCTGGCTCGCATTGCAGAAATAATTGTAGAAACACATCTTATGCTTCAAATATTTAACGGATTCTATCACGTTTGTCACTTCACGAAAGATAGTTAAAACGGGCAGTGCTTCACCACATTTTATAGATAACTACTTACTACATGTATGCCTATGGCGTGCAGTTCAATCTCTTTAATAATAAGTATGATGTTCCAAAATTCATTCTATCGTATATATGATGGGCTTGCAAAAATGTGCCATCAATATTGGGGATATTCTATTTCATGCTGATAAGATTGGTTTTATCTTTGATATAAACTGATTGATAAAGTGTAAACGGTTTAGTTCAAAGAAACTACAGAAATAAGTTCTTCCCCGACCATATCAATAGTTATAATGGTACGCGCAATTTTTTCAATAGAAAATTTGTTGTATATATTTTAATTTTAATTTCATTCAAATAAAGATGCTGATTAATTTCCAAATGTAAATATATTATACTAATTCTCAGAACGGAGGTCTTAATTAATATAAATATGTCATGGTATTTATATAATTTTGTTTAAGTATATTTATGTGTACTTTCCCTTTACCCTTATATTTGTGTTCTTTATATGATAGCTTGGCTTATTTTTATAATGTAGGTTTAATTTTAAGAGAATGTAGTAATGGTTTATTTTATATAATCCCTTATTACAGTTTATAGTTTTTTCAATGAACGCTTATTGTGTCTATTGTGTATATTATCTCAGCTTATGATGTACACTTATAATAAATGAGCCAGCTGTGCCCAAGGGTAAATCTCTCTGTCTATAGAGTGGGTAATAAAATATGGATGACAGAGCCTAAGAGCTCAGAGAGAACACATGAGTCTAAAAGCTCCAGAAGAAAAGAGACAGGGTTAAATCTGGGATAGCAGGTCATTTTGCTCATAGTGACGTGTCATCTGACACTAGGTGTAACAAACATTTTTTCTGCAAAGAAGAATTAATGGGAGCATAGTAAAAATGTATTTATCCGTACAACCGGAGATCGATAGACAACATTTAATAATATTCAAGAGCGAATAATTAGTGAGTGCACGAATCCATGCATTTGGGTGAAAGAGGGTTCGAAGCAGAGACAACCAGCATTTAAACAAGATAAGACCTGTGAAATAGATAATATTTGGTAAAAAATCCTATTCGTTATTATATCGATTTTGTTGTGTTTTATTTATAATTATTTATAAGAAAAATTCTCCTAAAGTAATTCTGATTACTATTAAACAAATATTTTATGAGCTTTTTCCGCTATTCAGATTAAAGGAGTATGCAGATGTGTGCATCTTTCTTCGTAATCCGAATCGCCCTGATAATTATTATTTGTAGAGAGAGTGGCAGCTTTACATTTATTTTTAAAGACACATGTTTGTCTCAGTTTGTCAGTTGGTAACTTCTGTTGACATAATAAATTGTTACGTCACCCCCGGATCTTGTATTCTTTTTATATAATTTCCAATATTAATTATCATTTAAGGTGCCCCACAAAATATAAAGCTATTTAAATATTGAATAAAAATTCGGTAACTAATTGCTCAAAAGTAGGGTCAAAAACAAGAATCCGTAGCATGTCAATATAATTATCAAATCTGGTAATCTAAAAGAATGAATTCGGCGAACTGTAAATTCAAACTTTATTGAGACAGATTTTCTCTAATGAAATTTTCAATTTTGACCGTTTACTATTGATTCAAAACTTATTAATCCATTCCCGATCGGTGAAACTGGTCTAAGATAAATTCAATTTTTTCTTTTCTTCTCTGTCATTATTAATGCATTTGTGTTTGTATAATACTATCATAGAACTGTTTCAAAGCAATACTACTTATTAATATTGAAAATATTAAACAAAATACACACCTTCGCCTTCCATTACCTTTCCAGAAGAATAATGGTTCTAATTAAGTAATGCTTACATTTTCACGTGAAACAATATTTCACGATAATAATTACAAACATGTGAAATGAAATAAAAATTAAATTTTCAATTATTGTTAATTAATTCATAACCTTAAGGTAGGTAGTTTCAAAGACTCCTCGAATATCCAATGCTTGTAATCATTACCAAACAGGTTAGCCGCACATATTTTCATTGTCTTTCGAGATTTTGTATCAGGTAGATTTAGTGGATAAATTCCGATTCGTGGTAGGGTGAGTGAAAGAGGAGACGATACTATAACGACGCGATTTTATCAATCACAACTGTTTAATTTTGTTTGCGGAGCGTTGGAATCAATATTTACGTTATGTTCATTTCAGTGAATTTGTGGTTTTATCGTTCTTCCGCAGACTATTTATCGAGCGACTAATTTGATGAATAAACGTGCTGTTCATTGCTGACAGGGTTTTGAAATGTATGTTTTATGTACGAATATCTAAAAATTAGAATATATTTGATAAAATTAATAACCGTCTCGCCAATTTTCTGTTACATTTGGTTTTATAACACACACTGAGTAGCAAACTACACATGGTGTATTTATATATTAAATTCGCGTTTAATGGTTTTAAAATTGTATGTTTAATTGTATGGCAATTTCTATTTTAATTAAAAAAAGTTAAAATTAATAAAAAAACAGAAGCCATATTTTTATAATTATTATTTCTATGGATTTTCTGTCTTTTACAAACGAACAACCATTTTTTACGTCTGTCTAACATTTTCATTTAGCTTTTTTTTCTCTATATAGTTTCAATTGTTCTATTACCGAAATATATTCCTTTCCATTGATGGGCATGTAGTCAATTACCTTATTTCACATGTACTTCAGGCTTGTGCGTTTTAGTATCTTGGTTATACATATTTTTTCTGTTAGTTCAAATGTCGTAGTTCCCATGTGCGACGACACGAAAAAAACGAAACACGCAGTAAAAATATATACCTTTAAACAAAATTTTGTACTAACGTCTTCTGTGTTGAGGTTAACAAACGACTAAATTTTCATTGAAAAATTCGTACCTTTCATAAAGAAAATTTAATAATGAGTTGCTGCGCTATGTAAATGAAACTATTCTACTATTGACCCAGGTATGCTTCTAATGGGATAAGGTAAGTCTATTATGGGAGCTCATTATCATGTAGCTATTGTAAGTTCATAGATGCGTGTGAAAGCATACCAAACATTCGACTTCACATCCAAATCATATTCTGCAGACGATATGCCTGGCGATTGAGCTGACCGATAGAGCATATTGATGTTAGTTTCTTGTAGGCAGCATAATGTAACAGCTGCAACATCAGGACCGGCATTGCCTTAGTGTAATATGACATTATTTAGCACTTATATTTGTGGTAAAGTGAATGGTTCTAGGAGAACGTAAATATACTCAAGCTCATCATCATGTACCTATTGTAAGTTCATTGCGTTTAGAAGCATACCAAACCTTCGACATCACATCCCAGTCATTTTCTGCAGACGATATATCTGGCAATTGAGCTGACCAATAGAGCATATTGATGTTAGTTTCTCGTATGCATAGCAACTGCAACATGAGGATGGGCATTGCATTGGTGTAGTGTGGCATTATTTAGCTCTTATATTTATGATAAAGTAAATGGTTCAAGAACTACGTAAATATACCGATCTCTAAGGACAAGCAATGTTAGTATATCTTCCCGTTTGGTTCTTCTAAGTCGCACCCGCGTGGCGATTTATTATAAATGCAATACCCATCTCATGTAGTGCAACAATACGATCCATTACGAAATTGCTTACCTGGTAATAATTTGGTTGCCTTCGAACCCTTACCATTTTAGTACACTAATTCATAAGTATATACCATTATTAGAATCATGCCCAGGCGAATAACAAAGTAGAACAGTAACACATTACTAAGTTTGGAGGATATGAATTTTTTAATGGAAATTTAAACATGTATTATTCTCAACGTGGTAAATATTTGTAGAGAATTTGGTTTTAAATATATTTACTTTTACTGAGTAACTCGTTTTTTGGTCTCGTAATATACTATTCTTGTATGTGCTATTTTATCTCCAAATGCTTTTCCTCGGTCATTTTCTCTTTAAAGTCCACGGTCTCTTTTCTGTATCATGTTACCATATGTTTATTATGAATGCAAAAAACTTCATAAATGATGATAACCCACGTGATCTCTTTTAAGTATGCCAATATTGCAGAGCAACAATAAATAGAAGATTTCCGAAATTTTTTGAATTTATACATTTCCTCAAATTATACACTTTCTTTTCATTAAATAAGAAGTAAAACTGGAGAATTTTATATTAGAATTTATTGTAAATAATTAGAAATAATATAGATGTGGTTAAGAAAATGAAAATGTCCATTGCTTCCAGGAAATCATTTACTCTTCTCTATAAATGTTCAAACACACACTGAAGGTTGTGAATGGTAATATTAGCAACTTGTCAAATTATTTCTTGCAGCCCTTGTAAATTATGTAATCTTAAAGTTGTTTCAAATCATGCGGTTTTTTTTAAGATTAAATAAAATATAGATGGCGCACTGAATTTGTTTGGGTATGTGGGCATTTAAAAAGTGTGATGTACGACATTTATAAAAATGGCTTCGTACCCGGTACAACAACGCGTTCAAATTGTTGAATTATTTTATGAAAATCAGCGATCTGTGAAAAGGGTTTTTTAGAAAATTACGTGCATTTGATGGTTTACATAATCGTCCATCTGAAAGCACTATTGGTCGAATTATTTAAAAAATTCAAGAGACTGGTTCCGTGGAAAATCACAAAAGTGAAAAATACAGTCGTAGTGGTCGTTCACAAGAAAATATTGGTTTAGTTGGTGAAAGTGTTGCTAAAGATCCTGAAATGTCCATTAGACGACGTTCACAACAACTTGGACTGGATCAACAACATGGCGTATTTTACACAAGGATTTAGCTCTGAAGGCATATAAGGTTCAAATAACACAGGAACTGAAGCCATTAGGTCATTTAAAACGTCGTTCATTTGTCAATTTCATCAATAAACAACCAGCTAATTGATTCTCAAAGAATAATGTCTTCCGATGAGGCACATATTGTACTTGGTGGCTATGTTAATAAACAAAATTGCCGTATCTGGGGTGAGGAAAATCCACGAATTATTCAGGAGAAACCTATGCATCCTAAACAAGTTACTATTTGGTGTGCATTATGGTCAGGTGGTGTAATTAGACCTTACTTCTTTGAAAATGCTGCTGGTGAAGCTATAACTGTGAATAGTGATCGATATCGTCGGATGATAACCGAATTTTTGTGGCCTGAATTAATAAATATTGATCTAGAGGATATGTGGTTTCAACAGGATGGCGCTACACCTAACTTTGCACACGAATCAATTGATTTGTTGAGAGAAAAATTTCCTGGACCTGTAATCTCAAGAAACCAGATGCTAATTGGCCACCAAGATCATGTGATTTGACACCGTTATATTATTTTCTTTGGAGTTATGTGAAAAGTCAGGTTTTTAAAAACAATCCAGAATCAATTCCTGCTTTGAAAGATGAAATTATTCGTGTCGTTGGTGATATAGAGCCTCAATTATGTCAAAATGTCATTGAAAATTTTAGCAAAAGAGTAGACGTCTGTGGAGCTGCAGGAGAAGGCCATTTGGCAGATATTATTTTTCGCATATAAATATAATAACTGATACTTCAATTACCAATAAAAAGTTTTTGAAAGCGAATGCAAATTGTGTGTTTTATTTATTCTTTAAAAAAACCGCGAAATTTGAAACACCTTTTATATCTGAATAGCCAACTCGACATGTAATGGATATAAGAAAAGGGTGCAGCGAGTAAGGCGTGATTTATTTACAAAGTCTTTACTTTCTATATTTTATGTTTTATAATGCAAATGTTTTAATAATGTTCGTCCTTTCGTAAGATATCTTAAATCATTCTGGGCGTGTCTATCTCAAGTATTTATTTCATTTAACTTTGCCATACATACGAGGGAGCGTTTTTATATTCGCGGAATGGGGGACAAGGGGTGGAAATAAAAAACCAAATTATTTTTCTTTTTCAATATATTCACCTGCAAGACGGATACATATTTCACATCTTTCAATTAATTTATTTATACCCTCATAAAAAAATGATTTCTCTTTATCTGCAAAATACGCCGAAACTGCCTCCTTGACTTCATCATCGGCAGTAAATTTTTTACCCCGCAGCTCTTTTTTCATTTTCGGAAACAGGTAATAATCACTCGGGGCCAGGTCTGGGCTGTAGGGTGGGTGATTCACAATTTCGAAGCCCACCTTATGCAGGGCAGCTAACGCAACGCGGCTCTTGTGGACGGGCGCGTTGTCGTGCAAAAGCAGAACACCTTTTGTCAATTTTCCCCGTCTTTTCTCTTTAATGGCTTCTTTTAGTCGCTTTAATATTGAAGCGTAATATTCTCCGGTTATAGAAACACCTTTATCTTTATAATCAATCAACAATATTCCTTCCGAGTCCCAAAATACCGTTGCCATGAGTTTCCCAGCTGATTGTGACACTTTAAATTCCTTGGGAGGTGCTGTGCCCTTTTTATGCCACTGCATGGAGTCTTGTTTGGACTCAGGTTCATAATGATGAACCCATGTTTCGTCTCCAGTAACAATTCCACTCAATACACCATCCCTGTCTTCATTACAGAGGTCCAAAAATGCACGCGAACACTCTACGCGTTGTTGTTTTTACGGCGGCGTGAGCATTCTCGGCACCCATCTTGCGCTGACCTTAGACATGCCGAGATGATCGTGTAGGATTTTAAAAATTGTTGTATTGGATACTCCAACCATTTCTGCGAGTTGTTTCTTCTTTAGTCGAGCGTCTTCGAGTACAATTTGTTCAACTTTTTGGATAAGTGCTGGCGTGGTCACCTCAATGCTCCTGCCCGGCCTCGGGTCGTCTTCAAGGGATTCCCTTCCTTGTTTAAATAAACTATGCCACTTGTACACCATGGTTTTTCCTGGACAAGAGTCGCCGTAAACCAATGACATCTCATTCATTATGGTCGCGACTGATTTTCCTTGCCTGATAAGGAACTTTATAACGGCACGATATTCGATTTTTTCCATATTTCACTTTTCACTCCTGATTATGTTACTTGGTTGACGATAGCTCAAAGACTAACTGTCTAATAACAATGAAACTTCGTATTTATACTAATCATGAGTCGCTGCATAGGCCACGCTCCCAATGCGCCTACTCACCCCTCTACAACCCGCTCATTCCGCGAATATAAAAACGCTCCCTCATAAGTATTATATTTTATAAATTACATAAACCGTCTGTATAGTAAGAGACGCGGGCTGGTATCCCATGAAGGGAAAGGTAATGGGTGGCTGGAGGGGAAAGAGAGTAGGCAGCAGTATCTTCCCTATAATGCAACTTGTTAGTTTTAGTTCAGTTATCCGTTGTATGTGATGCAGGTTATTATCTGCTTCACATACAAAAACACTATTTCAAAACGTTTCGCATACACTGAACATATTTCAACAGAAATTTATTTTTATTGAATGCGTTCAGTGTATGCGAAACGTTTTGAAACAGTGTTTTTGTGTATGAATTGCAAAGATCCTAAAATGACAATTGTTGCAGTTAGGTACTTGCATAAGTTCGAAGACTTCCCCAGACAATGATTAAAGCATTATTAACACAAAGTGTCGATAATCTTCAGAGCGCGGAGGACGCGCCACTATAAAAACGCGGCAAGATAAGGGAAATTATTAGTTCATTAAAATAATCACAATTAACACTTTGCCATGAATAATCCAACTTAGTAAGAAGAACACAGATACTAGTTTAATGATAATTAGGAGAAGATTATTAATAATCACAATTATTAAATCTTTGCTGCCCGATAAACATCGACAAGCGTGTGTCATCTGGACACGAGAAAATTTCAGCAGAAACTGATTCAACGTCGTGTTTACAGTTGAATCATCTCTTTGGATCTAGTTATCTCAAAGGAAGACATAATTAACGGACAAAGAACGCCCTTTAAAACAGTTGGTGTCTGGGATTGCGTTAACATGCGGAGTTTCGGAAGTTTATACATCTTTACTTACATTTTAAAGGCGAAATCAATGTTAATATTGTATAAGAGAGTACTTTTAAGATCGGGAGAAATATGGTGTAAAAAACAATGTAGATTAAATCCCACCAAAAGCCAAGCCAAGTAAAAATGCTTGGATTTTTATTAAGCAGAAATTTCGTGGGAAATGTGTATACAAGATTTCTCTGTCCTGTCGCAATATAAATAAGATATGGTTTTCAATATCCATGAATTATGCGGAAAATTTGATCGTAAGTAACGGAAGTCAAGTGAGACTGTTCGTAAAAATAAAGAAGACTAGTCGCTATACCTAACACTAGCATATTATTATATATCAATGTTTTTGTTAGGCTTTTTATGGTAGTAATATTAGCCTGTGTTTCTTATTATACAGACTGTATATACGCCTTGGTTTCATGTGCCTTTCAAGATACTTAATAACAAGCCCATTTTTCGGTAGCTTGACTATAATAGAATTTATTTCCATAGTTTTACGTTATAAATAGGGCTGCCAATTCTTAATGTGATAGTGTTAAAAAGCTGTAATATTGCTACAATTAATAGAAACTGTAATGTAAGGTTCATAAAAAAGTTTTGAGACTTAAGTACGATGGCTGTTGTATTATTATTTGTAGTTTACCTTATCCCTTACTTGTCAATTTGGTAATTAATTACTATCTCGAGCAACAATATAAAATTATATTGTATGCGACAAAATTATAAACAATATTAAATCCGATTGAAACAATAAAAAGTCGTGGCTCTGCGTGGACGAGACTACAGACTGTAAAAGAGTGTCTGTTGTAGTATGAAGTCCAGAAGCTTTTAAAACGTCAGTGTCAATGTTACTAGCTAGTAAGAGACAGATGTAACACGTAAATTTCATGCTTCACGAAGTTCAACAGAAATTATTAGAACTTTTGTTAAAATGTAAATAATTTACTTGCTCAAACAAATGCTGTTTTTCTTAAATCTACTAAACGATTTCGAGAATGTTACAGACAGTATTCCGACACTCTTGTACGCAAGGTATCATGCTCATATGCAGTTTTTAAGTTTAATTTTACATTTAGTCTGAGAGAAGCATCAGATTTTAAAGAAATTCAGAAAAAATTAATGGTGCTGAGGTATTTACGAATTTACAAATTATTCAAAATTACAAGAGAATACTTGGGGAAAGGGACAAATTAAAAAATTCTTCCCTATCATTAGTAGAGCCGCTGCAAACACTGGACAATATCTGCAGGTGCACGGTTTAAATGACAAGAAAAATGATTTAGTTATAGGAAAGGTAAATAGTGTTTCAAATAAAGACTCAGATTTTATCAAATTAAGACAAATATGTAATGATAGTAACCGTGCTTCTCCATGTCCTTCATGTAACTTCAAAAATTATTTTAGATATGTTAATGTTACATTATTAGATGTCGAACGATGGTTTTCTTCGTAGTTATAAGAACATTCTTTCAGCACGGCGTATATCGCTGAGCAAGTCGTTATTGGGTATATACCAGATTCAGCAGATGTATAGCCGGATTCATTGAGATTGATAATATTTCGCAGAAGAGTAAAAGTTTCACATTTTTTTTATATTAATATTATTAAAATTTACTGGCGTCTAGCATCTCACTACGATCTACTGATTGAATAAATGGGGCAATTGATACCTTTTGGTTGAGTAAATAACAAGAATTTACGCTACCAATATAAGCGATTCAGATGGTCATTTAATCATTTAGGCAGTTATTTACGCAAAAGTACACAGAGATGCACGAATACTTAGGTGGTTTAAACTAAAGTTCCAAGTATTACGTATAACCCGTTACCTATTACTTACTGCGATGCGGATGCCTATGTCGCACCGCGTGACTTTATATCTCTTGTTACGAGGGTAGTTTGACAAGTAGTGAGAATGGAAAAGAAAAACGAATTTTTTAAATACAAAATAATTTTTATTTTTCAATATATTCTAGTAAAAGAGCAACACATTTATTCCAACGGTGGTCCAATGCCCTTATGCCATCTCTAAAATGCGTTTCCAGAAGGCTTGAAAAATACTCATTTACGAAGATGATAAGCTCGTCGTTAGACGAAAATTTCTTTCCATCTAGTGCCGTTTTCAATTTTGGAAAAAGGTGGAAGTCGGAAGGGGCTAGATCCGGCGAATAAGGCGCATGCGGTACTAATTGGAAATGTAACTTGTGGATTTTGGACATCGCCACTGTGCTGGTATGCGAGGGAGCGTTGTCTTGGTGAAACAGAATCCTTTTCTTTGTCATTCCTGGCCGTTTAGCACGAATCTCAACATTTAATTTTTGTAGAAGTTCTGCATAGTATTGTCCGTTTATTGTGGCACTTTTCTGAAGGTAATAAATGAGCAAAATGCCCTTTGAATCCCAAAAAATTGATGCCATCACCTTGTTTGCCGATAAAGTGGTTTTCGCTTTCTTTGGAGGTGCAGAACCACGTTCTAACCATTGTTTCGACTGTTGTTTAGTTTCGGGTGTACCGTAGTGTATCCATGTTTCATCGCAAGTAACAAATCGCCTACAAAAGTCAACCGGATTCGGCTTACAAAGGTCCAAACACTCATTGGAAATGCGCAAACGAGTGAACTTTTGATCTGTCGTAAGCAATCGCGGCATCCATCTTGCCGAAAGTTTGGAAAGGCCCAATTCTTTCGTTAAAATGTGGTGTACGCGTTCTGTTGAAATGTTTACCATGTCTGCTATCTCTCTCACTTTGAGTCGTCGATCTTGCGTAATAATATTATGGATTTTCATAATCATTTCCTTAGAAGTCACGATTTTGGGTGCTCCAGAGCGCGCTTCATCAACAAAGCTTGTTCTACCACGTTTAAATTCATTTACCCATCTACTTATTGTGGCGGATGATGGAGCAGATTTACCTAATGTTTCCCGTAACTCATCTTTAATTTCGTTAGCTTTCATACCCTTAATTTCGAAACACGATACTCTGCTTTTTCCATTTTAACAAAACGACGTGTTGCTTCTTTGTCAATCAGCTGTCAAAAATAAACTAATCAACCGATTTAACTAAATATCGGAATGTAAACATATGTATAAATAGGTAACCTAAATTACAGTGAATTTGTTTTACCAATTAGAGTGTCATCTATGTGTCATTCTCACTACTTGTCAAACTATCCTCGTATAAGGAAATGAAAAATTTCATTATGTACACTGCATATCGTAATTGAAAAAAGGTGTATGTGTTTAACTTTAGTTTAAATATTAAGTTCAAATAGATGTTCCATGAATATGGTGCTGTCATGGTATAATTATTATATGTCTAACTAGGGTTTGCCTTTGGATATCTTATAAAAAGAAATTTCCTTTTTGTTTACCTATTAGACAATAAGTGTTCGTGCTTGTTTTGCTATAGAATATTGACGATTTAATTTGCGAGTT
The DNA here is from genome assembly GCA_031893035.1 of Dermolepida albohirtum. Classification (NCBI taxonomy): domain Eukaryota; kingdom Metazoa; phylum Arthropoda; class Insecta; order Coleoptera; family Scarabaeidae; genus Dermolepida; species Dermolepida albohirtum. Next base: position 202,496 of record JAVIWB010003101.1, read on the forward strand.
AAATAGTTGCTCGATATTTACTTACTGTATGCAGAGCGGTACTAGTTCACATCGTTTATGACCTAATTAATACAGATGATATTTGGTAGTGTATTTATATATAACTACATATATATAGTTAATTAACTATATTATGTTTATTAAGGTACAAGTATGTCATATTAATATATGTAGCCTTGAAATACCGTAGATTCCATTTGCCCGAATAGTAGTATAACTATATAATGAAATAAATATTTATACATTATATAGAGCATCCAGAGTGAATATGCCGCAGTTCACAAGTTTCTTTTGCCATTACTAAAAGGCAAAGACTGCATTTAATACCCTGTGCATATATACCATAAACATCGCAGAGATTCTCGCCATATAGTGTTTTAAATGGTGTAATCTGAAGAAGAAGGTAAGAGCAGCTTTAATTATTTTTTCGTACTGTGTTTATTGAGAGTATTAAGTCGGTTTTAATCATTTAATGTTCAGTTTCGTCAGATAACTTTTGTTGCTGATGCGACAGCCGTGTGCGTTCGAAAAGCTCTGTTATAATTTTCTAAGTAAGGCGTGGTATGTGGTAAGAAACACCGAGCTGTGGCACATTAACCCATATTTTTTTTCTATTCTGTTTGCTAAGTATTACACTTGTTTTTCTATTACTTCTTGGGTAAACAAACACTTATGGACAGTTGTGTATGTTCGAAAAAAACTAAAGATATTGTGGCCAGGAAGACCTAAAAAATGCCGCATCCGACATTAAAAATAGCAACGCGTCATTTCAAGAAAGCCGTCGTAGAAAGAAGAATGTACCAGGAAATTTAAGTAAAATAAAAGCAGATTGTAAAAGCTGTTTGAGTGCAAACTTTGAACTTAGTTAATTAGACACATACAGATCGTAGAAAGACAGGGATTTTCTCTAATATTGATTGATGTAACATATTCTTTTGTAGTCCAACAAAACATTTCTCATAATTTTAATGAAGAGAGAAAGCACGTTGAGTCATATTGCTAATGTCTATAGCTCGAGACAATGGCATGTGCGAAGATGAATTTGAATGAAAGAAAGATGAATGAAAGATTTAATCGACAAACCCAGGAAAATTTTTACAAATGTCGATTGAAAGTTATTGTCGGTTTTCAAAACTGCAGTGTGCATTTTTTTGAAATGAGAAAAGCTAAGTCACTATAACAACAAAACTTATTACGTTTAATATATCTGTCACTGAAGCTAGGTTTCTACAGGAGTGGAAGACAGCATATGCGGTATCAATTTTTAAAACTAGATCGACTTACCAGGCGAAATATTACAAGCCTGTATCTACCTTGTAATTCATTATGCGCTTCCTATCTTTAAATTCAAATGAAACAAAGTGTGTGTGATAACATCGAAATTTTTTATTCATTTGAAAGATCTATCAATGCCATTATGTGAATATAACATCGTGTAAAAGTCCGTTGCGGCTTCGCATTAAGGAATAAATAAAATATTAAGGAATAAATAAAGCACTTGGTGTAAATTTCACATATTATATTTATTGGATATTACCGAGCAAATAGGTTACAATTGTAACATGTAACCTGTATTGTAATTGCTCGATAATATCCTAACAAACGTAACTAGTCCAGTAAATATATAATAATGTCATAATAGATAGTGAACTTATATTTAACGATCACGTATACTATATAGTTAGAAAAGCAAATGAGATGTTAAGATTCCTAATAAGTACTTACAAATATTTTTCGAGAACTGATCCAATCTGTCGTTTATATTGCGCCTGTATGTGTTCTACATTAAGCTGTGCATCAACGATGTGGAATCTACAATATGATTGTTATACATAACGTGTAGAGGTCATTTAGAAGCATTTTGTGAGGTTGGCCGGAGCCAGACAAAATATTGAAAACACATGATATGGAGATATCAGCGTTTTGAGAATACGAGCTTTAATTGGCAAAAGAAAAGTTAGCGATGTGTATTAACGCTATAAAATTGTCAATGGTCACTTATGTTCCGATATCTTCAGTAGAATCACGTTTAGTAAACCTCTACGATCGCACCTGGCATGATGCACGCTTTCTTATATGACATATTCGCTAGCAGGCTTCTACTGTTTAGAAATCAAGTGCAAATATTGTGTCAATCTTGAAGTTTTAAGTTTCACTGATTAAACCTTGGACGTTATCGTTTCTTTCTGTTGTTTTTTCCTGTTCTTTTCTTTTTTTAATGTGACTACAAATGCATGTATTCGTGCATATTAATCGTGAGAATTTGTAATGAACAATAAGTTGAGATAATTTAGTTGAATTTGATGGAGCCTGTGGTTGATTGACTTGATCAATAAGGTTGATATATAACCCCTTTCCACATTAACTTTTGTAAATTCTGTATACGCATTTCGACAACCAAGCTGTCATCATCAGCAGATAATTTCTAAGTGTCGCACCTGGTAAAACAACTTGGTTGTCGAAATGCGTATACAGAATTTACAAAAGTTAATGTGGAAAGGGGTTATATATCAACCTTATTGATCATGGGATAATTTACTTTTCTATGTATAATAAAATAAATAAATACATAAACAACTATACATCGAAAACCCCATGATGATATCTGTATAAAACCAAAGTGTTAAAATGTACAAAAAATGAAAGTCTGCGAACTTATTTTTAAATAAGCCTGTATATACTTATATAAGTAGCTCTTATAATTTTTCCAAAATATATCTAAAAATACATATTTTGAATATTTTTAAATATATTATGGAACACTTGAAATAAACAAACAGTCGCTCTTTTTTTGTCAAGATTTAGATTTTTCCGTTGTGATATCTTTTGCGAAAGAGTAAGCAAACTAAACTTTGAAAAAACCTTTTTAATAGTATTATTTTAATTTTATTCTGCTACTAATTAAAATTACATTTATATTAAATCCGATTATATATGAGCATGAAAGGTTCAAAACAAAGGAACATCAATTAGCTATGCGTTTTTTTCTCTCTTGAGAGTTGGTCGGCGCATTTGTCAAAAAAAAGCCGGATGTCAGGGAAGAGAACAAGACCAGCTACTGACAATTAGTAGGCTCTGTTTGGTCTCCAGACATAATTGTGGTTTCTAATTGCGGCAGGTGCTTTCTGCAAATGTCAAAGGGCCGGATGTGGGATTTTACTCGCGCTTCTTTTTCTTTTTCTGTCTGTTTTTTCCTACGAGTGTCTACTTACTTTCAATTTATGTTTCTAGTAGTGAAATTATTTAGGTGCGATACTTTTCAATAATCTCTATTGTCGTTCTTATTAACAAAGTTAGTTTAAAAATTACTCAATGAAGAAAGAACATTTCGAATGTGCACAAAAATATATACAGTGTACATCATTAACACACATAAAAATATAAAACAATAGGTAGTGATTAACTTATAAATCCTGTTAACCAGCGAGGGCTTTTCAGTAAAAGCAAGACTGAATTTATTACAATCCAAAACGATGAGCTACAAAACGTCAAAAAGCAGAAAAATTATCCAAGCAGCATTTCACTTTGAAAAATAATAATTTGCGAGGTCGTTCAAGAACGTAGAGGCAGAAAAAATTAAATGGGCAAAATACGACCGAAAGATGGTTGGTACCCCTCCCGAACCCGACTATCTTGAGCTTGCAAATGTGGATTCATAAAAAAAAATAACTAATAAAGATATAGACGTCACAGTATTACAGAATCCGCAAACGTAGACTAATACTTAAGACGACGAGAAAAAGAAGAATTCATAAACAAATTGTATAATTTTGTAAGTTGAGCTAATATAATGGCGAGGTAGAAAAAAATGTATAACCACTATTTCAGCAGGCCAAGCTAATCTTTGCAGATAATATATATACAAAACTATACTTTACACATAATATCCCCCAAATGTACGTACACATGTTAGGTTCACAAAGATAATAGTCAATGTAGTATTACGTATTACTAAGTTAAAGTCATACCCACTATATATATATATATATATATATATATATATATATATATAGTCGGTATGACTTTGAGTTAGTATATATATATATATATATATATATATATATATATATATATGTATATTCTACATCACTACTAAAATTACTGACTGATATTACCTTATTAACTTGAAATAATTAACAATTTGTCCGAACGAGTTTGATCTCAAAACAAAATCACTTACTTAAATTAACAAACTAATAGAATTCATTAGTCTAAGTTGAAGAAAGAAGAAAAACACAAAACTCATAATATAGAAATCTGACTTTATTACGCCAAAATAGGGACTGCTCGAGGTAGTGAATGTTTTTTGATCCTTTTCAACGCTTAGAAACTAGTCCTTTCGTACGGGAATTAATTCTTCGATGAGGGAAAAAAGCACCTTAACAGGCAGAAAAAGAAACACGATGGAGGTTAATATTTGAAAAACAAAGCAAGTGAAGAAAACAAAACCCTTACCTTACCCTTACCAAACGATAAACTTCCTCCGACGATGTAAGGAATAATTTTCCTTTATCGGATGTATCCGACTTTAATTTTCCCCAAATTGGGATAGGACTAATCGTGAATATTAAAAAATAATGCTTCTAATTATTGAATAATGCAATTTGAGCCTTTCATAGATCACGTCTGTAAGCGAGTACCGTGCGTCAAGATCTTTTTCCTGTGTTTGGCGGATAGAAAGTAGTACAAATACAAGGAATCGAAGCTTTGCATACGCGGTATTGTGATAAATACGACTGATTTAATAATGGCCTTACGAGCACGTAACAAATTATAACCAATTAAGGTGGAGAAAAAGCTTTTTAGTTTTTATTGGATTATTAGACTTTGGATTTATAGAACTCTCAAAGAGAAAAGTAAAATAGTTGGTCATTATTAATACTACCTATTTGTAATTAAGTCATCTTGAGATTTTATTCAGAAATTACGCACTTTTGTGTTAATTCAAATTGCACAATACAAATAAAGAAATTTTGATAATTTTGCGTCATTATTATTAATTGCAGATCAAGATATCTCAGATCGAACTGTGTAAAACTGGCGTATTAAAAGCTCAGTAATGGTCAGCGAGGGGAGTGATGTTCCGAAAGATTTTCCATCGTTGATCAAGAGGCTCTTTAGAAAAGAATTAAAGTCACTACTGCTTTCGCTACGCCACAATTGTCATATGAGCTTGGCCAGCAGTAAGTCGCCATCATCACAAACTGGGAAAGGTAAATAGACGATTTAAAGAATTGCCGCATGAAGTGACTGCAGAACAGGCAGAGCGACGTATGCATGTATGCAATTAACTTTTTGCCAATCCACAGATGCCCATTTCTATAGACGAATTGTAACGTGTGAAGAAAAGTGCATCTACTTTCGTAATCTAACAAATTAATTGATGGAACTACGAAGGTGTTATCCACTTTGAATTGGTACCAGAAAGTAGGGCATTAAGTTTCGAGCTATAAATATTTTTCAACATAAATCACGTACTATTACTTCAAAATAATGCTAGGACGCATACTGCCCAAGGAATTCTCCAGAAACTGGAAGAATTGGGTAGGGTAGAATTGTTAAAATATTTAGCTTACAGTGCTAACTTAGCACTAGTACTCTAATTGGGACGTATCTTTTTCTTTTATTTATATACATTTGGTCTACTATCCACTATCATTCGTTGGGTGTTACCTTGTGATAGACGATTTATAGACATACTCTGAAATTGGCACTTCCAATGACACTACTGTTCCACCGAATAATCTAAATATTACTGCCAGCTGATGTGATAGCTTTAAACAATGATTTAACCTTAATAAATATTACTTTGTAACGTATACCTATTTTAATTCAATAATATATATCGCGGCAGGTAAACTGAAGTTAAGGAGTTTACAATTTGATGTATAATTTTCCTTTCAACGGCATCAGGAAACTATCTCTTCGTTTACTTCTAAAACCTTGAACACCATTGTATTTTTTCACTTATTTCAGAAATATTAACTTACTTAATATTTGATATGCTAGAAAGAAAGAATTGATATATGTATATGTATGTCTATGTCTATGTCTAACAACCGGTATACATGATTTGTTTTGTAATTTAGCCGTTCATTTTTCTTCTCCAGACAATTAGTTCAAGCAAGAAAAAAAATTATATCTGGTAAATTTGGTCCAGTGACTTTTGGTATTAAATCCAAGTATTAATCCCAGCTATATCAAGAATATTAAAATGCACTTGTAAATGCCATCTCCAAGATTTCAACTTAATGCTATATTTTTTTGACGGTTGGCCAGCTATATTTTCACGAAATTTGGTGCTGCTTTAAAATTAACTAGTTTCAGCAAGCTCTTCTTTGGCTTCGTTCAATTTTGACTGAATTATACCTAGAATTGAGTAGAGGCACTTTCGTAGTTATCTTAGCTTTAGAGATTTTTCAACTGTTATTATTAGATTTATAAATTATATAAACATGTTTTCTTTTTCTTTCGTTCCGCTAAATTAGGTAATTTCTTTTTTTTAAACGAGTATTTCCAACCAAGGTCATGTTCTTTTCTAATAGTTTTGACGCCAGTAACTGGCTTGTAACAAACTGTCCTTTGTCACATTCCTATTACAACTAGCATGTGACTCAATTAGTTTGAGAACGACACAATCACTTAAAGATGTAACACCGGCCTATTTTCATTTTAGAATAAGTATATTTATTAGTCACATCTGCAAACTTAGTGAGTTTACTAAGCACATACTGGGTAAATTTGGTTTGGATTTAGTTGAAAATAATCGCTCATCAATTGTAATATTGGTCCTGGTACATAGCAGTTTTGACGATTTTCGATGAAAGCATTCCAAACGTTTGAGATCAAAGCAAATTCGGTATATTTTATAAGCAAATGTTTAAACCTGTCATTTTGACTGAGTGGTATATCTGGTATTAAGGTGCTATACTACACGTTTGTTGTTAGTAAAATAAATTATGCAGCTATTCTCTAGCATCACTTATATGTTTCGTATTGCTTATTTTTAGTTTTGGATCGAGTACATTGGAAGTTTCTAAAATTCTCGCCATTCAGAATTGATGAAATTTATCCACCTATTGGTAGAAGTCAGTCGAATTTGTTGCAGACATAATATACTATCAATTTTCTATGGAAATTACTAAATAACAATTTGACCGTTTCTTCCTTTTGTCGGAAATTTCCTTTCATATACCAAGACTAAATTCACGATTTAACAGTACCGTTCATGTATCTATAGCTAGGATCAACAATGTGTTGTGACAGTCTCCTGTCAGCGTCATATGTAGCAATGGAAATTATTTTTCTATAGATATTTTTGAAACTTAACTTCCTTTCTTTTCTTAATTTATAAATAATCAATTTATATTTGTTTCGTTATCGCTTCTATTTTTATTAATAATTTCTATATTTATATATTTTCATTATTTATTTATATTTTATATTATTATTCAATACCAGAGCTAGTAATATTGAATTTATATCTTGGGTTATCCAGGTGAGTATTAAAGATTATTATTATTCCTTAGTAACCTAACTATAGCGTTATTAGAACATATGACAGATCAAGTCATGTGTCTTTTTATTGCTTACACATCTAACAATTGCTATTGTTTTTAATAATACTGTTTTTGGCATGGTGGCGCAAATGTATGTTAAAAGATTTTCTTTTTAAATATTGCGTTAATGTTTTTGTAATTATGTCAGTAGCTAACATAATGACTATCCGGCTGATAGTGGTAAGTGACTAGCTTATCACACTTGTGTTTCGGGTTCGAATCTATGGTCTTCTGTCCGAGAAGGTTTTTCGCGGTTTTCCTTTTATGTGCAAGCGAATGCTGGTGGCCAAAGATCTTAGGTTGAATCATAAGCGCAGGCGTAGTAATAACTATTGATGTGCCTATTCCCCCGGCAATTGGTGTTAAGCTGTAAAACCAAGGATTATCGTTATTTTTACATTAATTAATATTAATGTTATTTTGTTTTCTTAAATGTTTTGTTTAGTTCTATTGCCAGCGATTTTTTATTACTCTTTTGCTATGCGTTTGTATTTTATCTATTAGTATAATATCAAACCTATTACATGTTATTGTTCTACCCCAGTAGAAATTGTACTTTTCATTCTTAAACATATTCTTTGGTATGTACTGGTAATAATGGTATTCGTCTATATTAGACTATACTTCACTGCAAGCTCTAGATAGAAGCGTTGCGGCATTGTCTCTATCGATGTAGTCCCTGGAATATGTTCTATCGCTTTACGGCATTTTGCTGCTTCTATGTTTCCTTTAATTATATACCACCTGTAGTTCCTCATCCCTCTTACTTTAACTTCAATGGTTATGGCTAATCCTTTTGTTTTAGGGAAAAGTTATTCCGAGTTCAATCATTTGTATGACATTCAGTTGCGATTTTCTTTACCCATGTATTCTTTTTCTATTGTTTGTCTGCTTCTATAATAGCATGCTGTAGTGAGATGATGAGATCTAAAACGTTTTCTATGATCCTTTATTTGTGTGACACGCACTGATTGTAATTATATGTGTTTCTTTACCCTTTCCTCGTGCTTACTTTTATTCTTTTAACGCATCAGTTTGGATATACCTTTCGTTGGTCTGCCAGTTTTGTTACATTGAGACGGTTTAGTTCCTATAAATCTGTGCTATCATATGGTGATGACAAATGAGAATATTAGGCTGGCATTGCGTAAGAGTTGATGGCATTAATAATGTTTTTAAGCCCATGTTTGTACTTAGTTTTAAGTTTCTATTTGATGAATGAGTGTTTTTTGCTTGTGCCTTGTTCACAACCTAGATACTATTAAGTGTCTTGCGGTTCCGTATTTGTAAGTTCTTGCATCTCATTTTATTGTTTATATTTCCCTTTCCTAATGTGCACTATTTCGGATTTATTTATTCCAAATTGTATGCATGTGCCTTGTGCGAATTGTTGCACACAGTGAATGCATTTGTGTTTTATTTGAAGTAAATATAATAAATTTCTTTGGAAAAATAGTTATTATACTCGTACATGCCAAGAACAAGATCGAAATCAATTTCTTTATGAAACTACATTGAAAACACTAGTTGAAGGATTAGTAGCCAACATGGTGGCTATATATAATGGTAGATTGAAAATTGAATATATATGTTCGGAAATAGAAGAACTTGCAGAGCATGGTCCCATCCATCCATCAGAAATTTTTGGTTTAACGAAAGAGCAAGTGCGAGAAATGAAACTAGTCGAACATTATGGCGCAAAATTCATTTCATGTGATAGTTTCAATCAAGTGAAAGGCGCTGAGGTTCAAGATCTTTTAAATAACATGTTTAGGAAGCTAAAGAAAAAGCTTCTAAAAAATTGGTGCTACGAGAAAAGGGCCTAATAAAAAGATTATTCAATTGATTTCATTGATTTAATGAAAGGTGCGGTACCATATGACATACGAATAAAATTCAATAATATTGGAGATCGGAGTACAACTCAGGCATCTTTGAAAGTTATTAAGCCAGCTTTGGTTCACTTACGGTTTTATGATAAAGAGATGTATAGGGAGAGCAGAAGGTTGGAGATTATGTAGGAAAAACCGAAAATTGTAAGGTAATAATGAAGATCTCGAAAAATGGAGAAGAGCCGCTAGATAGAGGGCAAATATTAACTGAAGAAGAAGGAAGACAGTTGTATGAATTCATTGTGGGTAGATATCAATAATTTAAAACGTAACCTCTCATGGTACTAAGAACACTTCTTGGCGTCAAAATAATGATAATTGTTACTAATAATTAATACATATTTTTCGATATAGTTTCATCGATAGCTTTAATGACATGTATATGTACTATTTATTTTCTATAAATAAAGACAGAAAATAATATTATTATAATATTACTATTATTGCTAACCCATAAATATTGCAATTACACCTATTATTTGAAACAATATGTAAGTCAATTATTAAAGCAATCTTCTAAATTAACGACAGAAACTTAACTTTTGTATGCTCCGCAAACAAATCTCAAGGCGTACTGTAAAATTATTTATAATTGCTGAAGTTAAACTGAAAGCAAGTAAACAAGAAAAGCACGTTTATTAACTTTGAATGTAATGCAGGTATAAAGAATATTAAATTCCTTAAAATTAATTCATTTAAAAACATGGGAGTACTCGAATGAAATTTGCATATTTGGCTAGGATTGTTAATAGCTTGTTGTTTAATTACTGCATTTCGATAATAATACCTTTAAATGAAACGTTACTTTTGCACCTATTCATCTTATATACCGACTGTAGTATATTAAATTCTGCAATAATTTTAATTAGGCACTGCAGGCAAGCTACTTTACGATGAAATAAATGTATTACTAGCTCCTATCCTGAGCACGAAAAACATCTTGAATTAATTAATGGAAAATTTCATACACAGACTTTAGTACTTGAGTTGAGGTTTTTAAATTTGGGTAATGCACTTTCGAGCAATTATAACAGTAATGCTAAACTTCGCATTGCATGTTTGTATGCGCAGTATGCAACGATAAGAATATTTCGTATATAATAATAATAACTATTATATAATACTATCGACAATCAAAATAAAATTAATATAGTCGAACACGCATAGAGTTTAAAACAAAAACTATCCAGTATACATAGTTCTACTACATAGACGTAAAACGTCAACAAACACTAAACAATTTACTTCAAAATAATGAAAACTAAATAAAACATCTAAATGTAGAATTGTACCACCAGATTTAAAAGAACAAAATTCAATTTTGGTCAGAAGTTTGGGCTCTACCAAAAAGACTTGAAGAAAGTACAGGCTGGATAACACAAGAAAAAATAACCAACATAATATGCAAATTACTACAAACGAACTAATAACTAATATAAGTACGACTATATCAATTTTCCAGTAGAGACCTGAGTAACGGGAGGTGTCTCATCTGAATTGGATGGCTGAATAAGGGCTAGCTTAAAAAGGAAGATAATTATATCCTCCATAAGCGAAGATATTATCGAAACTATGACAAGTCGATCGCCTGCATAAAATGTGCTGTCGCCCCTTTTGTGAGCGATTCTAGTAGACAACCTTCCATGAAAATTATCTAATAGAAACTTTCCATTGCCCAGAATACGCTAATGGATAACTTATCAACCTTCATCAGAGAGCGTTTTCCTAAAGTTATCTCGAAACGAACACGAACATCTCTAAATATAGCAGATAACTGATGTAGGAAAACGCGTTGAACAACTAACAATTGGAAAACACAAATAGTTACCTTCACAGTGCGACAAAGATTTTAGTCACACACCAGTGCTAGGAAACGTATAAATTTCTTTCCCTAAAGAAGTATAGTAATTAGGGATAGTGTTTGACCAAAGACTTGACATGGAATCCTTATATACTAAAAACCACCAATAAAGCAACCATTGTCTTGAGCAGGTAATAGCAGGCGAACGTGTGAGAAAAATTGAGGACTTAATTCTAAGATGATATAATGACTATGAGCCATGATAACCTATGTGGCAGTCACATGGTAATCAAAAAGCTAAGCAAAAAATGAATTGACAGGCTATTAGTAGCATACAAAGGCTCATATATCTAAGTGTCACGGAACTCATAAGAACAACTTCTGCAGCAGCATTGTAGTTGATACTGAACGTGTCACCTAAAGACATTTACATACAAGGTCAAGTGAAAAGGTTGTCAATAACTAAATAAAACATCTAAATGTAGAATTGTACCACCAGATTTAAAAGAACAAAATTCAATTTTGGTCAGAAGTCTGGGCTCTACCAAAAAGACTTGAAGAAAGTACAGGCTGGATAACACAAGAAAAAAATAACCAACATAATATGCAAGAGGAAGTTCGAAACCAAATTACTACAAACGAACTAATAACTAATATAAGTACGACTATATCAATTTTCCAGTAGAGACCTGGGTAACGGGAGGTGTCTCGTCTGAATTGGATAGCTGAATAAGGGCTAGCTTAAAAAGGAAGATAATTATATCCTCCATAAGCGAAGATATTATCGAAACTATGACAAGTCGGTCGCCTGCATAGAAATGTGCTGTCGCCCCTTTTGTGAGCGATTCTAGTAGACAACCTTCCATGAAAATTATCCAATAGAAACTTTCCATTGCCCAGAATACGCTAATGGATAACTTATCAACCTTCATCAGAGGGCGTTTTCCTAAAGTTATCTCGAAACGAACACGAACATCTCTAAATATAGCAGATAACTGATGTAGGAAAACGCGTTGAACAACTAACAATTGGAAAACACAAATAGTTACCTTCACAGTGCGACAAAGATTTTAGTCACACACCAGTGCTAGGAAACGTATAAATTTCTTTCCCTAAAGAAGTACAGTATTTAGGGATAGTGTTTGACCAAAGACTTGACATGGAATCCTTATATACTAAAAACCACCAATAAAGCAACCATTGTCTTGAGCAGGTAATAGCAGGCGAACGTGTGAGAAAAATTGAGGACTTAATTCTAAGATTATATAATGACTATGAGCCATGATAACCTATGTGGCAGTCACATGGTAATCAAAAAGCTAAGCAAAAATGAATTGACAGGCTATTAGTAGCATACAAAGGCTCATATATCTAAGTGTCACGGAACTCATAAGAACAACTTCTGCAGCAGCATTGTAGTTGATACTGAACGTGTCACCTAAAGACATTTACATACAAGGTCAAGCAAGTTCGAAAGTTTACGGACGAATGTAAAGACATCCTCCTACAAGCTAAATCCATATTACAGGCCATTATAAGTTGACAGAAGAACTTAAGGCAAACTCCCTTATGAGAAAGCCGAGGTGATGCCATAATTCAGACGAGATGGTGTAAGTTGAATTGATGTAGTAAGTCTAAAAAAAAGTCTAAAACAGGACAGGAAGTCGACGCCGGAGTATGTAGACTCAAGCAAATGAACGTGATCCAGGTGAGTTTCAGCCACGATATTCCTAGGCATAATAATCGCAATATATCAATTCATCCAGAAAAACTGATAAGTAGAGTGGTACAAGTCATCATTTTCTCGAACAGCCAAGTAATGGCAAAGGAACTGGAAAAAGAAAAAAGTGGAAATCAGTTGTTAATATGTCTGGCTAGTATAGCTTTGCCTTTCCAAACTCATTATACTACGTTGTTGTGTATCATCTTTGCCACATAACGCATTGTTGTATAACACTTTCTTCTGAACAGGTTCTAGTTATTTATAATAGCTGTTAGCAGTAATTTTTTCCGCTAATTTTAAGAATTCATAATCCATGCTTACTTCACAATTTACTACACAGCAACATTTTTCCTGGAGTCAACGACGTCTTGAGTCTGTATGTGTCGTTTGAAGATAACCATGATGAAAACGTTTATGTTTAAAATATATGATCCCTTTTTAGTCACGCATTAAAATGTAGTCAAAGAAAGGTTCCGTTTGGAGTCAAGTCACGTGAACAAAGCAAATGGTAAGTCTCTGCAATTTGTTTTATGGTGTTAAATTACGAGATACCCATTCAGCTATGTAAATTAATATTTATTGTAGCTTGCAAATCGAGAACTTTTAACGACAATAGTTTTCTTGACTTGAGGGAATTCAAAAAATTTTCACCGCATGGTGAGAATTTTTGGAACCAGTTCGGAGCAGTTTATTCCAATACTACGTCTTCCGCACCTATCACACAAATCCTTCGAAATACTTTTGATGTATTACAATAAACACTAATGGTTAATTTGCTTCCTTATAGCCATGTTGTAAAAGGTAAACACAAAATGACAACGGCAAAAAATATGTTGACTAATTGACTCAACAACTAAGTTTTTGAAGGAACTTATACAAAAATTAAAATTAATAGATGGTGGTATATTTCATTCAAAGAAAAGGTATTACATATTGAAAGGCCCCTAATCACATAAATATTGGAAGGTCCCTAAACAATATATTAGCGGTCGATAAGTATTTAAAGTTTAGATAGAGTCGAGTTGAAGCTATTCGAGCTATTTTTCATACGAAAATGACGTACTAAATAAATATATATATAATTAAATCTAGTTTCTCGTCTTCCTCCTCAAACCATTCAAGGGGAAAACAAGAATCTAGCGTATTGCAGGTTAGTTAAGTAAAGTCTAATGCTGTTGAAATATCTAGTATAAAGCAGATATTCAAAGGTCTTAGCAAAGTTCGATAATAGAGTGATTGGCCTATAATTAGTTTCAGTAAGAACAATCTCCCCTATTAAAAAATGGTGTTATGCTGCTAATATTTCAATAGTCAGGGGACACTGATGCTTTTACCAATGGGTAAATTTAAATGGAGACTTCGATTAATTGAGTTATTCAAAAAAATGTAAATAAAATCCCCCTCATATCAATACTCAAATTTCGTGTAAGTATTTCGGTCATCATCAACAGACAGTTAATTACAATGTCGCCCCTGGATCCGCCGTAAAAGTCGCACAGAATAAGTCCTCATAAGAGTAATCTCGCACAACTTTCCCAGCTAATCGCCAAATATACACTGAATACGTATTTGGTGGTTAGCAGGAAAAGCTTGCGGAATTACTCAGTGCGAGTTTTATCCAAATGCGATACTCTGATTATTTGTCTGCGAGTTAACTGTCGAAGTATATACAACAAAGAGTACAAACATTGATGTGGTATTGGATTTTATTTGCCTTTTTTGATTAATTTTTAACGGTAAATTAAAAATTGTTGCTATTGTTGCATAGTCATGCACAAGAAAATTAAGTTGGTCATCGTGTTCAGAATTCATGTTCGACTTAAGCCTTTTTGCACTATTATAGACATCTCTAAATTTAATGTAAAATGAATTGATACTAAGGCCTTCATTCCCGATATCCCGTATCATAATAGAAACGGTCAGGTTTCTTTGCGAAGATTAAGTAGCAAAAACTTCTACGATGTTGGTAGGAGGAGTAACCATTTCACCATACCAAATTAACGCATCTAGGTATTCCAGAGAAACCACGTAGATCGTTGACATATTGCCAGAATAATTTAGGATTGCCGGAAATTTTGCTTTCAGCATTCATTTGATACTCATTGAAAGCAAATTTAGGTTTTGATTGAAGATACTTTTCAAACCTTTTAAATTCATTAAGATATATGTCAGCCTTATGCTTACACCATCTTCTGTGGTAATATTCCTTCATTTTTAAGAGTTTAATAATTTAACTGTTCTACCAAGGTGGAAAATTGGGTCTTGAAAACGTAAATACCGTACTAAGAATTTAACTGTCTCTGTCTCGCTCAGATAATGACAAATTGCAGACACTGCTTTATTAACACCTGTGTAGATATATAAATATATCCAATCAATTTTCGACGTGCATATACGAGAGTGGTCCCGTAAGTACCCGGCCTGGCCTAGAGATGGCGGTAGTTGTTTGAAAAATATCACTGTATTAGAAAGTACACAATCTATAAAGTATATCTTTCAAGTTTGAAGACCCCACGTTGTTTAGTATTTGTTCGGCAGCCATCAATAGTGAACGTTTTCAGTGAATTTGTAAAAATGGAGAAAATTGGTCATCGTTACGTGATACAATACTTTTATTTGAAAGGTCTCAGCCCAACTGATATAAAATCTGAACAGGATTCTACTCTGGATGAGTCTGCTCCTTCGTTTAAAACAGTAAAATATTGGGTAGCAAGTCTAAACGAGGCCATACGAGCTGCCAAGACAAGCATCGCAGTGGTCGACCAAATCACGTGAAGAAAATCCACAAAGAGATACTGGATGATCGTCGACTGAAAGTGCGTGAGCTAGCAGACATAGTAGGCATTATCTGAAAATTTGGACATGAGAAAGATGGATGCTGCGTTTGCTCATACTTAAGCAAAACCAGTGTCGTGAAGATGTTTCAATTGAGTGTTTAGCGAGGTTTCACTGCAACAAAGCACAATTTTTGCGCTGTTTCATAACCATGTATGAAACCTGGGACCATCACTTCACACTCTAGACAAAAGAACAATGAAAACAATAGACTCAAAAGGGAGAACCGGCTCCAAAGAAGGCGAAGACCGTTTCATCTGCAGGCACGGTCATGGTATCGGTTTTTTTGGTATGCGCGTGAAATAATTTTTATTGACTCTCTTGAAAAAGGAAAAACTATCAATGGCGAGTATTATGCGAACTTATTGCAACGTTTGAACGAAGAAATCAAGTAAAAACGGCCACATTAAAGAAAGTGTTGTTTCATCAAGACAATGCACTAGCTCGCAAATCCCTTATTGCAATGGCCAAAATTAAGGAATTAAAGTTTTAATTGCTACCTCATGCACACTATTCGCCAGATTTAGCCCCCTCGGATTATTTTCTCTGTACCAACTTGAAAAAATGGCTCACTGGTCAAAGATTTTTCAACGATGAAGAAGTAATGTCGGCAGTTAATGGTTATTTTGAAGTGCAAGACAGTTCTTATTATAAAAAGAGTATCGAACTCATTAAACATCGCTGGAAAAAGTGTATAGAGCTGTAAGGAGATTATGTTGAAAAATAAATATATTTCTTTCCAAAATGTTTGTGTTTTCTTTGTTGAGTCGGGTACTTCTTATTGCAAAAGAGTATCGAACTCATTGAACATCGCTGGAAAAAGTGCATAGAGCTGAAAGGGGGTTATATTGAAAAATAAATATATTTCATTACAAAATTTTTGTGTTTTCTTTGTTGGGTTGGGTATTTCTGGGACCACCCTCGTAATGCAGGAAAATCGGGTATTCTAAAGTTATACCTTAAATTTCCATTACATGAAACATTATTTTCTTCTAATATTTTAGCAATTTCAAAGATCATATAAAGAGCCGGATGATATTCATATTCACGAGCAAGTGTATAGATATCACGTACCACTTCAAGAGTACAGTTTATATTAGTGAATCCTAGAATACTCATAAATGCTTAAAATTTCGTTCAGCGTTTGTATGATCAAAAACAAAGTTGATATAAGTCATTATTATACATGAATGTGAAATTACATACTCAATATATATTCATAAAAAAGCAAAAACAAAGTTTGAGGCCTTTTTTATATATGGAAATAACTACAATCAATATTAAGATAACTGGGGCATGCCTTAAATTAAAGCAATCTCAATATGCATTGTTACATTAAAATTATATTTGTGATATCTTGTGATTCTTACAAAATACCATAACTATAGTTTTATATGTAATACTATATTTATAAAAACTATCCGCTAAATTAAACTCCATGTTTAAACTAGGGGATTTTCTAGTTTGTGTTAACTTAAGCAAATGTGATCAGTATTTTATACAAAGAATTAATCAATGCAAAAACTGAAACTTAGAAACAGGATTTCCATAATCCTGTTTCTAGGTTTTCGCTTTCGCATTGATTATTTCTTTGTATAAAATACTGATAACATTTTCTTAAGTTAACAAAAACTAGAAAATCCGAATCTAACGAGGATGAGGATTAGAGAAACGGAAAGGACAATGAGGGAAACGACAATAATGGCGGATACAGTACTAATGATGTTCAGGAAATGAGATCTCGAATGAGACCAGGTAGGACGAAAATAGACAAAAGCTCGTGTGGCGAAGTTGTCGAAAACCATCAGTTGGTGAAAACCTGCTGCAAGTGTTCCGCCAGCGAAGAGGAACGAGAACACAATATCAAAGCGGGCTTCAAATTACGGTGAGCTCCCAGATGAACTACTACGCGCGCAGATGTTCTTTCATCTTAATTAGCCGATGTTTGCTTATGTATTTAGTCGAGATTTAATTGGACAGAAATTATTTACACGCGGATCAACTCCGCAAGGGCCTGCGGAGATGGGCAGATGAACGAGCAGCCCCCATTTTAAAATGTATTAAAGACAGAAGTGAACAAACAACGGTTCAACAAAGAGCAGAAAGGACGAGTTTAAGTGTTAATTGCCTGCGATTTTTAAAAGCGATACATTTGAATGTTCTTCGTGGGAAAATTGCAGCTATTTAAAATCGAAAAAGATTTACTTGGCTTTTTATACATAAATTAAAATGTCTTGAATTACGTTACAGTACAAAATACAAATTTTTCTGTTTGCATTTATACATAGTAGAAAATGAAAAAAATCCTTAAATACAAGTTTACCCAGGCATTAATATACTGAAGAAAAAGCAGTAATTGTAATTCTAAATATAAATTATCTGTCGTAAATATAATAATAATTAATAAATACATTAATTAGCCAGCAGGTAGCCCCAATAGCAGGACAATATGCATACATAATATTAATTTATACTATTACAAAAAATTCTTTAATAATTATTGAATTTGACATAAAATTTATGATAAAATAGCTCTACGTTATTAGGTGCGAAAATTATTATGAAATATTTCATTCATATTGAATTTGGGCACCATTTGTTTGTGAATAAGGCCTGCTTTGCTCGAAATTAAATAAAATTTTAATTTCTATTGACTTTTGAATGATACGTGGAGGAAAATTGTATAAACCTCAGAGGAAATTGCATTCCAGTAGTCTGGGTTGCTTGGTCGAGGTGTAAGCCTAGGCGCCAGCAGTTTTCTCAATTGCCAAAGAATATTAGGCCTTGCAAATAATTATGCACTTTTGCGACGTATGAAACGTATGAAAAAATTATAATTTTTACTGCTTTTAAAACATATATACGTCGCAGACGTTTTTGATGAAATTTACTGCTCTCTCGTGAAATTTGCACTCACGATCTCATGTTTGCCTGACATTTGTCAAAACCACAACTGAAAAACTATAATCTCTCGGTTTCACTTCCTAAAAGCAAATAATTATATGCAATGAAAAACCTGTTGTAGATTCCATTTAATATCACTTTACATAATGCAATTTGGTTTAGATAAATGCACGACAATCATAAGGTTGTAAGTCTCACCAAAGAGCAGTAAATTTTTTCAAAAGTTTCTCGAATGCTTATATGATGTATAAAGTGGCAAATATTATAATTTTTTGGTGTTGTCTTTTCTATTCAATATACAATATACTACTCTCACAACCTTCCTTCTGCCCGTCATTAAAATAATAGCATAACAGAAAATAAGATATCAGGATGGTTTTTTTATTATGTAATTGATTTAATAATTTATAAAACATGATATAGATATTGAGCAAATATCAAAATTACATTTGTCCTAAAATATGACTAATTAATTATTAATTACCAATGAATGGTACGACTACGCCTTGTATATTCAGAGAAGCGTATTACATACCAATTATTCCATCTCAGACATAAACTAGTAACTTTTGAAATTAAATAAGGAATCGTTAATTTTTCAGTACAATGCATTTTATCTAGATGAAAATTCAAACGCGAATGAATGCAGAACAATAGAGAAGAAAAGGAGGAGGATCGTCAATAAAAAGTGATCATTCGAACATTAATTAAAGAACGACCACAATGTTCCCAATCAACGGACTCTTTTGTCCACTTGCAGATTGTCCCATTAAGGCAACTAAAAGCGTCAATTTTAAAATTTTAAACTTTTATTTCCACCGGTTCGGCGTCAGATACGATGATTGCGATGATGGCGTTGATGAAAATGGCGCCGGCTCGTAGTAGTGGAGCTGGTGATTGTAGTAGTGAGGTTGATTCGATATTAAAAGTGGATAACGCTTGATTCGAAATGGAATCGAAGTCAAATTTACCTCCGATATGGAAATGAGATATTAAAGAGAGTGTATAGGAAGGATCGGAGCTACGAATGTAATAATAGAAACGTAAATTTAATTGAAAGTAACTCGAAGAGAGTTCTCCATTTCTCAGAGCATCGAGTCGATTTTGTTGATGGAGATTCAGATATTCACGTAATGTCAAGCGCAAGTAATAAAAATATCTAACAGAGCAAATCTAATTTAGAAGTAAGTCTATTCTAAAGGAAATTAATTTACCTCACCGCGAGCTGGCGACGAGAATATAAAAGAAAAATACTAAGTTATAAAATGTCATTACCATTATTTCAAACATTTATTCTTTATTTCATACAAATTTTTTTAACTGTTAAAATTTCCAAATAAATCCTTAATTCTGTTTTGTATATGATATGTAAATATTAGAAATTCCCAGAATTTTCATACTAAAAAAATATTTATTTATTCTTATCTAATAATAATTATAATATTAGTAATAAAAATCTCAATGGAAAATTTGTAGGCGTTCTTTCTGATAGAATGTAAATTTGATCCAGAATGATAGAAAGTTGGTATAATGAGAACAAACTATCTGTTAATCCATTCAACACAGAAATTGTACCTTTAACAGGAAGAAGAAAATAAGTTCATTGAAAACACCCAAATTAATGAGGACACCACTGAATTCTTGTACAGAAGTCAAATACCTGGGAGTCATTCTTGAAAGGGAACTCATGTGCAACTCTCATATTAACAGATTTAACAAAGCATGGGTCTCCTCTTGGTAGTGCCGAAGAATGCTAGGAAAGACCTGTAGTCTTTCTCCTAAGAATATGATGTGGATATACACTGCTGTGGTAAGGTCTATTCTAACATATGCTGCATTAATATTGTGGCCAAATACCAGAAATATTCTTTGTACAACTAGTGCAATGAGGTCGACGCCAACGGTTGCAATGGAAGTGACGATCTGCCTGTCGTCATTAGACATTTTTGTTCAGGAGAGAGGGTTGGAAACTACAGCCTGGTTACTTGTTACCATTAATAAAAATGAAGTAGTAGGATAAGATTCAGAGCATAGACGCTCCTAGCAACAACAGCGCTCCACTTGAGTTTACCTTTGATAAATCTTATGCTATTACCACTTTGCTTTCGGAAGCAAGTAAGTAGGATTGGATTTTGTATGTGGATGGCTTTAAAACAGATGAAGGTACAGGAGTTGGCTCATACTCTAAAGAGTTCCGACTTAAAGAAATGTTTTTCATACAGAGATAGTTGCACTAACTTTGGCTGGCCAAATAATAATTAACCTTGGTATAAAAACCAAAAGTGTAAAAATATACAGAAAAGGCAAGCAGGCGATATTCGACTTGAATAAATCTGTTAGCACATCGAAGCTCTTACTAGATAATCTAGAGAAAAAGATTGCGTTAAAAGTATTATATGAAAAAGAAATTGAAACCAGAAGATGAAAGGATTCGTTCAATTTTAAAATATAAGAAATACAGCCCATTTAAATACAGCGTTAGTAATGCCCTTTATACCCAAAATCAAGAAATAAGAATATCATTTGCTTGATGTATTTTGAGAAAAAGAAACAATTCGCATTTTTCGTATATAATTCTTTAGACAGACGAAACAAAATTTACCAACAGGGATATCTAAAGGATATAATAATATTTGCTAATCTAACCATCATCCCCACCTTACTATGAAAAGGTGAGATCAACGTGTCTTTTCTGTAAACGCCTAGTGTGGCATTTTCTGTATGAAAATATTGGGAACATATTTTTATTACAAAAGTTTTGGCGGAGAACGATACGAAACCCTTTCTGAGTATCGAGCTGAAATATATTATTACCACTAAATTGAATTAAAAATCTCAGATAATTTCAACATGATAGCACACCTGCCCATAATTTCAACATTTCTGATTATCTTTCAGAACGTTTTCTTAATTGGATTGATAATGCATGTACCGTTCTCTAGTCGGCAAGATCATTAAATTTTATGTTACTGGATTTTTCTCATGGAATGGCATGAAGAATAAAGTATATAAAAACCAACCCAATAGCGTTAGAATTCCAAAAATGAATATTACGACAGCCGTAAGAAGCTAAAGCTCAGATTTTACGAAAGATTCATTCCGAAATGGTGGGAAAGTGTCAAATTTGCATACGGTATAATGAAGGTCATTTTATGCATTTGCTGAAATAACCAGCTAATGTCTGCTCATACGTTTGCTTATATTCTTTACAAAATATATTTTTTAATTTTACAGTTTCTTTACTATTTGTACTCATTTACCTTTTCTTCTATTTCATTTTTCACCATTAAAATAGTGTTTCAAAGCTTCTTACACATTATTTCCTCAATTAACACAACCAAATCTTCTTTCAATAAAATCAGAAAAATATCAGATTTTTAATGTTCATAGTTGAATATAATTGACATTTATTTAAAAAATTATAATAAAATTTGTGCTATATTTTGAAAACTAAGTATGCCATGATTTTTTAATTAAGGTTTTACACCCTAGGTAAAAGTATCTACCAAATCTGTTCTTAGTTTTGTTCTATATTCAGTGGTTTTCAAAGTATATAACACTGAAAACTTATTTTTAACTTTTTTTTAACTTCCCAAAAAGTTGAAAACAAATAACAAATTTAAAATTACTGTCAAATATTCCTCCAATTTCTGAGCAACTGTGCTGATTTAACCAATCTCATTTGTCTAAAATGTTAAGAAAATTACCTATAGATAGAACAGCCTGTATTCGATCTATAAAATTCAAATACAAACCTTACTATCTCTTAACTCAACTTGTAATTTGGTCTTCCCAAACGCGCTGAAAAGATTCAATTTAATTTGTGTTGAAATATTAGAATTAAAATGAAACGAAACACTTTACTTGATTTATTTATTTGTACAGTGTCGTGTCTGTTAGAAACTGTGGTGTTTAGAACATAAGATATATGTACAATCTGTATCAAAGACATAATGATCTATTACTTGCGGAAGGCAAGGTCAAAATATTCAATGGTATAGAGAAGTGACAGACACTTTTGAAGGTGCATTCACGCAATTATGACTGTTCCGTATTTAAAGAGACATGAAGCGGTGTTTCCTTGTGTTCATCCTAAATGACCCAAAATGTCTGATTCTGGCACAGCGAGGAACTGCGCAGGTCAGAGAGATTCTCGCGATTGTGAGTAGACCACAACAAAAAATTCCAGACCGCGGCAGATTACTAACGACAATGAAGAAACGAGAATTTCTTTAAAAGAAAACCACAATACACCTTACATCAGGGTCAACACCACTTCGCAAAAAAGAAATTAATGTCAGCCATTTACATCAGAATATTACTTACTGTAGTATAATAACGAAACTGTTGTTAGCGAAGTCCATCGAGAAACGCGTCGCACCTGTGCAAACAACACTGATAGTGATTGATCAGACTTATTCACAGACGAAGCGTAGTCATCAATAGACATAGTGTTCTACACGAAAAGATCGAATAATTCAACGCACAATAAAATTCCTGTAAGGGTAATGGGTGGGAGTGTTTCTACAGAAAATTTGAACGCGTTCAGGAAGCTGCAGTTATATCAAATAGGTCTTATGTCTTTAATGATTCCAAATATCGGAGCAGACGCTTTATGGAATGGAAGCTGGAAAATGGTGTCCTGATGATAGAATGGCTCTCTCACAGTCCAGATGGCAATCCAATAGAAAGCGTGTGAGAAATTGTGAAGGAAAATGTTCGTACGAAACGATGTTACCCAT
Source organism: Dermolepida albohirtum (assembly GCA_031893035.1). NCBI lineage: Eukaryota > Metazoa > Arthropoda > Insecta > Coleoptera > Scarabaeidae > Dermolepida > Dermolepida albohirtum. The sequence continues at coordinate 225,952 of JAVIWB010003101.1, forward strand.
TAGAGCAACTCAAAATTAATTTACACAAATTATGGAAAATCGCTACCCATTTAAAATGCAGAATCATTGGTGGAAAGTTTGACCAATAGCTGTAAATTGATAATGAAACACGATGGAGATTAGACATTATATTACGAGGATAGTTAGACAAGTAGTGAAAATGACACATAGGTGGCACTCTAATTAGTAAATCAAATGCACTGTCATTTAGGTTGCCTTTTAACGAAAGAATTGGGCCTTTTCAAGCTTTCGGCAAGTTCACTCGATTGCGCATTTCCAATGAGTATTTGGACCTTTATAAGCGGAATCCGGTTGATTTTTGTAGGCGATTTGTTAACTTGGATACACTACAGTACACCCGAAACTAAACAATAGTCGAAACAATAATGGTTATAACGTGGTTCTGCACCTCCAAAGAAAGCGAAAACCACTTTATCGGCAAACAATATGATTGCATCAATTTTTTGGGATTCAAAGGGCATTTTGCTCATTGATACCTTCAGAAAGGTGCCACAATAAACGGACAATATTATGCAGAACTTTTACAAAAATTAAATGTTAAGATTCGTGCTAAACGACCAGGAATGGCAAAGAAAAAGATTCTGTTTCACCAAGACAACGCTCCCTCGCATACCAGCACAGTTGCGATGTCCAAAATCCACGAGTTGCATTTCCAATTAGTACCGCATGCGCCCTTCCGACTTCCACCTTTTTCCAAAATTGAAAACGGCACTAGGTGGAAAGAAATTTTCGTCTAACGACGTGCTTATCATCTTCGTAAACGAGTATTTTGCAAGCCTTCCGGAATCGCATTTTAAAGATGGCATAAGGGCATTGGAGCACAGTTGGAATAAATGTGTTGCTCTTTTAGGAGAATATATTGAAAAATAAAAATTATTTTGTATTTAAAAAATTCGTTTTTCTTTTCCGTTCTCACTACTTGTCAAACTACCCTCGTAAATGCACCGCATATTAGGAAATGTGTTGATTTAAGCTTTATATAGATATTTTCCAAATAAAGTCACTCAAGTTAGTTGTATGCCTTTTTTCTTGTTATGTAAACTGTACATATAGAAAATAAATCTAATTTGTAAATAAAAAGTGTTTCGTTTCACTTCATTACATATATGAATATGTATTACTTAATATACGGGCAAAATCTCTATCGCTGCCAAGAGGAAGAAAGAGAAATTAGTTGCCAATTTAAAACCGATGACTATTTCATGCAAATAACGACGCGAATCAGGAGCACGGCAATTTAGCGATCAGTTATATCAATAAGCAATGTTCGCGAATAATTGTTACGCAAATTAATTCAGACCTAAACTCTATTTGTTCAATGAGATAACTAAAGCGTTGGTTCGCTTCTTCTACAATTTGCTTAACTCGTGTACACTTTGAATATAGTCCAAAAAAAAATATTAAGAAAAAAGCGAGAAAATATTCAAATTGCATAAATGAAAAAAGATTTATTCTAATTGAGTAACGCTTCCTAAATGTCAGAAGATATTCGCGGCGCCGGCTCCATTATACTTCTCCCATTGCTATCGTACTGCCTAAGAAATGGAAATGAACTTAATGATAATTAGAAAAGTTTTAATTAAAAATTATTTAATGACAATAATTAATACTTTAACTATAGATATGAGCCTCATCATTTATGGTAATATATTCTTAATATGCATGATATGTGTATTTATGCAAGTAATATAGGATTTTACATATGTAAATGTGCATTAGTATAATTTAAATAAATTGTGTTAAATATGATTAAATACTTTCTTATTGCATGAATCTACTTATGTACATACACTTTTTATTAAATGGTCACACAAATTTCAAAGACATAATCGCTCTACGACAACTTACTGACTATAAACCACTTTTTGAAACAAATTGTGTAATATTGGAGATTATAAATTATAAAACCTGTCCGGAAAGTATCTAATCTTGTATTGTAGCAAGAAAAGAATTTAAATCTGAACAATAGCAGTGATGTCTCCTTGAAAGTATTCCGCTTAGGAAACCACCAGCTTCTTCCAGCGATACTTCCACTTTCGGAAACAATCCTTAAAATTATATTTCAGAATAGCTAACAGCTGCTTCGCCGCATTTAACTTTATCTTCACCCACCGCGTAGCCGAACTTACTTCTTTTAAGAGGATATTTCAATTTGGGAACAGTCAAGAGTCACAGAGAGCTAAATCAGAATTATATGGTGGTTGGTGTAGCTGAATAATGTCGTGTTTTGCAATAAATTAAGTTGTCATAAAAAAGTATATGCTTTTTCGTGGTGAAGCACTTAGTCACTCTTTTCCATTCATCGGGCGCTTTCCACTACCAAAATTGTCTTAGGATTGTTCATAACCGTTACATATTTTCAGAATTTTTTGCTGTTATGGCCTTGGCAGAACAAAAGTTACTTCAAACTGACGTACGATAAGTTTTAAATCGCCCAAACCACTTTTTAATTGGTGTATCAGTCATAGATTAATTCAATATACTTGGCGAAATTTTCTGATTGTTTCCAACGAATGATCTTTGGCAAAATTTAGTGCAAACTCTTTGTTCGTTGCATCCGCTCAGCGTAAACGCGACACACATGATGTTTGACGTTTACTCAAAGATGTGTCCTTGTCAACTGAACACCGTCATGACCATGTCATCTGAGCACTCGTGAAGGTCCCTATATGGTAAATACCTGGTTTTGTCAATAGCACATCTAGATACTAAGTTACAGCACGAGGTCAGATGCTTTCCCGATAGACCTCGTAGTAGATTTGAAGAGACAATTTTTTTTTTTTTGCTGAGTCAAAAGACTATTTAGGAATTAAAGAACCTCATATAATAAGAAAATGGACAGATTTGCCAAATCTAGATACTATCCTTTATCAACCAATTCTTAATCCGGCACACGTTCTAAAAATAATAAAGTTAATTGCAATATATCAACCTTGGAAAGAAGTTTGGAAAACTTTTTATAATAACAATGTAACTCAATGGGCTTATATCCATTCAACGATTAATAACAAACCTTAATATTGTCTAGAGGATAAAAAAATCCCGATTTTATCGTAATAACAATAGCAGGAATAAAATTTGATCATGGTCAAGGAAGTTATTGATGTTAAACAAAGCTTTCGTTAATAATTGCGCTTTTATGATATGAAGCTGAAAAATTATAATTTTTCATACTTTTTCACATCATATGTATGTACGTTGTAGGAGTTTTTGGAGAAATTTACTGTTCCCTTATGAGATTCGAACCCACGATTTTGTGCTCCCCGCGGATGTGTTATTACACTTCGAATCTTCTAAGGTGTCATAAATTGCTTATGGGCGTAGAAACATATTAAGTAATACACAAGGTACGTTCTAATTGCATATAATTGCGCGCTTTTACGATCTGCAACAAAAAATTATAACATACCGCTTTTTACATCGTGATTATGTTTGAGGAATGTCCAGGTACATAGTTATACAGGTGGTATTGCTATGGTATGGAGTAGAATAATAATTGGCAGTCGAACCGAGCTCATTTCCCGAAATTTTTTTGACAGCCCAAAAATATCTCTATAATATTATTCAAACTACTCTGCATCCATTTGCCGGTGTCGTTGGTTAAAATGTTCATCCCATGCATAATAAATCCCGTTCATTTATCGAGCTTATAGAGAAGAACTGGATACTAAGAAGGGAATTGAATTGCCATTGTCTGCAGAATCTTCAGATCTAAATCCCATTAAGCAGATGCGGGACCTACTTCTAAAAGCAGAATTTTCACGTACGTATAGGTGTAAAACTGTGATTAATCAGCATAAAGGTCATAATCTTTACAAAATGAGCATTTTTTTGCTTTTCAAAAGTTGTTTGGGACATATGTTTGAGGAGAGTCCAGGTACACAGTTATGCAGGTGGTATTACTATGATATGGAGCGAAATAATGACTGGCAGTCGAACCGAGCTCATTTCTCAAAACAGTTTTTTGACAGCCCAACAAAATTTGTATAATATTATTCAAGCTACTTGGTAGCCATTTGCCGGTGTCGTTATTTAAAATTTTCATCCCGTGCATAACAAATCCCGTTCATTTATCGAGCTTATCGAGAGGAACTGGATAACAAACAAGGGAATTGAATTGTATTGGCCTGCAGAATCTTCGGATCTAAATCACATTGAACAGATGCGAGACCTACTTCTAAAAGCATTTTCCCGTATACTTCAATACGTGTCAATAGGTGAAAAGCTGTGATTAATCAGTATGAAGGTCATAATCTTCATAAAATGAGTATTTTTTTGTTTGAGGCGAAACATCTAACAATGTTACACTATTTTGTGTTTAAGCTTCGAATTTATTTCTTGTTCTATTACAGGATTTACGTATTTTTTTCTTTTTCAATATCGTTTTATGTATATGACTATTCTAACAATTTATTTTTTTATGTTTCTATTTTCGACCACTAGGGGTAATAAAACACTGTCCATATTAACGACGTTTCGGAGTTGGAGGAATTTTTCCCCCCTTTTCAAGTTATTTTATTTAGCTATGTTTTCCTTTTTCCTTTAACCTACAATACGTGGATTATATATATATATAACTAGTTCATGGATTTTTTTATTAATATTTACTACAAAAATTTTAATTTACACTTAGGTACGGAACTGACGAAGCTGTTAGATACGTTTAGGAAAGATCTAATCTGTATACATGTACTGTTTTCTTTCTTTCCTTTTTCCTCCCGTATCTATATTTTGAATGTCAAGTGAATTCACGTATGATTATGTTATATATATATATATATATATGCATTTGCAAATTACAAATTATATACTGGGAGACGCAGACAATTTTTCCCATAATGATTAAACTATTGTATAGATAATCGAAATTGATGATATCTCTTCTATCGTTTAATGCGTTTTGCTCTATTTTATCATATAATATTATATCATTTCCTTATTTAAGCGTTTCTGTTAATTGCTGTCTATTTCATTGATTTCAAATTCATTCAAAAGCATGTGTTTATAAAGCTGCTACGTTCGTTTTGTTATTACGCAAACTGTATTTTTGTTTACAATTTCATATAGAGATATTGTTTCATTTGTCCTACGTATATTTCACAACACTGATATTTTGCTTTATATTGTATATACTGTGTATTTGTTTCTCTTGTGTGTGTTTGATGTTTAATTCTTTAATAATTTTAATTACAATGCGTATGTATTTTTCGGATTGTGAGCTACTTTAATATTATATATTCCAAAAAGTTTGTTTAAATTTTCTGATAAATTTTATGATAACATTATCTCTGCATTTTTTATTGTTAACCTCTGTTTTATTTTATGTTTTTAAGTGTCAATAAACTTTTTCATATTTTTTTCTACGATTACCCCTAATAGTCATATACTTAAACGTAAAAGAATAAAATTTATAATTACAGACTTTCATATGTCTTTAAACAATAAATAACCTTACATGTACAACAATATTCTTAGAAATCTATTCCTGCAAATAGAATACCTATTTTTAGAAAAATATCCCTATACTTTTCTTGTTTGTAAGTTCATACAAAGAAAAATCAATTGCAAACTCAAAGAAAAAACATTATTACAGTACAAGACATCACCTAACAACTGAAAAGAATCTATAGTGTAACTATGTTATATAAAATTTTTTAAAACCAGGTACCTCAAAATTTAAAAATAATAAATAATTAATAAATATAAGCAGACTATCGAAATATTATTAATAGATTTATAACTCTATGGCCTAAAGAATTCTTAGTTAGAATAAAAATTGGAAAACAGAATTAGAATCATCTAATTCTTTATGTATTTTTTAAGTTGGTAGGATTGTTTTTTATACAATAGTTATTAAGTTAATTACATTTTATGTCGTTTTCTTATTGTATACGACTAAATACTATATAGTTCATATATTAATTTTAATATTATTATTACTGTATTTAAAAAATAGTTCACACTTGAGAACCTACATAAGATAAACAATTATAGAAAAATGGAACTCGACAACACTCCAATCGTTACAAAATGGATTTAAGAATATGAAAAAAGTGTTAGAAGTTGAATTGAAGCAGCAGGAGAAAATTTTGAGCACCTTTTCTAACTTTCCAAACAAAACCATACGTTGTCTTTGAAGTTTGTCGCTTCATTTTTAAGACAATGAGAGGCATGCATCTTTAACAAAGCATTGTAAAGCAATCTGATCTAAAATGAAACAATACCAAGAGCGACATTACTTATTAGGATGCGTTAATTATAATATTTCAAACCAATATAATTAATATTACTTCATTCTAAGAATAAAATTCACTATTTCAAATACGGTAATTAAGAAACATAATGGAATTTAGAAATAAATACACAATTATTGGCACGACATCTTCGAATTGATTACCCTCTGTTATTTCCAAGAAATAAGGACTGCCATTTAATTAAAATGAAGTTACTTCTGCGCTGGAATTGCAATCAGTACATAGTAATTTTAAATCCAAATGAAGTTGATAATTAAATGTATACTATACGAGGTTTCTGTGCTCGATTCAATTCTAATGTTATGTTCCCAAAGGTTATATAGAAACACAAACGTTAGTTTCGGTACGGTGGAATTAACAAAGTTGTTAGTTTCCATTGAAATAATGAAGAAGATTATGCAGTCACTGTGAGTAACTCTATGGTACTGTGTAGCTCGTGTTTGTATACAAAATATTTACGAAAGATGAAACAATATAAATACGGAAAATAAATAAAATATAGTATCAAAATAATGCTGGGCGAGGCATGAAGCACTAGTCACGATGTTATATTTCTTATTCCATTTTTAATATATAATAATAATATCCGAATAATGAATATAAATAATAAAGCCAACTTAGAACCTTTTCAAAAGTTTATTTCATTGTTTGAAAGAGCAATGTTTGCCAATTACATTTCATACTCTACTGTACATCAAAAGCGTCTGATCTTTTTGCGAGGCGATAATCCATCATATACAACCCGCTTCCCCAAACTCACACCTTGTATTTTTCTCCTTGGAGATAACTGGAACGGAAGCGGCGAACACTGGAAAACCTGCGAGCGGCCTTCTATCAAGGAATCAAGACAGTATCACCAAATATGACCAGAAAATAACAGGAAACTTGAGGGAGAGGCTTCAGCATTGCATAGGGAAAGATGGTCGGCATTTAGAGCATACCATTTGGAGTATATGTTTGTAAAGTAAATGACAAACACTTGTGTTTCAAGCTAGAAAAACAAAGTTTTGAATGGCTTGTTACGACCCTACACACTATTATAGATAATAATTCAAAAACCCGTATATCATACTTTTGAAATATCCTCGGCTACTTCTAGTCCTGGAACTAGCCAGTATCTCGGAGAATTAGGAAGGGCGCTCTGTACCAACAGATCTTAAAGGGGCGCCACAGTATTGTAGGTCCTAGAAGATTCGTGCTAATACTGAAGCATGTTGATCTTAGGAAAGAACGTGCTCTTCAAAAATATAGGAAAATAAAAGATCAAATCACTAATGCAATAATTAAGACACCATGTGACAAATAACAATTGAATCGTTTATTGAAGTCGGTTTAAACTTAGTAAACAAACATAAGTAAATATTATAATATTGATCTGATTAACACACAGTATTAAATGATATATAAATATATGCTACACCAAGAATAGACAGTATTGATTTAGTGAACACACAGAGACTTAAATAATATATAGGTATATTCTACATCAAAGATAAACGTTTATCTCCCATATACATACGTATATTTGGTTCACAGTATATAGTGACAAAATACTCCATTCAAAATTGCTTTCTTTAAATACGCAAATTATAAAATATGTTAGGAAATAAAAGTGAAATTGCTTAAGAATATGAAAATTATCTAATTTTAATATTCGCGAAAATGTTGGCACTGGCATACACAGTGATGTACGTCAAATATGAACAAAATATTGAATTATACGACAAATCATACCCATAAACTCCAAAAATGAACAAAATGTTAAAACGAACCCGTAACAGCCTTATAATATACGTTGCAGAAGTATTTGAAAAAAATACATGCTTATCGGCCATATATCTAAACCACAAGAATTATTTCTATTTTCAGAATATCGAAATACGTATACTGATACTCGAAGCATATTCATTCCGCTTTTTATTCACTTTGTTAAATATACCTAATCGTAGATGGGCAATTTGAGAATTTTAACTGTTAGATAGTTCACTTTCCTCCACAAGACTTTAACAGGAACTTACATAGTTAAAAGCAATGACGTCCATTCTGAATTGTGTTTAAATATGTAAGAAGTAATGGAGTACAACCTCTCTCCAAAAATAAAAGGAATGGTTTTATTTTAACAAAATTACTAGCCCGTTCATTAGTGAGATACAGGTTTTGCGGAATGACAACTTTCTTAAATAGTCTGTAAAAATTTTAAGAGGTAGATCTATATTCATTTTTATACTTATATTTAATATGTAAAAATTCTGAAATTTAATTCACTGCCACACCTCGATCGAAAAAAAATGCAAACAATCGACATTATTCTATATTAAAACCTTTTTCTCTTCTGTTCTAATATTAGAAATAAGCCTTCTCTATGTTTCGCAGTGTTTTCTTTTTTTCGTCGTTGTAGCCGAATGAACCCAATAATTCTTTTAACGTGGTCCTCCTATCTCATCGGTGGTGTCCATAATTTCCACTTGCGAATAGTATTGTTCATCTTTTACCTATGTATTCTCATTGTGGTCGGCTCATTTTCATTTTGTTACTTCTTCTGTTGTGATATTTCTTCTTGTAAATGAAACCGTTTCGCGTCAGTTGAAGACCTTCAACGGTTAACAACGCTTAATCACAACAGTGGGTCTATCAGCTGAATTAAAAATTCATTTGATGTATTTTTAAGCGTGCAAATCATCGTATTTTTACTAAAGAAAGTGCTTCAAAAATAAATCAAATGATTTTTAACCATTTAAAATTTCGCGGTAGAGTGGTAGTTATATTAATCTATTTGAATATTTGTATGAAATAAAATGTTGTATCGTTACTCACAAATTCAAGGATTACCTAAAAGATATTATTTGTTTCTTACGAGTAAAACATTTCTGAAAAAAACTAATGTGAATTCTAGCGACGTACTTATATAGAAATTAAACTCGCTGGTCTTTCAAATAATCCCGAACCGAGTAGTAAGTTGCAGAATGAAAAACACTCAACGAAATCGTTATTATTTCAATAAGCTTCTGAATAAAAAACTTACGCCCTTACGGACACATGAAGTATCCATAAGGGCGGCTTATGAGGATTATAAACGCGCAATCACCTTAGGTGCATTCACCAGTCAAGCTACACAAGAACACTATTCAATTCGCTTAGTAATCTTGTTTATGAGAGTGATAGAAAAAATAAATAATAATTAAATATACAGAATTTAATTCAAAACTGAAAAAAGGGATTCTCTTAAATTGCTAGATAATTCTATCTGTTAAAATTACCATCATTTTTGGAAATACATTTCGTATTTTAAATATATGTAATTACAATTCTCATATCTTACTTTTGTTAAAATATATACCTATTTCATTGATTTGTAGATCTTAATATACGTTCTATTATTTAATTTAGATTAATTTGCCATTTATATATGCTCTTACCTTGCACAAAATGTTATCTCCAGTTAATTTGCATTTTTAACATATACGTATATGTAACATACAACATGTTTTATTTTGCCAAGTATTCAAGTTCGACTTCATACAATATCGGCAAGAAAATAACGCTGCATAACAATTATACGTATTCATTAGAACTGGCAACAGGCTCTAACTGCAGCATATGTACCGCCTTCTGTACTAGTAATTATACATAATTTCACTGTAATTTTTGCAGTTCCAGTTTAGATGCACCTACATACATATCTACAATATTGCTTTATGCACTAGTTGCTCTGGATTTATATGTTATTGAATTTATTCTTTCGCCATTTCCAGGCTGGTGATTAACAGGAAAATACCTTATCCATATTTGAAGAGTAATTTATTAAATGATTGCCAGGGAAAGTAAAAATCAGTAGCTCACCGTCTTTTCAAGGTTTGATGGAGCTTGTTCACTTTCAGTTCATGTCGCTGATTGTGACCATGAACCTTCAAAAGGTGAATTGCCAGAGTAACAGATATTATTGACTTACCGAAGGCTTGAATAAAGATAAAGAATCAAGAAATTTCCATTTAAGAATAAGTTGTTCAAACGTAAAGTTAGTTTATACAGCCGAAGAAAAGGTAAATAATTCAGTGGTATTTTTCTGAAAATTCAGCTCAACAAATCGATTTCGTTTCTGTTGTGTATGTCGATCGACCTATCTCATCTTGTACAGCAATTGAAAAGATCGTAAATGCATTCAGAAGATATGAGTCTGTTGAAAATTGCAGTACATGCGAAGGAAAGAATGAATTTAAGTCCGTATGAATCTCGTTAGAGAGGAGAGAGATGTGAGTTTGTTCATACATAGAAATAATAAATATTGGTCTAGTCGACAAGTTTCAGACGAAACCGGTATTAAAGTAAGAGTTGTCGGGAAGATTTTAAAACGCAACAAACACAAATGCTTTAAAATTCGAACAAGCGAAGAAGTTTTCCCTCAGGACAATATTAGGAGAACGAAGTTTTATGAAAACATAATTGAGATAATTAATCTAAATTCCAATTTATGGTAATCACAATCCTTCAGTTGTTCGGTAGTGATAGAATGAAAATAAACATCTTCACTTCAATAAAAGAACCCAGTATGCTCAAATACTTATTATTTTGACGGATCTACTGGGTAACAACATTATAGGACCTTTTCTTATTGATGGTAACCTCAGAGGTGGAAAATATTTGAATTTTTTAAAAGACGAAATCATTCCTGCAGTCCAATATTAATGTCGGTTTCGAAGAAATTGACGGTTATCCCACGTATTAAAATATTTAAAAGTTTTTGAAAATATTTGGTTTTACATCATTATTATTATTAATTAATTCATCAGTCATTATTATTATTATTAATTAATAAACATTAAGTTTTCAAGAGTACTGGGTTCTTTTATTGAAGTGAGGATATTATATATATATATATATATATATATATATATATATATATATATATATATAACAAAACACTTTTAACAAATTTTATATATATATATATATATAAAATTTAACAAATTTTATATATATATATATACATATATATATATATTGGGTCTGGGAAAAAGTTCGTGGCGTTTTTTCAGTAAAATTCAACTGGTCCCCGCATGGCGCGTGGACGAATTCATTTAAACCGAATATGCTCCATTATTATCGACAATGTTTCGCCATTTTTTTGGTAGATCCATGATCCCATCGGTGAAAAACTTCTGTGGTTTCTGGTCGAAAAACTGAATCAAGTAGTTTTCACAGGCTTCTTTTGAAACCAACTTAATTCCATTGAGAGAGTTCTGCAGAGATCGAAACAGATGATAGTCAGAGGGTGCTATATCCGGACTGTAAGGTGGGTGCATCAAAACTTCCCAACCAAACTCTCTCAATTTTTGACGGGTCATCAAAAAAGTGTGTGGTCGGGCGTTGTCATGATGGAAGACAACACCTTTCCTATTAATCAATTCGGGCCGTTTTCTTTCAATCGCCTGGCGTAATCTCTCTAGTTGTGCACAGTAGAGTTGAGAATCAATCGTCTGACCAGTTGGAAGTAGCTCGTAGTGGACGATTCCCCTCCAGTCCCACCATACACACAGCATCACTTTTTTTGGCGTCAATGTTGGCTTGCTTGTGACGGCTTACCATCCTTTATCCACGATCTTTTACGCTTCCGATTATCGTACGTAATCCATTTTTCATCTCCGGTTATTAAACGTTTCAGAAACGGCTCGATTTCATTCCGTTTCAGTAGCGCATCGCAGATGTTAATTCGGTCCATCATGTTTTTCACGCTCAACTCTTGAGGAACCCATACGTCAAGCTTTTTTTTGTAACCAGCTTTGTGTAAATGGTTCAAAACAGTTTTGTGGTCAATGCCTAGCTCCATGCCAATATCGACACTGCTGATATGCTTATCTTGTTGGACTTTTTCAAGAATTTCATCAGATTTTTCAGTGATTGGACGACCGGAGCGTGACTCATCTTTCACATTGAAATTTCCAGAACGAAAGCGAGCGAACCATTTCCGCGCAACAGATTTCGATAAAGTACCTTCACCGTACACAGCACAAATTTTATCACAAGCCTGCGCAGCGTTCTTCCCCTTATCATAATAATATTGCAGAATATAGCGAAATTTCTCATTATTCTTCTCCATTTTCAAGTGCGAATAACTTTCCAACCACTGCACCGATTACAATGTTTCTACGCTCAAACTAACGTTCGGAAGGTCATCTAAAAAACGAGCCCTCGGTGGTGTCGCTGTGACTTGTTGTTCTTTAGTTATCGGCAACCAATGCCATCTATCGGGAAAAACGCCACGAACTTTTTCCCAGACCCAATATATATAAAATTTGTTAAAAGTGTTTTGGTCGACCGTGTATAAGATAATCCAAATTAATAAAGTTCGTCGGGTATTCGGTCAATGTACGGAAAATGAAAAACCAATCCTTTGTTTTATCCTCTATATTTCGCTATAAATTTATAGCTTCATCAGGAGTTCTGAAAACAATAACATGTACAATATCTTAATCATGCTCCTAATTATTATCTTCTTCTTACAAAAACTAGATTAATTTAAAAAATTTAAAAATCATTAAAATGTGATTTGCCATACTATATACTAACACACAAACCGTAAACTATTGTAATAGCGTCAGTACCATAGACTGCGTCAAGAATCTTAGGATTCGTATAACGACATTACAAGGTATGGTTGAGAGCATTGTTCCATTTAGTGTTTTCCAAGAATATAAATGTAGATTAGAGGTTGCGTTCAATAAGAGATTTAATAAAGTTAAACTTAATAATTTCAAGAAATTCAGTTTGTTGAGAGATGCATTAGTGGGGAGGAATTTATTTGTGGACAATTCTAATTGGTGTAAAAACATATCGAACACAGACATTCCAAAAGACATAGCTGATTTCTTATCCTTGGGTCCTCAATTTGCACTTTCACCTGACAGTAATGATATTAGTGTTAACAAATTACAAGCAGATGTTGAGGGCATAGTTGTTGAGTTGCCGAATAATCAAAAAAACAGTACAAGAGCAAAAATTACTAACAACATTACCAATTTTATTTTAAGACAACGTAATCTCAAACAACAGACTCCTTATAAACACATTTGCTCACGAACCAAAAAAATTTCTTAAGCAAAATCCCGAATTATACATTTTACAATCGGACAAGGGAGGTTGAACGGTTGCATTAAGTAGAAAGGATTATATAGAAAAAACACTACATCTTTTAAACGATAAAAGCACTTATTCTAAATTAGAAAAAGATCCTACATATAGGACACAAAGAGAATTGAATAGTTTAATCAAAACAATGAGCAATAATAAAAATATTACAGTAGAAACGGCCAAAATTCTTACAACGTATTACTCCGTATCACCAATATTGTATTGCTTTCCTAAGATTCCTAAACCAGGATACCCCTTGAGACCCATAGTAAGCTCTATTAATTCCCCGACCTATAATCTATCTAAGTTCCTATCGAATATTTTATCCAATGCCTTTACAGAAAGAACCAACTATAATATCAAAGATACCTTCTCGTTTGTTAATACGGTGGAGCAACTTTCTTTACCCAATAACCATGTTCTGATTTCCTTAGATACAGTTTCCCTATTTACCAATATCCCCTTACATTTAGTAAAAGAAATATTAGTATCCAGATGGGATTGGATAGAACCTTACTGCATGTTAACAAAGAATAATTTCATAATATTAATATAATTCATATTCAACAATAGTTATTTCAGCTTTAATAATACATTTTATTCCCAAAATTTTGGAACTCCCATGGGCACACCAATGAGTCCAATTTTAGCATTACTTGTGTTGGATTATTTGTTAGACAAAACTGTCCCACAGTTACCTTTCACACCCGGTCTCATGTTCAAATACGTAGATGATATTATTTGTTCTGTACCGCACAATATGATAGAGGAAACTCTCTTTATCTGTGGATAAACACATTCAATTCACTGTAGAAACAGAAAAAGAAAGATCTGTTCCTTTTCTAGACACTTTGGTTATAAGATCAACTGACAACAGAATTAAATTGAACTGGTATCAAAAACCTACGGCTTCTGGCAGATTCATCAATTATCGTTCTCACCATCCCAATTCCCAAAAATTCAATACTGTAATATCCATGAGAAACCGAATCCTTCATATCTCGGATCCAGAATTCACAAAGGAAAACTTGAACCATTTATTAAAAATTTTCATCAACAATGGTTATCCTAAAGCTCTATTAAAACACTTGATATTTAGTAAAAACAACAATTTCTATGATGGACCGCAATATGATGAGTTACATTCAGAAAGTAAATACAAAAAGTCACCATATGTTGAGCCATTGATTAATCAGTTAATTAAAATATTAAGTAGCCCAATATCTCCAGCACAATAGTGAAATATAATGTTAAAAAAATTAAAGATATCTTTACAAAAGTCAAAGATAAAATTCCCTTGTGGTCAATGACTAATGTAGTGTATAGACTATTTTGCAAAGACTGCTGTGGATGTTACATAGGTCACACATCGCAATCAATAAAACAAAGGGTGACTCAGTACAGAAGTGATTGCAAAGTAGGCAAGAACTCGTGTGGCCTGGCCACACATGTCAACAATAATGATCGCAATTTTGATTTCAACAATCCCGTCATTTTAGAAACAGAAAACAACTACAAAAGCAAAAGAATATTCTTGGAAATGGCTCACATCTGTAAAAATCCAAACACCATAAATTATAAATCTGATATCAACCAGTTAAGTACAATCTATTGCAATCTAATATAATGAAAGTCAAGTGTCACACAGATTAATTCTTTATCACATTCATATATTTTTTGTTATGCACCTCGTATATTAGTTCTTTTAAAGCCTAGCACTTTTCGAAAAAAGGTTTCCTTTTTTTAGGATTTTACACGTAAAATAGTTTAGTTTCAGATGCAAGTTATTTGGGGAACATGCTCTTAACTTTACCTACCACTGACGCTATTACAATAGTTTACGGTTTTGTGTGTTAGTATATAGTATGGCAAATCACATTTTAATGATTTTTAAATTTTTTAAATTAATCTAGTTTTTGTAAGAAAAAGATAATAATTAGGAGCATGATTAAGATATTGTACATGTTATTGTTTTCAGAACTCCCGATGAAGCTATAAATTTATAGCGAAATATAGAGGATAAAACAAAGGATTGGTTTTTCATTTTCCGTACATTGACCGAATACCCGACGAACTTTATTAATTTGGATTATATACATATATATATATATATATATATATATATATAACATTTCCTATAAAATATCTGGATCAGCCATCTCAGTCATGGTTTCACAAAACTCCATTCTTCCAATATTGTCCTAAGGGGAAATTTCTAAGCTTGTTTGAATTTTGAAGCATTTATATTTGTCGCGCTTTAAAATACCCCCGACAGCTTTTTCCATAATATTTGTTTCGTCTAAAACTTCTAGACTAGAGCAAGATTTATTTATTTTTACAATTAAACAAACTCTCATCCCTTTCCTTCCTAACGAGATTCATAAGGACTTAAGGTTGTTCATTTTTTCTCTGGCATTTTCTGTAATTTTCGATCACACATCCCTATTTTCTGAATTATTTAAATTATTTGCTGTAATTATATTGGCATCAGAAATGACGATATTTGAATCATATGTCGAAGATCCCTCAAGTTTGTCCCTAATAAAAGCATTACAGTCAAGCTTGAGGGATCCACATATGCTTCAAATACTCTTTCCATGTTTGAATGCAGAATTTATTTCTATATTTACGCATAATAGCAAAAATTGTGGAACAATTTTTGAACTGGAGGCAGCGGACCGTAGCGATGGCCTGCTCAGTCTCCTAATTTAATTTCTATTGGTTTTTGTGTACAATTGCATCGAAGTTCAAGTGTACTGAACTGGAGCAAAGAGAAGGAACGGCTTTCCGTTAACATATTGACAATACATATGCAAGAGACGTTCATTCGAGAATATCGTGCAAAACAGCAAAACGGAGGTCACTTTATTATATTTGTGAATTAAGTTGTTCTTTTATATTTGTTAAATTTCTGGATTATTTGCAAGTTTGGAGTGCAAATTTACAACCCTGAAGTAAAAGTATTTATTAAAGTAATACATTTTGAAACCAATCAGCTGAGTAATTCTCGCAGGTAAACAAATGAAAGCAATACTTACAAGTTATGAAAAATCCCAGAGAAAAGATAATTAGGCAAATAAACATTACACTAATTCCAAAATAATACTAAAAATTAAACAAGTGGATTATATAAGAACAATTTCCTAGATTTAGAAAATTTCACAATGCAGGTTCGTAATGTAATAAATCAATTAAATTGCCAGTTGTAAAATAAGAAATTAAACTGCAAAACTATTAAGATTGAAAATTGTCTAATTATAATGCTCAATGAAATTTTAGCACTGGAATATATAAGGGTGCACAACAAAATATGGACAAATAAACTATACTGAGAGTCATACTTAGAAAGGCAAAATGAACTTGTAATAATCTCTACACAAACTTATCTTTTACCCTTAAAAGTATATTTATATATTTATAATATAAACTAATCCTGACGAATAATTCTAGTAATATTAGTAGCTAACAAGAACTGTAAAGCAGCGATAAATGTATGTACATAGCTCTGGTATCAGGTGTTAACGTTATGAAATGCTTTTTATACTTACGCATATATACATATATATATATACTACATATGTACATGTAATATTCTTTCCTTTATGGCTTGACATAAAAACACATGAATGGATAAAACCACCAACGATAAAAGCATAACGCTAAAACAGCCCGACCAGTTCGCCATAATTAAAACACTTAACATGAGGGCTAAACCGCTCCCCAGCATTGTTTCGAAACTTTACGCATAATTAAAAACCGTTTCAATTTATTTTGAGTTTGATTCAGCATTACATTTTCAATTCGTTTCATTCGTTGATTACATTTTCTTCGCGTCCAAAGCAAATGCAGAAATTTTATCTCGTCCATAATTACGAATTAATATTTGAAGATATATACATAAAATGTAAGTTAAATTATTTTTTATACAGTCCTAAATAAATAAAATATTAAAGTTTGCAAGCTATTTTTGTTAAACAAATATACATATCATACTTAAACCAAAAACTTACAATTTAGATACAATTGAAAACGTTGAGACTGTGAAGCAATGTTGCGATATGTCTTTTATACTACTATTATTTACTTCTTTTATGAGGCTATTAAAGTAAGAAGATCTTACAAGTATCTTTTATTCTCAATAATCTTATACAAAATTAAACTTACAAATAACCAAGGACGCGTTATTACATCGCGAGATCAATTGTATTTATAATTGGAGTAGGCTTGTGTTTTGCCACGAAGTTTATAACGCTGCTGAATAAGTAATATCACTGTTAGTAACAACGACTTAAGAAATAATAATTTTAGGTTATGTTGCTCCATAATCTTTGCTAAAGTACAAGATATTGATTGTGGTAATGCAATAACTAATTAGTTACTCTATACCACAATTTTAGAAATATATGTATATGAGAGTTTATAGCTTAACGTGATAACAGTACACTGTTTGGCAGTTAAATTAGTCCAGGTCTCAGTTATTATGCAAAATATATTTTAAACACTTATTATTGTATTCTCCCGGAAAGATAATTATACATAATTCTCATATACGCAAACTTATAGCGTACAATATACATATTTATTTACTTCATTCTTCGAACTCATAATCTTTACTTGCGCATCTAGAAAGATAAAAGGGTGATACAGGTGAAATTTATTCAAATTGGTAAAAACCTTCGAAGAGTGTGCTTGTGATAACGCATTAACCATTTTTCGTTCAGCTTTATACTGTTAAATTAGCGGCATCTACATTTCTAACTAATTTTATACTATATACTTTGATAGCAAACTTATTGGCCATGGACAAGACGTAATTGTTAGAAAAGTAAAAGTTTCACGCTGAACAGTGGCAAGAATTGCAACACCTACTTATGAACGAAATATTTGTCCTCAACATCAAGCGATCGACAACATTGTCACCGGCTACGTAAAACTGCCGAAACGTTATTATTATAGTTGATCGCTTGCTGCAAAACCATATTGATCAACAGATGTGAGAGGTTTATGTTTCTAATAAATGCAACGATAAAGATATTTTTCAAGAACTTGTCAGATGTGTTAATTACGACAATTAATTGGTAATTTTCAATTAGATCGATGCCGCATTTTCTTGTGAACTGGAATACGTCTTGCAATTTCCAGCATTCCAGAAAAACTGACGACTTTAATCTTGACCAATAATGAAGGTACTCTTCAATTCTCTAAGACTTTGGAGGACCTCGCATAAGACTAAAATCATACAAAATCAGTTCGTATAGAATTTTGAACATGAACCAGATAATTTCGATACAGACGTTCAAGTTTTTTTAATTTTCTTTCGTAATTACTTATTACTTGTTCAGATCATTCTTATCTTATATTATTTAACATATTATCAGCAGATTTGAATGGCATCTGACGATTAATCCGTAATATGTAATAATCGTTAGTTTTCCGAGTCCTTTTTGTCCAATGTCTACACTTTTCTAACATTTCAAAGCCTTGTGTTTCGTCGACGATTTTTTTTATTTTCTGGTTGTATTTTCAAGTTTGAAATGTCTTGGTGTCCCCATCACCGATACACTTCGCATATTTACGTGTGTATTCAGCCTATATAGTGGAATCTACTTACAACGGACTCGCCTATAACAGAAACTCGATTTATAACATACGAAACATGTGCAAAATCTTTCGGTTAAAATGGACTCCTTTATAATAGATTCTGCCTATCATGAAACAAAAATCATTATTTGTTGTCTATTAAAAGCAGAAGGATTCTGTACTTTCTCGATATGTAGACATATACATACGTGGAAAACAAACTACAGAATGTGAACTAATATCATTCTTCCCGTGTCAAAGCGTCGACCGGAACAGCTCCAATAGTAAAAATGTGCGAAAAAGTAACAAGCGTGCACATACAATGCATGAAAGTTTACGATAATAAGCGAGATTGAGAAAAGAACATCACAGACAGATATATATGTCAAAATGAAGTCAAAAGAATCTACTGTTTCGAATATATGAATGCATCGTGAGAAAATTAAAAGTACTTGGAAAATCAATAGTAAAAAGAACAAAATGTGAGTATTCGCACAGCCCCAGGCAGACTAGTTTTTGTCTAAATGATTTCTGCAGAAAATAGCAAATACTTATCAGTTAATGTTACAAATAAAAGTCGAGAAATTCATCAAAATGATTAACGATAATTTTAAATGCACTTCGGGGTGAGTCGATAGATTTTAAGGAAAGGCATGATGTTTCTTTTTGCAAAAGTTTGTGGAGAGTCAGGTTCAGTAGACAGAAATGTAAAAGAAGATTGGATTTCTCAAGTCCGGTTTGCTATAAGTATGGGCTGTTTCGTTCATGACATTTTTAATGATGAAACAGAGATTTTCTACAAAATGCCTAATAAGACTTGTAGAATAAAAAGTGAAATATACGTATAATGGAGGTAAAATGTTGAAAAATAGTATAAATACGATGGGTTATACTAATGCTTCTAGTAAAGACAAGGTAAATTACTTAGTATTTTTTTATTTACAATAATGTAAAATCGAAAGCATAAACTTACACTAACGATATTGGTATACACTGCTATATTTTTTTTAGCAAAGTTTCGAAATCTTAAATGTTTCAAGAAAAACACTATCTGCAGATTATCAAGCATGTAGTGAAGCATTTACTTCATAGAACTTTATTTGGAGAAGTGGGACAGAGAATTTATTGCCAAAAACACAAAATACTATTGTTAGTTGGTAAGGAGGCCTTTACCAACTAACAATAGTATTTTGCGTTTTTGACAATAAATTCTCTGTCCCACTTCCTTCCTCATCCTAATGTTGAACTTTAACATTAAGCTGCACTTTATTTCACCTAATGTTATATCAATTTTGTAAGCTATGGACCAAGAAATCACTTAGTGTCTGAAACAAGGTTATAGAAAGGAAATATTGATGAAAATTATGCTGCCATAAAAGCTATAACTTTTTTAGATGCTCTGGACTTTCTAAGCGTTGCATAGGACCGAGTTGATTCACAAACAAGTATTTGTTTATGAATCAACTCCTCCATACTTAGTTAGGTAAAGATATTACTTAGCAACGACTATGTTGGAAAACCTATAGTTGGATTTTGTCAAATAAATTGATAAACCGCTAACACGTGGGCAAGGCTCCATTTCGACTTTGTCCTGGCGTCCTAGTGAAAGGACCACTTTATGAAGGTCACGTTTCCATCTGATAAAGAAGATGGAGTTTATCTACTTGAATGCAGCTACCTTGCTGTCTTGAGATTCTCCAGAAGACTGTGATTTAGCCATCGATCCAAGACCTCTCGTAATTATAATATATAAAGAGTTTATCGTTGCTTTTATTCGGTTCATAAGATATTGGAGATAATTATTTAGTTTATAAGCAACAGATCAATCTAATGATGGGTTAGTTGGTCGTTACTTTTATGGTAAGTAATTATACAAACATTTATTCAAATATTACATATATTTGATGGCTTGTACTAATCATTAACTCATTAGCTAGCTGCTCATTATTAAATTTGCACACTTAATCAAGGGCTTGTAAATAAATTGTTCATTATTTAAAAGTTACTTTCATATATTGGATAGCTCTAATTTATTTAAAGGTTTGATAGTAACTTGTTTAAGTTTGAATGTTACTTCATATATTTGATTACTCTAACTTAATTAAAAGTTCGTTAGACAGCCTTATTTAATTATTTTTGCTAGTTAACTATTAATTAGTAAACTATTATCTATTTACAACAGTTCGTTTACATGGCAAATGGCACTTATATAGAAGAATATTTTTGTACGGCTAGTATAAACTAACTGTACACATAAGTGGGGATTGTGTTCCAAACTGTTAGCTTAGACGTTTCTTTTTTCTGAATACCTATCTAGTCTATGTATGTCTCTGAATATAGCGTATAGCAAGATTTTCTTAACAGGTGCAATAAACACTTGTAATATTGTTTATTGTTTAATTTTTCTTTTTCTTAGCTATGAAGGACCTCCCCCCTTTGTGTTAACTGAATATCGAATGTATTTTATTTACCCGATATTGGCTAAAGGCTTTCAGGGTAACAATACTGTGGCGTCCTATTAGATCATGCACTTGAGCTCGTTTTAGCACCCAGAGAGCAACCACAGGGATCGTTTAAGGTGAGAATACGGGCACTTATTTATTGTCCTACTAACCACAGAGGTACCGCATTGCAGTATATTTTTTAGCAGTAATTATTATATTATTACAGATGATATGAACACTATAATTGGCTATTTTACCTGGTCCCATTAAGTCTATTATTAGCGGATTCTAATGTGCCTCTATTTTTATACGTCGCAATTTGTTTTTCGGCATTACCGTTTGTGTTCTATTACCTGAACAAATATTTTTTTTTGAATCCTCTTTTTCAAAGAAATAGGGTTCCTCTAAATCCATTCTCGGAATCACTACGTGTACCATATTTCCTGGCACATATAATATAGTTCTTATTTAAGATAAGATAAATAAAAGTTCAGAATATCAATCCAGAGATTAGCTTCGAAAATAAAAGTATTAAATTTAAGATAGTTTTCCTATACGTAATTCTCAAATTATCTGTTAGAAAACCGCACATTGATTCCGTTGACGATACAGAATAACTTTATTGAATAGAAAGAGAAGAGATTCTGCTACGTATGCAAGGAAAGAGGGAAAAAAAATCTATGTACTTTACTTCATCGCCAATAATAAAAGTGAGACCAGCTGCTGTGTTTTTGTGCGTGCTCAAATCCAAAACGAAATCCTCATTGATTCGGCTTCAATTGTTTCCGGAATCCCCGAGAGTTTGTTCAGACATAACTCCCTCCTAACTAAAATGACGCGCTTTGATTTTCCTCATTCTCTTTTCGAAGACGGTACGCTCGTTGGTGTTTAAGGATTGTCAAGATCTCCGCCAATTTGGAACAATTTTTCTATTGTATTTTCTGTATCTGGTGCTGAGTTTGTAAACAATTTATGGCGAAAATGTCGTCCCACTTACAGATGAATTGCTGGAAGAGAAAAGTCGATAATTGAATCACGACAGAGGCAGAAGACATCGGAAAATTGTTTGACAAAACAAGAAGAAAAACGCTTTTATAGTAACTATTCTATTTTTTAGTTAATATCACAGCAATTAGTATAAACATTTAAAGGGATTATAACACTTGTTTTATTTTATATATAATGTAAAATAATTAAAAACAAGTAAATATATCTATTTCGTGGTGTTATAATATACATAAGACATAGTATCTTCTTATTCATGGACAGCAGTTAGACACTTCGATTATTACATCCTTCCAATAATTGCTGGAATTTAATTAAAAAATTTTATGCTTCGAATAAAATTCGAACCTTACGTCTAACGGCTGCTCTAAGCACTAAGCTTACCTAAGGATACAATTTCATATCTAATATTCTACAAATTACATTATGGAAACAGATCGATCGATTTTAATAATTTATTTTTAAAATTTTAACTACTGTGGCTACTCAAGTCGATAAGATATACTAATGTATTTTGACTAAAGATAGATTCTATTAATCTTTGATAGATGGATTAATCATGATTAATTTCTATTTGAGTTTCTTGATATAGCACAAATTTACTTACTAACAATTATATTAAAAAATGTATTTAATAGTTGTAAATAAACTATGCTGTAGCTTATGCCCCTGAATTATAAGCATGAATTATTTCAAACACTTGATAATTCTTGTAAACTATGTACAAGAACAATAATTATTAATTTATAACTAAATACTCGTTTTATTACATTTGCAGGTTAAAAGTCTCTATGAAAAATGAAATACATAAAATACAAACAGCATCCAATAGTATCAACAAATGAATACCTAAATAAGCAACCAAAATAGTAAAATTAGCTTGGGACGTAAAAGCAAATAACTAAATAAAGTTCGAACAACTTTTATCAAATACGAATTGAAAGAAATTATGCGTTGTTGTGAACACTTCAGAATGAAAATGATTCAGATAATAAAGTTTTAATCTGGCTATTCTTCAAGGAAGTACATAAACTAAGTATGCAACTTTTCAATGAATATATAGCTTTTTAAGTAAAAATAATATTATTTATCATTTTCTTTCAGTAAATATAGAATTTTGTTAACTACATGCTGTTAAACCTTGAAGTTACAAATGTATTATAATAATGTAAATTTGAATATTATTAGGCAACAACACGGAAATGATGATATACATACAAACGGCTATATATATATATATATATGTTCTACTACCTTAAATAAAGATCTGATGATCTCCTTTGCTCTAGCTTATGTTGAACGCCTTGATGTACAGGCAAAATTAGAGAAAGATTCACAAATGTGTAAAATGAGTCAAAATAGTAATTCTTCTTGCAGCTTGCTACAGAAGAACACCAAGCTACGAAAGAAACTACTATCTGATAGTGCCAGTAGTCCGCCCACGGACTGATTAGCGCGCATATATATATATATATATATGTAATTATAAATCGTACGTTGTAAATAACCGCAACATCAACTATTTTACTATATGCTAAAAAGTACCACACTCAGAATCCCTCGAGTATTACTATAACACAACATAGAAAAAGTGTTCATACAAACAGAAAGGTAGATGACATCTTCCAGAATTATAAATATAGAATTTCTTAAGAATAAGGCATTTGCGAAATTCTTTGAAGAGACTACAAACAAACATAAATAGGACACATGAAAAGAAGAATACAAGTCAGAAAGTAAGGACGCAACGAGCAAACAAGAGACATTATTTATAGCTCAATGCAAAAAGTCACAGATCTAAATTTTAATAGAGAGGGATAGCAAAATACACGCTCTATTTCTAGACTAACAAGAGAAGTGGTTGAAACTGAGAAAGACCGAATAGCTTAAACAAAAGAGATGATGTTCAACATCCCCCTGCGGTATAGTAACTTGTCCTAGTCGATCGAAAAGTTATAACAAAGAAGAACACATTCGTTCTCTAGCGATATTCTCTTCAACCCTTTAAGTATTATTTTCACCCTCCTCACGTTCGTCTTCATTGGTATCATTATCCTCAAATTCATTTGAAACAGGATGAGAGTCCGATTTAGTGTCAGAGGTTGTTATTTCTTTGCTCAATTCTTTAGACATTGATGGACGAGAGCAAGCGTTTCCAAAATTTTTGGCCATTAAAATCAACATAATTACACTGGTATAAATAATACATCCAGTCAATACAAAATGCATTCATTAGACTCATTTTAGTCACCTTTTGAGAAATACTAAAATATGAGATTTCTTTTAGGAATTAATACTTTTGAGAGAAATAGAAAAATAATTTGAGTAAATGCAACAGTTTATTATTTTAGCAAATTCAGCAGTTTCGTCTTGAATGAAAGCAGTCTGGTGCTTGAAATAAAATTAGTGCAAAATTTTCTTCGGTACAAGGAAAAAGCTGGACTTATTAATAAAGTTGTAGACGGACTGTATGCTCGTTTTTCAAGTAGAAATGAAAGCACTTATATCGCTTTAAGCGCCAATCAGTAGTATATCTCTTAACCAAGCAAACAGGGACATGTGCATATAAATTCGTTTTAATATCAAGACTTTTTCGAGAAGTTGCTACATATACCATATATATATATATATATATATATATATATATATATATATATATGTTACGATTAAAATAGTAACTAGTAATACTCAACTCAACACCCACTAGTAGACCAGAGCGTATGACTGGTCTACAATTCCGACTTTTGAACAAAGCTATTTGAATGGCTTTCTGCGGTAGTACTTAACTACGCTTTATTTGACAATTAAGCCAGACATGTTGCTGTTTGTTTGATCAACAGATGTACTGTTGAATGACGTTTAAGGCGATATAAGTCCTTTTACTTCTATGTGAAAAATGAGCGTTTGAGGCAACACGGCCTCTGTCGGATAGATGTAAAAGCGGATATAACGACATGATAACTAGTTGTAGCTTTTCGAAATTCTATAAATCATAAAATCATATCACGTGTCCAAATATAAATATATAGATTTCTTTCGGAATCAACTAGGAAATAATATTGAATGAATTCTTTATAATTGTTAAGAAAAGCATTTGTTCCTTGTTTCGAAATATTCATAATTTAGTCCAGTAAGTATTGGTAGTGTTTTCATTGAATAATAAAATAATTTGGCATTTTTAAGTATTTTACTCATGCATCACTTTATGTTTATTTAACTACTGGTTAATTCAAAATGACACTGAACTGAATTAAGAAATTCTTTTTTCTTAGTTAAGGCAAACGAAACTAAGTTACATACATCTCTAAATAAGTTTGTCTTTCTACTAAATGTTATAATCTTATTTAGTATATGAAGATACAGATAAAGTTTTGCAAACTATTGCCTTTTAGGGAATTTCAAAATTAAGAATAATAATAATAATACAAAAATATTTATGTTATAATTATAAATCAACTACACGTAGGACAGCTCTCCATAATGTTGGAAAAAAGTATTCATAAAGCGGACTTCTTAATAAACAGTATTGTATTATACGTAAATTGAAATTCGGAAAGTCTCAGCTCAAGACACTTGGTGGTTTCAACTTACCTGGTTTTATTATATTTTTAAGAAGAAGAAATTGTTACGTACTAGATATAGTACTTTAAGAACTTACTGAGAATAATTCAGAACCAAAGTTCAAAATGTACATATTGCATTTTAACCTTCAGTGACTTACGTTCTTTTTGATTTGACGTTCTTCATGTAGTAATGTTGCTTAGGACTAATGGCTACTAACTGACGTCGAACTTACCTGGAACAAAACATAAATTATTAGGTACATAAAACATACATACATTTCAAACAGAAAATAAAAATAATAACAGATGCACCTGAAATATCGATATTTTCTTTCTAATAGAAATAGTGAAATTACATCAAAACGATTTTCAACCATTACTGACTAGAACAGCATAATGTAGAATTTTTTTCTAGATATGAAAGTAGTTACGGGGGAGATATCAATATTTAACAAAATTGACTGGTAATTACCAAAAAAATCCGAAAATGGCATTCTATTAATTATAACTATTTGCTTGAATAGATTAGGAGTTGTATGTGATACAAGACTCACTTTTAACAATCATATGTCCAATATATCTAAGCAAGCAAATTTTGGATTTTTTGTCACCAGCTGTAGATATTTTTTCTAATACACATCTTGGCCTTCGTCCTTCCTTCTTCATTATAGTGCCTATTCTATTATTTTCTTTTTCACTTTTGACAACCATATTTCCAATATATATAAGCAAGCGATTCAAAATTTTGGGATTTTTCATACGCAATTGTAGAGATTTCTTCTGATTCCTAGTCATCGTGTGTCTTGGTCGCTCTACATGTTGCCTTACGTACTTTCTTTCCGTATTTCCCTGTTGATTCTTTCTCTTTAACTTTTCTTAACCTTATATGCTTCCTCCTTCTTCAATATGATGTCTATTCAAAAGAATAGACACTACAATGAATAGAGTACCGAAGGAAATAAAGATTTTCTTTAGTATTCTATTCCCTATCGTTATCCTTACATGACCATATCGTACCAGTTGTTTTTTCTAACAGCGGGGTACATTCTATATGCCATGCAAGGTGGAAATTGGAAAATACAAGCTAAGTCTGTTACTCTTTCCATTAACTCAAAAATATCAAGTGGAACTAATCCAGCGAAGATATGTCAAGTTTTCAGGTCTTCTCCCTAGGCATGTCGCTATCAGCCTCGAGTTTCTTTATAAAGTTCTTCGCAAGAGATTGAGCATCCTGAACTTTTATAATTGTTTAATTTTTTAGTGTCATCAAATTTTTATTTGTTCCTGGTCTAATATTTACCTCCCATTTCCCAGAACCAGTATATTCATTAAACCTCCTATATATATAATGTCCTATAATAGTCTTTTATTGACGTATATTTTTTTCTACCTTTAGTAATTTTATTTATTAATGGCAGCTGTCACAAATTTGCTCTATGATATTTTCAACATGTAAATTAAAACTAGCTTAGATTTTGTCAAGATTTTTGTTTAGATTTATTTTTTTATATTTTGTCTTGCATTGTTAATTTGTAGGTAAGTTAATTTTTTATTATTCTGTCGGTATTATTGTTTGATTCATTCTTTTTCTATTAACTTTTACATTTTTCTGCATTGATACTAAGCCACTTTAATGTTTTTATTATTTCTATTATTTAGCATTTCCTGTGTAATCTACAATGTTATGCATGTTTTCATTTTTGTCTATTATCTGTTGAGCAAATAAATAGCTAAATAAATGAATGAAAGACTTTTGATCAATAAATATGTAATAGTGTACAATGATTGAAAATTTTAGAAACAATTTTACGAAATATCAGCTTACTTGCCTTTGATGATAGGTCAGCACAACCTTGTTGGTTATATTTGTATTAATTAACTTGTCTACTAAATGAAGCTCCTCTATTTTGTTTGTAACACCAGCTACAAAGTTTCGTATATCATTTACTTTGCTTCGTTATTAACGTTTTCCCTCCATATACGTATATATTGTAAGAATTGGTTTTGCTGTCAATTATATCAATTTTAATATGAAAAAATAGCATGAAAATATATCTTGTGTGATTGAGGACCAAATTTATATCGAGCTTTCTGAATAGGGACCAAAAATCTGTTAGTATGAATATGGGTATAACAAATCTACCAAATAAAAGAGCAAAATTACAATTCTTGTACTATGCTAAGATGAAGGCTTATGCTAGAACGCGTTCCTACGAATAGGAGATAAATATTCCGAATTTAAATTTAACTCAAGTTAGTAGGTAGAACACAATATATCTGGCAAAGTATCCGTGAAATAGACTTTCTAGCAACACCAAGTAATGTCATCCAATCCATTTCATTAGATAAATACTCACTTAGATGGCTTTGAGAATTCCAAAAGGCAAACTAAGAATACAACAGAATGAGTGACTTGCACACCGCATCTTGGTCTAATTTATAAATTTACTTAGATTTGATCGGAATTATAAAAATTGTTATTTAATGTTCGATGAATAAATTTGCTTCCCTTCCGTGTAAAAGTTTCGTGTGTATCGAAACATGAAATTCGCCTGAGCAAAGCAAACTAAATTATACTTAAATTTCAATAACAGGAATATATTTATGTATTACAAAGCTAACATAATGCTGAATAAGTCGTTTCAATTTACATAACATAGCTGGGTTTGTACAAGTGCTAGAGATCGGTTTGTGAGCAATCTAGGAAGAGTATGAGGGGTCAAAAATGGACATTATTAAAAATGATCTATCACCATTGCCACCCTATTTCACGAAAGAGAAACATCGCCACCACAACCGTCACCCCTAACTTCAACTCGGAAAATGTTACACAAAGGGACCGGTCAGTCATCCGCAACAACACGTTGATACGGCATTGTTACCCCAGTCTAATATTTCGTGATTTCCATGATTCTAGATTGGAGTAATAGATTAAGCCAATAACTATATTACGGACTCTAATTGACTTGAGTACGTTTTCGTGTTTGCGGAAGGATTCAAAATTTAATGTATGATCGTTTCGAGAATACTATATGTGAAAATACTTCAATGCCAGCAAAGCACTTCACAGGAAAGCTCTTAGAAATATTATCTAAATTTAGTAGTGGTAGCTATGCATAACTGTCAACCGTTATTTGTAGAAATCACTCGTAAATATAATTTAATTGAAGGAATCCACCTGTACGTTTGTAACTAAACGTAAATGGTGAAAGGAATGACAATGGAATAAATTATATAGCGTACAAACAATATTCTGATAGATTATATGATATTTAACTGATAGTTATTAATTAAAAAGTTAATTTTTACTACAAAGACGCCCTCGCAGCTGTCCGATTCTCTTCAATTATTCACAAACTTAATTTAATATGAAAGAACAAGTTGACATGTTTCAAGAAAAACCCATAATATTACTGCAGATTACCTAAAATTAACTAAAAATATAAATAATTCAAAAAAATTACACAACCACTCACGTGAGTACATAGAATCTGTCAATTAAATTAGTCCATATCTCAGTTATGATTAATAATATATTCTTTAAACATATTTTATTGTACTATCCCGCAAGAGATAAATGTTAAATGCATAGACGTCTAGATTACAATAGACATACAGACATTTACTTATTTTATTCATAAAATTATGTTTCGGAGTCACTAATTCCTTACCGAACTCATAATTTTTGTTCTAGGAAGGTGAAAGGGTATTATAATACGTTTACACAAGTAAAATTTATTCAGAATTGTTAGAACTCTCGGAGTGTATATTTGTGATAACGTGTCTACCGTTTCTGTTTAATATCTTATAGTTCGATTATTGGCATGTTAATTTTATACTTTATATTTTTATGATGAACTTATGCGCCTTGGGCAAGACGCGAGATACTACAAACATTGAAAGAAAATTAAAATAGATACTTTATTAGGAACTATAGGATCCTCTTTATTAGGAACTGCTTTGTATACCCAAAGCGACATAGTTAGAAAAGTAAATAGTTTACGCAGAAAAGTGAGCAGAATTGCAACACTTACCAAAGAAAATTTACCGTCAACATAAAGCAGTCGATAGTATTAACACCTAACATGCAAAACCACAGAAAGGAAGGATAGAAGAATTATTAATATTGCATTCATCAGAGAGTAGTTACATCTTCTACAGTCCTAATATAAAGATATCTGAACGGACCTAGCTAATTAAATTATACGCTGATGAACTAAATTGTGGTCGACCTGCGAAAAACCCGTTCCGATTTATCTAAGCAAGATATATAGAGATATGTATAGATATTTCCAATTCCTAATTATCGTCCGTCTTGGCCACTCTATAGGTTTTCCTCTATTCTTCTTTTCTATATTTTCCTGTCCATGCCTTCTCTCCAACTTTTTTTTGGCCTTCTTTCTTCTTCAATGTAGTGTCTATTCCATTATTTTCTTTGGTATTGTATCCTTTATCATTCTCCCTACATGACCATATCAAACCAGTTAATTTTTCTGACAGCAGAGTATTCGGCAATATGTATGTCAGGTGAAGCTATTCCAGCGAAGATATGTCAAGTTTTCATGGTTTAAACGAAATTATGTTTATCCTCTTGCAGGTTGTAATAACGTCTTACTCTTTCTCGTTTTAGAACGCGTTTCCTTCCCCTAGGTGCTTAATTGTTAACCTCAAATTTCTGTACAAACTACTTCACAAGAGATTGCGCATCCTGAACATTTATCAGGGTTTAATTTTCTAAAACCATAACAAAAATTATTAATATTGCTTTGCAAAATATACAGGCTTCCATCAGAGGGTTGTTACATCTTCTGCAGTCCTCTAATGTAAAGGTATCAAAGCGTACCTTGAGAATTAGATTATATGCTGTTAGACTAAAATGTCGCTGCAACATGAAGAGAAGGCGTCTACAGCGGATCAAGATACATCAATACATTTTACTGTTGGAAGAGGAGAAAGGTTTCTGCATAAAATTTTATTGCAAATATTTTTAAAATGTTTCCTTATACCATATTACATGTTAGTTACTTTAGTTAATTTCCCATTCACAGGTCATATTTAGTAACCAGTCACGATTCGAAGCAGTTAAAGAATCCTTGAAATATGTGGGACAAACACCGTCGGTACATTATAGAGAAGAATGTGTAGTGCAAAATATTAAACATTCCCCCTCTGTGATGGCATGATCGTTCATTACTGGGGCTGGCATAGGACTTTTATACTTTGTCGAAGGGAAAATGAACCAGTATAAATACAAAAATGTAATAGAAACTGTTCTGTTACCCTTTATTACTACACTAGATAAAAAGATGACACCATCGAGAAACGACTCAGCTACAATTTCGGTGTGCAAAAAGTGTGCCACATCAAAAAGATATAATATATTGTGCTTTAAATGTAACAATACTTACTATGCAAGTTGTTCACTAAGAATCGCTGGTGCTAATAATGAAAGGAAAAATATATGTTGAGACAACGTAATCTTACAAAGTATAAACAAATCGTACCTGGCTGGAGAAATAATTATCTGGAAGAACAAAATATCAGAACTAGAAAGAAATTGTAAATGCATTGACAAATATGAACAAATCTGTAACCTGAAACAACAGTGGACTGTCACAAAATGCAATGCAGAAAAAAGGATGAAAAAACTCAAAAACCTAAAACAAGATTAGTAACGGCAAATAGCAAATTATTGGAACAGTGCTTGATGTACAGTAGTCTGGGAATTAATAAAAATGAGAAAGCGATTCAGGATAATTCATTTGGTGCTGAGAATAGCATATGAAGAGGATGATAACAAAGAAGAAACATTAAAGAATTACGTAAAAGAATAAGATATACGCAAAAACGTTCAATTTCTGTGAATGTTCTGCGCCAATATCGAAAATTATGGTGATTAAGGGCATCATTCAAACAAAATGAACCTCGTCGAAAGGTAACAAATTGTAAAATAATAGTCGTTGCCCATCCATCACTTTTTCACAGAAATCAATTGTACGACCAATAATTCTTGCACTAAATGTAGTTTATATGGATGGTATTTTTCATAGTTCAATATTCTGGCTACTAATCGGTAACTAACTTATACCATAGTTTATTGCGAGGAATGTAGCAGAAATTGTGATAATTATTCTAGTGTTATAACAATATCTTGAGCAATAACTATTAGATGCGACTTTTGGTAGTCTGCTTTTCGGTAAATTATAAACACCTTCGACTAAGTTTATAACATGACCTCTCTCTCAAAATTCTATCAATGACGGTTCGTGATATCGGACGTCGATCTTAAATTATTAAATCAATTACATACCCTCTTCATGAGTTCTGATGCGATCACCAAAACCGATTATCGTCAAAATTTCAATACGTTTTTTTTAGTTAACTGAACCGCTCTTAATACTTTAACGCCCACAAATTTAATTCTAACAAATTAAGGCGAACATAAACTAGGGTCACCTACGCAAATAAAAATACATAAAGTACAGCGTCGAAAAAGTGAAACTGATATCCGCTGGGGAATTCCAGTTAGATAGGTCAGTGGTTTCCAATCCTTCTATACTGAATTTTGATTCCATTGGGTACTAAACGTAAACATGATTTATAAATGTCAGTTTTAACTTAGTTTCTCTGTCGCTATTGCACGAAAGTTAAGTCTAAACCTTATTATTATTATTAAAATCCTAAACCGAAGCGATATTGGAACTTTTAAAATTATAGAGGGTATTTCATTTAAAATGAAAAAGTTATCATTTCAGACTAAACCTGGTTTTTCAATAAAACTACAATATATTGGTTGGTGATATTAAATTACAAATTATCAGAGATAGATTAGCACAAATGCACATATCCAGAACCATGATTGGAATCCAGAATTGGAAAGATGTCTGCACAATCCTTCAACAGGAAACTTCGAACTTCATCACTCCGGTCCGCTTTGTTCGGCAGTTTCTTTAGCGACAAATTAATAACAGAGAGCTCAATAAAACCAATATGAATATTCGGAGGGTTAAAGAAAACAGATTCTTGTTGATTCATATGGCATCTGTTTAGAATCATCTAATGTTCCATCTGCAGTACTCATCTCCTACTCCTCCTACTCTTCCTTTCGTTTGAATATAGGGCCAAAAGAATTTCGGATCATCAACTGTGTTTCCAACACCTTTCAGGTACTTTTCATAGACTGCTTAAATTTAATACTTCACAGGAGTTGTGAAACATTAATAGGATGAGCTTATTGTCCTCAAGCAAATAGCTCAATAAGTGGCGTAATTGAAATATGTTGGAAGTTAAAATTACATAGATAACGTGGCTTACCTTATGATTTAAAAGAAATTAAGTCTCAGTCTCAATCTGTTAAATAGAAATTACATACAATCACATGCACTCCATTTTTTTTAAATTACAAAGGGTATTAGGAAAGTTTTGCAATATGACGGAACAATGAATCGTAATAAGCTGCTTGTTGCTGCATGTTAAGACGTGTTCATACGTGCATAGTAGCTGCCGCGCCATGTCGATGGGCTCAATTATTCATTAGTAGTGAGAGTGTAAAGTGCTTGTGATGGCATCGTGGTCACGAAATGAGATAAGGACAGTTTTGCCTTATAATTTCGTGCGTGGTTTAAACATAGACCAGCGCTTCGAAGAAACGATTCTTGCACTAGGTGATGTTTGTCCACATCGCACCACGATATTCAGGTGGTATAGAGAATTCCAAAGGGGAAATGTAACTGTGGAGGATGCTGAGAGGCCGGGAAGGCCACGAACGCCAGTTACGGAGGAAGACGTTACCACTGTGAGGAAAATGCTTGGCGAGGACAGGCGAGTGACCTACTAACAGATAGAGGGTACTTCAGGCCCAAATGCACCAGCAATCGTTCGATTCTGCATCACCATTTGCACGTGAAGAAACTTTGTTCTCTCTGGGTGCCGCATCGACTGACTGAATAGCAGATAACACGACGTGTGACTTGGTGCCGGGAGATGCTAAAAAAGTTTAATAAGGGACAATCTCGGTATGTGAACAACATCATGATAGGTGACGAGACTTGACTGTACTATTTCGATCTGCCGACCAAAGTTCAAAACAAAGTTTGTCAGAAAATCCCGATCTGTAAAGCAGAAAATGATAGCTGTATTTTTCATATCAAATATTTGACCACGACAGGATTGAAACTTCTCGAGCATCCTCCCTACAGTCCAGATCTTGCTCCCTGCGACTTTGCACTGTTCCCTCATGTGAAAATGAAGCTAAAAGGGAGGCGGTTTTCCAGTGGTGAGGACCTTCTGTGGGCTTGGGGCAGCGAGTGTGCTTTACTCCTTAGTGAAACTTGGCAGAACTGATTTAAAGATTGGTTTTGGAGGATGGAGAGGTGTATTGTGTGTATAGGAAATTACTTTGAAAAAATTAAATAAACAAAGCTGTATTGTAAAACTTTCCTAGTACTCTTCATATTACCTATATGTCACATGGTGCCAGTTTTCCATAGCACCCCAAAGGAAATATTCATCTGGTCTACCAATTTGATCGATCTTTGGTAAAGTATATGACACGCCGAGGTATTCTTTTATTATATTAAAGCATGTCTGATTCAAATACAAATACGCTTATCAAATTTCCTATTGCATTTACTTAAATGTGGACATTTTTATTAAAATCAAAATAGCCGTATCAAAGATATTCGAATACATGCATAAATTCGCTAACTCTGTATATAAGCTCGTGAAAAAAATTGTTGTTTCTGTGAAAAGATGCATTTTTGATGTTTTCAACTCCTGAAAAGAAATTTGACATCAGCATGCTTGTTGTTACGTATCTATTTTCATTTTTAATATTGCGTGCGTTCTTGGTTACTCAAGAAGTAATAAAAGTTGTAAACCCTTCAAAATAACTAAAACTATTATTTCTGGACGAAAACAGTCTTTTTGCAGTTAAGTCAATAGACTTGACATGGAACAAAATTTGTAAATAAATCATAAAACGTCACGCAACTCGACGAACGCACTCGTAAATACTCGGGAGTTGGTCGGAAACACTTTACTAACTTTCAATTTAAAATTATAGAACACTACCACCCTAAACGAATCTTACGTTTTAGAAAGATGTTATGTAAAATTATGTTTGACAATGAAACAAAGCGTGTTTATAAGAATTGTTACGAATTCTCGGTTCATTGTAATTGAACATGTTTGTAATCAATTAAGGTTAATATAACCTGTTTCCACAATAATTTTCGTATTCGGTACACGTATTTCGACAACTAAGTTGTCATCATCAGCAGATAATTAATCACAGTGTAGGATCTGAAACCACGGCAAAACCACCCTAGAAAAAAGTCCGTACCAGCCAAACACACTCTGTGTGTGTTGTATTTACCTTAAATGATTAATTTAATAAACCACGGTCTCCATGAAAATTTACCAACTCGTTTGTACACTATTTCATCGCTACACTTTATTGTACTTGTGCTATTAGAATGGGATCAAATTCATAGAATTGTTACTATGCCGATAACAGTTAAGTGAGTACAAAGATGTCGCAGGCTTGAATATTCGTAATTTGCGTTTAAAATTTGATTTCTCATTCAGTATTTACCGATTGTTTCAGATCTTATTAATAGCGTTAAAGTGCTGGAAGGGTTTTGATTTCTGTTTACTTAAATTTACGATACCTGTAACATTATGTATGCTTCATAATACTTTTTCCATTTCCGATTTATACTCGAAGTTGAATGAAGATTTAAAATTTATGGCCTTTACTAAGTGAACACGAGGGCATAGTTGACGGGTGGAATTTACTTCCCGTCCAATCTAGTAATTGGATTGAGATGTATGTATAGATTTATACACTACTCAGTAGAAATTTACTATTCATGAGATTACATTTTATTTTGCTTATTTAAAACAGCGATGTTACAGAACGTTCTTTGTCTGCAATTCTTCTGCGTCATTGGTGAAAAGACCTAGATCAGAGTAAGGTCTTGAAATACTTACAGATTCACATAAAAATAAGCAATGTTAAGGAACGTCGCTGCAGGATGAACAATCTAATCCATCACTATCCTATTACTTTCTTGAAAAATCTTGTTCAGTTACTCGGTCCGGATCAATTTCATAATTTTGTAAATGCATTGTATTGTCAAAATGCATTTATATTTGTGTTTTTTGTGTATTTTTA
This sequence comes from Dermolepida albohirtum, assembly GCA_031893035.1. Lineage (NCBI taxonomy): Eukaryota > Metazoa > Arthropoda > Insecta > Coleoptera > Scarabaeidae > Dermolepida > Dermolepida albohirtum. The sequence continues at coordinate 262,121 of JAVIWB010003101.1, forward strand.
AATGTAAGACTGTCATAATTTTTTATTTTATATAAAATAAATATATAAAAGTACAGTTTATAGTTCTCTTCCTTCTTGTTGCATTTCTTATGTATATTATCTCAAAAGTATATTTGTATTTTGCTGAACGTTTGCAGAAAGGTTTTAATTATGGAAAGGATATAAATGCATTTCATTTGTGGAATGCATTTATATTCGTTTTCGTTACATTATAAGTTCTCCCGCTTTTATATTGTCTGTTTAATTCGAAATGTCTAATTTATATAATCCTGTACTTATATTTTAGTATTGATCTTTTATGTTTAGTTATTCAATCTATTATGTACATTGCTTCAGTTTAGCATATGCACTTAGGAGTAATGGCCCAGGTGGGCGGATAATAAGATAAGCCCTTTGTGTTAAAAGAGGGTGTCAAAAATTAGTATTTATATAAGTTGTCAGAGACTTTTAATGAGATGAGGAGCCTAAGAGCTTAGAAAGAACACATGAGCCTAAGGTTTCAAGAGAAAAGAAGCAAAGTTAGACTTGGACAGCAAACCTTTTTTTCTAGAGTGTGTGTGTTGTCTATACTAGACTTATCAGTCATCTTTTTTGCAAAGAAGAATTCGTGCGAGTATTATGAAATATATATATATTTCATGTAAAAAGAGAGAAAAAATAATATGAAAACTTTTAAAGGGAACAAATAAATATACTTCGTAAGTGTATTTTGAACAGCCATTTCATCCTATATATCAACAATGCTAAAAAACTCTCTAGGAGAACTAAAGAGCAGAACATTCACCTCAGAGCTCAACCTTCGTTCCATGCGATTTTACTCTGTTCTCCTATTTGAAAATCAGTTTGAAAGTAAAGAACTTCCCAAGAATTAGAGACTTGATTTTATGGCTAATTTTGTGCTAGAATTTATTTTGAAAGATTGCGAAAATTAAAAACCTTTAATTGTTAAACTTATTTGTATTGCACAGCAAGTGAATTATAATTACAAACATTTTCTAACATGCCACGTAAAATGAATACTGAAGTAGCAGTAATATATAAATATAAATAAATAAATATATATATATAATACAATTTTCATTTATAAGCTTTCAAATAACAATTTCTTGGAGTGCGCACTCTGTAATTCGCTATTACTTCTTACCCAGTGATCAAAGAATAAGAGACGCTAAGTACTGCCAACATATTCAATAAATTCAGGATAAATTGAAAATACAACATCCAGCTCTCATAAACAGACGTGAGACTTGCAAGATCTCACACGTCACAAGCAACAGTTTTGAAACTTAACTATCTAAACTATGAAATTTTACAGCATCTACCATATTCACCTGACTTATCTCTAACAAATATCATTCTCTTAAATATACGACCATTTTTTCGAAGAGATTAACACCAAAGGTTTAAAATGCTATTTATAATCTCGTCTTAAAATTTCTTGTCGAATTTATATTCACCAAACTCATATATTAATCTTCATGAGGAATATACGAGAGACATTCTAAAAATTTTTAGTAATAGAGCATTGATCTGAGCGAAGAGATTTTTCCCCGAGGATCTATTCCCTAGCATAAAAAGCCAGGAAAAAAACATAGTTTTCTGTTAAAAATAGTAATCATAGACACAAGTGGATATAATTAGTACCATAGGGCCGAATAAAAATAATATTGAGGAAATCCTTATTATCGCATACTATAAAAATTATAGAATATTTCGAAATGGTTAAAGAATCGACAAAAGAAAAACAATAACTGTTAATACCAATTTTAATATAACTTCTATAGACGTTGGCACACCTGGCGCTGCATATATACACCAAAGACTTGGTGAAAATTATAGACCAAATTGTGCAGCACCTACGAAAGATATAGTGCAAGTAGTGTTATTATGATTTGGATGTGTACGTCGTCAGTAGATGTTGGAGAAATGTTCGCTTGCATTAGTAAACTGAACTCTTAATACTTGTCATGGTATACTTTAACTTTAACCACAGCAAGGTTTCGGTAAAATGTACATAGTTGAACTTCGATAATAGCCGCCACAAAATCCAGACTTGAAACTTATCCATTTGGTTAATTATAAGGAAAAGAGTAGGTAAACACAAGTACAAAATAAAACAATAATTAGAAGCAGCTATTTTAAATATAAGGCAAAGTATATCAGAGAAAACATCTCGAATTTGCACAAACGCATCGAAGTCCTTATATAAGCACGCGAATGTCAAATCAAATGCTAATATTTATCTTATGGTCCATAAATATCTAAATATATTACAAATGTTTTTATTATCTTTTGCTAAAATTTCATAAAACTCAGAATTTTAGAGGCGTCTAATAATTATGTCATCGACTGTATGTACGAGGTTATTCTAAATGAATGAACCTACTTGAGAACCCAAATGTTGAGTCATAAACTCAACATTTGGGTTGAGAAGTCGACAGCAAAACAAATTCGATTGTTACGGCGTAGTGTGTATTTCGAAAACGTTTCGGCACACTTCCTTGAAGAATATTCACAATTTTTAGATTTAGATCAACTGATCATTCGATAAGATGGGCACTGCCCAATTGGCAACTGATAGTTTAAGCTTGCTATTTCTCTTTGACCTGACCGTTCTAAGGAATAAAATAGTTGTTTCGTCATCATTAATTGATCACTTGTTTTTTTTTAGCTTACAATTCAAATTTCTTCATAGCAGTTGCTGTGATATTACGAGCAACCGTAACACTTTATTTTACATTAATAAATATAATAAACAAAGCAATGTCAAGAATAGAATGCTGTGGAATATCTAACCCCATTGGCAAAGCACTGGTGAGTAATCATCCATAGAATGACAAACATCAAGAGTACTTCCTCTACTTCGGTATCTAAATATTTTTTTTTACTAGCACATCGTACTATAGAGAGCAATTCATATTTAACCTGCATTTTAATTTTTTCTAAACAAAATTCAAAAGATAGTGAAAAGCGATTTTATATTCATCCAAGTAAGATGTTAGTTAACGTCATAAAAAACTGCAACTTGATTGTGTCAATACTACCAGTGGTGTTAATAATGTCGTGCAATAACGTGTCAAATTCGTTTTTAAAAAATCCACTTTAATAGATAGAAAAAGTAACGTTACAGAAATTAATATTCGTAGATAAAAGCGAGAAAGGATCTTATTTTGCGATGGTTTTCTTGTTTTCACTAACAAATATAAATCACTCGTAATTGTGAAAAGCGTAATAATAATATTGCAATGGTATAGTTCCTCAAAATACGCAAAGCTTTATTAGAAATATCCAATTTTTTTCCTTAAATTATAAGAGGACTAATTACTACTAGCTATTCAATTCAACAACGAATAATTATTAAATTTCTTTTCAAAGCGACTGATATTCATTAAAGGCTTCATAAACAGTTTGGACAAAAGTATCTACCATTCATCTATCTACAACCGCTCTTAACGATCTTTGGATAGTGTAAATTCTTTCAGAATAGTCGTGTTAAACTTGCCGTCCAGCGTCTACTGTAAATCTTGGACAAATTCAAAAAGTTGACTAGCTGATTCAACACTAGTGTTGGTAATGTTCACGACAAGTTTAAATTCAATACAGTCAGGGTCAGGAGGACCTGGTTTCGTTACGAGTATGAAGGAGATAACTTTTTGTTACGTATCATAGCAATTGATGAGACATGAGTACAATATTATATCCCAGGAAGAAATAATGCTAGTATGGAATAGAGTCATTCAAGTTCACAAAACATAGCTAAAGTGACGGCAACTATATTCTGGGACGCTATTGGACTAATTTACATCGATTAATTTTTTCGAAGAAAGAAAAACGATTAAGTTTGCTTATTACAGTAATCTTCTACGAAAGGTTAAGCTGACCAAGCGTACGAAAAGATGCAGGTTCTTAAGCAAGGGCGTTATTTTCCTATACGATAACGCTCACCTGCATACAGGCAACTAACAAGCGTTGAATAAATTGGATTAGAAAGTATTGCCTCACCCTCCGGACTCGGCCTCGAGTGTCTATCATTTCTTTGAGTCACTCAAAAAGTTTTTGAGAGACAAGTGTTTTGTCTCTAATGAAATTGAAAATTAGCTACGTCGTCCACTGAAAGAATTTCTTTTGATGGGAAACAATAGCTACCGTAGCGGTGGTACAAATATATTTTAAAGCTGGGTTGTTATTTAGGAAAATTATGAATATATTATATTATTTGTAGGTTGTATCGACCAGAAAAAAATAAATATATGTCAAATTTTCACCCACGTACACTCTCAAATATTTTAGTAAAAATGTATAAAAGAACCCACAACTTAATCTTTATTATCAATTGATTCAATCTTATTAATACATTCAAATAAAGCGATACCGGTATTGAAATCCTTTCGAAACTGTTTATAATAATTCTGTTGATTATTGGAAATCGTTTAGTTTTATTTGCTTCTAAAAAATAAGTATTCCCTGTTTAATCGCTCAGTATAATAAAAGTGTAAACATGCTCTTATTTTCGAATTGGAGTACGTTATTCATTATCCAAAAACCAGGTTTGTTAAACGCTGACTCCTCTTTTGCTAACGTATAGATAACAAGAGAGATATCACAATCACCACAAAAATTATAGAGACATCGCAGCAACGAATCCGTTTCATATATACTGTACAACATTAAGTATAAACAGAATAGCGTAGAGATATTGATTTTGCTGATTAGGCTTTCGAGTATCGTAGTACAGTTATTTGGAGATGCTGTTTAACGTGCATGCGTTCAGTTCAAACGTGGAAGGGCATTTGCAAATTCAGTTGCCTAATAAAGCCACTAGGTAGTTCACTTAACCTAGAATCAACTTGTATGTACTATATGCATGTATGTACATACATACGTATGTACTTACGTATACGAATATCGAATCGATGTCAACGTTACCTTATCAGTCTACTCCGTCGCTCGTAGAGCGAGGAAATTGGGGCGAAGTCTGAATTAATGATGCAGTTGTTCTTTAACTTTGTGTGTTGTCGTAAATTTCGTTGTTGCATTCAAAACTCTTCAAGCGCTTAATGAAACTTGATATTGTTAATATCCCGTAATAGTTTTAATGAGTAGCACTTTAAGTTATAATGAATATTTTGGAGAAATTTGTTTCTCAAAGTTGATACGTTCGAGTATCGTGTATACATTTCAGATTTATGTATAAGCTAATTAATAAATAATCCATTTAATTAATAACTGTTACAGTTTTAATTTGTTAATGAGATTACATTGCATTACACTTGGCTTCGGAATTATAAATTCTATTTTGGTTTTATATTTATTGTACATGAGAACTACTGCTAAAATTTCAGATTTAAATTATGAATAAAACAATAACCACGATTATCGCTCCACTCAATTCCAGAATTTGTCAAGTAGTATATCTTTGTCAGTTCTACGCATATAGTGGGTACCATTGTCGAAACGATAATACAAAACAATGTGAGAGAACTACTACGTACATTTCTCGGAAGGTAGTGAAAGCACTTATAGCACTTTGATTGACTAAATAGCAATTGCCAAAGACAATGTAATTAATGAAAAATAATTAGAGCAAAGTCTCCTAATATAAAAATGGTTCTTATTATCGAATATCCAGATTTGTTGTACTTAACGAAATTAAAACTCTGCGAGGGTTTCGGTAATAGTGGTATTTAAATGTGTCTCAAAAGAGATGATGACATCATAAAATTTCACTAAAAAGTGTGATTCTTCTATTCTTTAAAGTACTATTGTTCGTAACTAGCTGTTTGCAACCTTTAATTGTTGTCGTGTTTGAAGAGTAATTAATATTCTAACCTAAATGGCGTGCTGCCTAAAAATGTAGAAGCAGTTCGTAGAAACGATTGATTGATGACGTGATTTGCGAATTTTGCAAATTTGCGAATTAATTTATGGAAGTCAGATATTGATAGTAAACTTTTGAAATAGGGATTATTTATATAGATTATTAAATCTTTTTTCTCGAGTTTCTACTTTTCTTTTCTACTTTAGTAGATATATATGTACATAACAAAAACGTACATTGCCCTCGCAGTTCGTTACGGGAGCAGCATGAAAATTATATAAAAGGACTCCATATTTCTAAAACGCTTTATATCCAATAACTCCTACGAGAAATTAGCAAAGTATGTGTGCAAAGGATACTAGGAAAGTTTTGCAATAAAGCTTTGTTTATTTAATTTTTTCAAAGTAATTTCCTCTACAATCAATACATCCCTCTATACCCCGAAACCAATCTTTAAATCAGTTCTGCCAAGTTTTACTAGGGAGTAAAGCACACTCATTGTCCCAAGACCGCGGAAGGTCCTCATCACTGAAAAACCGCCTCCCTTTTAGCTTCATTTTCAAATGCGGGAACAGTGCAAAGTAGCAGGGAGAAAGATCGGGACTGTAGGGAGTATGCTCGAGAAGTTTCAATCCTGTCGTAGTCAAATATTCGGTGCAGGCCTTGGCGCGGTGAGCTGGTGCATTATCGTGATGGAGGAACCAGGTGTCCATTCTTGACTTTGAACGCAGGTTCTTCATAGACCCAATGACTTCAGGCAGGCACCGTTCAGTATACCACTTAGCTGTGACTGTCTTCTGTATGTCCAAAACGACGCGTTCCACAATTCCACTCGATTTGAAAAATACAGCTATCATTTTCTTCTTTACAGATCGGGATTTTCTGACAACTACGGGTGTGTCCTCATCATCAAAGACCCAAACTTTGTTTTGTGCTTTGGTCGGTACATCGTAATGGTACAGCCAAATCCCGTCACCTGTCACGAGTCGTCACGCGTCGTGTCATCTGCTCTTCAGTCAGTAGATGCGGCACCCAGAAAGAACAAAGTTTCTTCACGTGCAAATGATCATGCAGAATCGAACGAATTGCTGGTGCATTTAGGCCTGAAGTACTCTCTATCTGCTGGTAGGTCACACGCCTGTCCACGCCAAGCATTTTCCTCACAGTAGTAACGTTTTCCTCCGTAACTGACGTTCGTGGCCTTCCCGGCCTCTCAGCATCCTCCACAGTTAAATTTCCCCTGTGGAATTCTCTATACCACCCGAATATTGTTGCGCGAAGTGGACAAATACCACTTAGTGTAAGAGTCATTTCATCGAGGCACTGGTCTATGTTTAAACCACGCACGAAATTATAACGCAAATTTGCCCTTATCTCACTTCGTGACCACGATGCCATCCAAGCACTTTACACTCTGCTAGTGAATAGCTAAGCCCATCGACATGGCGCGGTGGCTACTATGCACATATTAACTTGTCTCAACATGCAGCAGCAAGCAGCTTCCTACGATTGATTGTTGCGTCATATTGCAAAACTATCCTAGTACCCTTTGTAAGTGGATATCTATCGTCATGTCTACTAAAGTAAGTGCAAAAATGAGACAGAGACACGGTCGATCGAGAGAGAATACGTCAGGATTTCAAAGTGATACTTCGAAAAACAAAACTAAGTAAAAAAAATATTTTTTTTTTACTTAGTAAACCATGTATGATAAAGAAAAGTTTTAGGCTTCATATGTTCAGTTCAGGTAGATATAATTTAATTTGATTTGAAATTAAATTTTAAATTGATTCCTAGTTCGGATTTGAAGAAAAAGAAAATGAATTCGATAACTTTGATTATAAATATAGCATGTGAGTCGGTATTCTAAGCTAAGTATATCGATGATGGCTATGCAGATTGTGAATTTAAGTCCATAGATCAAAGCGTTCAAATAAAATTTTATTTTGAATTAAATTTAAGAGTTATTGTAGTGCACTATCAAGCGGGTGATAGTCATGTGTGTGCCAAATAACTGATATATATATGTATATAGTGTTATCTACTATTTTATTTTAAAAAACACAAATCAGAAATCAAAATTTAATTTATTTTGAATCGTATTATAATCGTTGGATTTAAAATATTGAATTTTATGCACTGTTATAAATATATGGAATTAAAAGCCATATGAATAAATCGACGATGGTCATGAATATGTTCATTGAGTACATGTATGTATATGTAGCTAACTTGATGTAATTTTAACATTCAAAAACATTTTTTTGAATATAAGTTTTATAATCCAAATTTTAATTTAATAAGTTTTCGAAATTTGAGGGGCTCATTGAGTCAAAATCTTTTTAAGTGTTATTAGATATCATTTTTGACAATGATTTTGTAAATAAATAAAATCTTACTGTTTATTATTTACATTAATTATTATCGTTTTGCTTCCGCAAACGTAGTTAATTAATCTTGTGAAGTTTAATAAAGTTAACAAGTTGTAACACATGGATCAATAAGTCCCGAGACTAACAATGAAAACAACATTTTTTTTGCAAAATTTTTTTTTATTCATCAACATAATCATCTTTTAGGGCGATACAATGGTTCCAACGCTTTTCCAATTTTTCAATACCATGTTTATAAAAAAATTTATCTTTCGCTTCAAAATAAGCTTCAGTTTCAGCGATGACCTCCTCATTTGAGCCAAATCTTTTTCCCTGGAGCATTTTTTTAAGATCAGCAAAGAGCCAGTAGTCACTGGGGGCTAAATCTGGCGAATATGGGGGGTGAGGATGCAGATCAAAACCCAATTCGTTCAATTTTGCCATTGTTTTCATCGACTTGTGGCAGGGTGCATTGTCTTGGTGAAAAAGGATTTTTTTTCTCTGCATGTGCGGTCGTTTTTTTGCGATTTCCTCCTTCAAACGCACCAGTAAGTCAATATAATAATCACTGTTGATCGATTTACCTTTTTCGAGGTAGTCAATGAAAATCACGCCATGTGTATCCCAAAAAACTGACGCCAGGACTTTGCCAGCTGACTGCTGCGTTTTCGGACGTTTCGGACGGCTTTCGCCAGCTGTGCGCCACTCAGATGACTGCCGCTTCGACTCTGGAGTGTAGTGATGTATCCATGTTTCGTCCATGGTCATGTAACGACGCAAGAAATCTTTTTTGTTGCGAGTAAATAGCGATAAACAGCTTTCTGAATCATCGACTCGTTGCTGTTTTTGTTCCATCGAAAGCAATCGCGGCACCCACTTGGAAAAAACCTTTTTCATGCTCAATTTTTCATGAAGGATAGTAAATACACTTCCATATGATATCTGTGTCATCTCAGCAATCTCACGGAGCTTCACTTTACGATCTTTCATTATAATTTTTGTCACTTCACTCACATTTTCCGGTGTAACGGCTTCCACAGGTCTACCCGAGCGTTCCGCGTCATTTGTGTCGGTACGACCACGTTTAAACTCGGCAAACCACCGACAAGTCGTTGCTTTTGATGGACAAGAGTCCGGGTAACATTTTTCAATCCATTGTTTTGCTTGCGTGGTGTTTTTACCCATTAAAAAACAATGTTTTATCAGAACACGAAACTCGGTTTTTTCCATTGTTTAAACAAACTACAAAACGACTTTACTCCAACCTCGATAACTCAGCTGTTTCTGGTCCGATCGACTTAAAATTTTGACACGTTTCAAGCAAAGGTTAGTACTCTAGAAAGACGTGGTTACTGGTTTACCACGAGCGCCATCTATGGGTTAGTCTCGGGACTTATTGATCCATGTGTTAATCTATCGTTTTGTTTATTTGAATATTATGTTTATCTAGCTGCTTTGCCTAGTTGATCCAAAAGAACCCCAGCTCAGTCCTAAAAAATTTATGAAATAATTCAGTAAATAGAGTCTCAAATTCTACATCCTCAATAAACACGAAAGTGGACAGAGCATATCACAAGTGACAAACATTAATAAAAAGTACCCCATACTAGACGACATTCTCCTATTATTGAACAAAGCGATGACCACAATGATCGTATCGCTTAATTCCAAAGCAGAGCTCGTCAGATAGTTTAACTTTGTCAGAAGTTCTCCAGGTCTGGTAAGTATCGTTATCGAAACGATAACACAAAATAGTAAATAACAGAAAAATAAAAAAATTTTCATTTAATACATTGTATTTTGCAGTTGCTCGTATGCATTGGTACAAGTGCTTTTTCTTCTGTCCTAGAAATTGGCGTGGAGTTCTCTCTCATCTCCTTGTTTTAAAATAGATGGAAAATTGCAGTAGCAATTTATTCTAATAACAAATAAACACTTTAATTCTCGCAAATAAAGACAACACGAATAGGTATATTTTAAAGTTAATATTTTTATTTAAATAATAGAAAGTATTTCAAAATTATGTAGAAAATGCTGAAATTGTGTAAAACTCGTTAAAATCGTCGTCTTTATTCCTGTTTTTCTGGTATTTTGAATTTTGCCAAAGTACAAATTAGTTTGCCGTCAGTTTAACCGAACGCCATCGCGTCGTCAACGCTCATACATACACGCCCTCTTTATATATAAAGTCATTAAAGCACGGAAATATGGGAAGTTCGCATGATCGTGACACTTTTCACGTGGCTTTAACGGCGACGTTACCTTGCATTTAATTAATCCAGATAGTAGATGTTGGACATATTAAGTGCTAGTAATTGTATGTATAAAAATTATTCCCCTTATTTATGGCACCTGTGACGATAAAGGCAAACGTTATTGTTAGCAGAACCGCCTCTAATAACGTTGGGAAAGTAAACAAACTAAGAGATCAATGCTAATAATACGTTAATTAATTTGTTATTGTTATGTGCAAGAATATTGGAGAGTGGTTCCACTTTATATTCTTAGACTTCTAAATTAAGAAAAAGTACCTTTACGAGAACGTATTCAAATTTAATTAAAATTATACTAAAGCATTAGAATTTATATTATAATTTAAATTTCTTGATAATTGTAGGAAACGAGATGGTTGTATACACTGAATATGTTAATTCGCGGTAGCAAGCTTAAACTTATTTCAATATTTGAATCACATGTGTACCCATTTCAGCTTGTTTGTCAAACATGGGTGAAACAAAAATGCGTTCAGATTTCGAACAACGCATTATTATTAAATTTATTACAATTTTACTTTTAATTAAATATAAACATACAATCCGTCCAACCAACGACAATAAGTATTTTATATTGACAGTAAACAGAACATGTGGCATATACTTCCGATAAGGCACTGATTAATGGCTCTTTGATACCATAATCTTATGCCTATCCTAAGACTAAGCTTACATATTGTGTATTTAATTGAATCTGCCCACTACATCGTTTGGCTTAAACCTTTTAACGGATGCACTCCACCTTTATCATCTATCAGGGTTCTTACCTAATAGGTTTAGATGAGCATTTGATTGCACTATAGACTTCATTTCTTTTTTGATTTCTTCATTCACTCAGAGTATTTTAGATCATTTTCGATAATTTTATTTAGCACGTACCATGGTATATTCACAATAGTTCTAAGGACTTTATTTTGATACTATTGGAGTATCTCTATATTTGAATTACTCGCCATTCCCCATAGTTGAATACCATAGACCTGGATAGGTTTGATAATGTGTTATCCAGTACATGCCTCTGAATTTAATCTCAGGTTGTATTTTCTTGGTGAAAATATTTCCCACGTCAACTTTCTATCCAAGTGTAGACCTAAGTATTTTTGTGTCGTTGGCTTGAGCAAATTCGTTAAACGCGAGCGTAGGACATGTATGTTTTCTAAGCGTAAAAGTCACTTGTACCGACTTCGATACATTAGTTTCCGGTGAATGCTTTCTTGTGTCAGTCCGGAGATAACTGTTAGTGGATCTGTGTGATGTCCTTGCTGCTTGTCGTAAAAATGTCTGTCCGAGAGATAGGATTTTAACAAGATGTAGAACTGACTTAGTTATTTTTCTTTATAATGCAATTCTTTGTGAAACGCTTCATCAAAAGCTTGACTAACATCTAAGATTGCTGCTGAAACCACCGTTCACTCTTGAAAAGCGTTATTCATAGTATATGCAACTCTGTGGACTTGCTTAACCGTAATATGCTGTTTCCGAAAGCCGAATTGTTAACTAGGAATGAGGTGTTTCCTACTAATATGGGCAGTAACCACTTTAGTAAAAATTAAATACCTTTGATATAACGGGTAACAGGTTTATTGGACAATAAGATGTTTTCGTAAAATTTTTTCCAGCCTTTAGTACCATAATCCTCTCGACTGTCGTCCAATGGCTTGGGAAAGATCCAAGCGTAAGAATCGTATTGAATAACTGTTGTAAGGCGTTTCATGCTTTGTGTGGTAGTTCTTATAAGCACTTTCCTGTTTTGAGATAGAAACCCACGCAAGGTGGTGGAAAAAAATAATTTTGCATCAATAATGGATCTGCAAAAATAAGTAAAAATAGACGTATCCGAGCATTTTTTTTTATTTCTAATTAAATTAACGTTGTAACAACTAATGTATTTAGTATTATATTTTATTTTATTTATAAAACCACAAATACGAAATCTAGATTGAATCTTGGATTATAATTGAGACTTTAAAAATAATCAACAATCGTATGAGTAGATCGACGATGGCCATGATTACAATGAATGAGCACATGTATACTTAGTTAATTCGAGTTAATTTTTACATTCGAAGACCAACTCTTTGAATATGCGCCTTATAATTCAGCTTTTGCTTTAATAAATTTTCGATAAACTGTGGCTTTCGTTTTTAGATGCTAATTAAGTATAGACTATTATTATTATTATTATTATTTTAATCACTGAAGGTTGCTATATAACCCTTTTCTACATAATTTTTTGTATTCTGTATACGTATTTCGACAACTAAGTTATCATCATCGGCGGATAATTAAACAGTGTCGCATTTAGAAAACAACGCACACGCATTTTGGCTTTCAACGGTACAGATCGTGTGCGAAATTTGTTTTCATACTGGTATTTTGCCGTAGTTTACTAGGTGCGATACTGTTATTATCTGCTGGTGATAACAACTTAGTTGTCGAAATTCGTATACAGAATACGAAAATTAATGTAGAAAGGGGGTTATATAACAACCTTCGGTGATTAAGTTAATCAACCACAGGCTCCATCGAAATTATCTTCATAGAATATTATCTATTTTTGATTGAAAACGATAGGCTTGCAATTTAAAATATTAATTGATGACGTTATTCCAGGCAAGCGGTGGGAGAAGAAATTATTTTTCATGTATAATGAATCCACAAGAATTAATAAAAATAGACCCACCCCCCAGCATTTTCGTCAAATGCTAATCAACAAAAATGATTGAATTTTATTTCGCACTTCTACCGTACACTGTTTGCTATAATAAATAACTAACAGCTTTTATTGGAATTTTTTAGTAATTTTCCAATTTTTTATTTTTACGTAATAAGCATATCACTCTGCCTTCCTCAATAAAATAAATAAAATTGAATAATATATGCTCATTTGAACCCAGAAGTTTGGTGCTTACCTTCATGTAGAAAAGCAAATTAGTTTTCATTTAACTAATTACGCGAAGTTCAGCACTTGCATTCTAATTACTTTATAATTTAATTACTGCAATAAAGATAAACAAACTAATCTGGAACGTATAACATCTACGGTATTTTATTACAAAATGACACTATGAACATAAAACGAAGTTTAATTCAATATTACTCGAAGTGCTCTTTAATGACGGTATTACGCGAGATTTTATTTATATCTGTATATACGTTTGCCTTCTTACACGCATATGTTTCCTTTTTGTTTCCGATAAAATAACTAACGAAGACAGGATTCAAAATATGCGGGTAAGACGGGTGGAAAATTGAAACAACTGTTAATTACATCGTTCGGATAGAATAAAAGATAAAAGTTTAGTAATGTTACTCTTAACAAAGACGAGACAAAAGTGCTAGATTTATAATCTTTGTTTTAGAGCTTGGAATAGGGTTCGCCATTTTAAGAACATGTTCAAAGATGCTTGAAATGATCTTCATTTCCGTTGTTATGTAAGGGACTTTCAATAAAGTTTTTATTTAGAGTAGTCCATCGTTTGAATATAAGTTTATGACCTTGAAAAATGTTATCAGTTATCTACTATTGTACAGTTACTATTATTTGGTCCTCATAACTTTATCGCAAGCACGAACTCTGGACTTCATATTTTCAGAAACGTTTGACAAATATTGAGAAGTTAATGCAACCCCTTCCAATACTTTCGCCACGTTCTAAACCTATAAAATCCTGACAGATTTTCTGTTCTTATTTAATAGGTCCATTATAAATTTGAGCAGTTGTTTGTTAGGAAATTGTTTCGCGTCTTTTTCCTGGGAAGTTCTTCCATTTTTCTCCAGATCTATTGTCAGTTCACTTTTTTTACGGGCATTTTGGTGTATGCGTCTGCAAAGCCACAAGAAGGGTCTAGTCCTACAACAGCCATAGACGACATAGACGCATTTTCATTACCTGGCTTTGTATACAATTCCAGAATTCACCCGTACTGAATCTAGTGTCTTTAGAACTTCTTGTCTGTCAGAAAAAAATGACCACCGTACAACTTGTTCCACCTTATTAATTAATTTCTAAATGACAATTATACAATGTGGCTTTTTCTGCATGCTTATACTGTAATATTTTTTCTTATACTCAGTTGAATTACTGCAGATATAGAGTCTATCTATACACGTATCACTTTTTTCCAATATTCGTCTTCTGATGTAATTATTTTACAGTTATCATCAAAGTTAGCCAGCATATAGCTCTATTAGTAAGTTACTGACTTGTTACCACCACATGCATTTGCAGGTATGTGTGAAAATTTCATTTAACCCACACTATTATACCTCTATTTTCTGTCCCAGAACGGTATTACGACAAGTTTTACGATGTTTTGTTCTTAAAGGCGGTCATCGTAGCTGCAACTGTGTTGATCGAATGACGCATATTAGTGAGGTTATGAAATCTCTTGTTGATTGAGAAATTTTGTAGTTACTGCTGTTGTTTTTACAATTACCCTTTCTTCTTTGTATGTTTGTGTGGACTTACTTCTAGAGTCTGTATATGATGGAGAAATTGGTTAGTTGTAGTACCTGTTATTGACATCACAATCGATAATTCGATCAGTTCGATTGCAAAGTTGTCAATTCAATTTTCTAAGATTTTTCGTTTAATTATCTTGGCCCTCGATCTTTATTCATTCTCATTCTTATTCTCATAATAGTGGTGCTTACTTCTTGCTCATTTTCTTCCAGTTGAACATTTACAGATTTGTAGTCGCAATGGTATACCGAAAAGTTATTACCAACAATGTTATGATTTGACACATATGTCATTTTATTCTACTCCCATCAAGCATATAAACCATACGTGTTATATTTTGCGAAAGTAACACCGTTATAGATTTATACTTCTTTGAAAATGTCGAGTTTCGTGTCTGAAAAAGTGCATTTGTGGCACGCATTACTTTTCTTATTTAATCAAAAAAAAAAAGCCGCTGACAGTCATTGTTTACTGGTAGAAACATACGGTGAGCATGCTCCAACCATGAAAGTATATGAGGTGTGGTTTCGACAATTCAAAAGTGGTGATTTCGATGTGTAAGACAAAGAACGTTATAGTAGACCGAAAAAGTTTGAAGATGCGAAACTGCAGGAGTTATGGATGAAGGCCCAACACAAACCCAAAAGCAATTAGCAGAAGCGTTGAATGTGGTTCAAGAAATGATTAGCGGCCGATTTTCGAGTAACGAATCAATTAAGTGACAGGCAAATAGAAAATCGAAAAATCGTCTGCGAAATGCTGCTTCAAAGGTATTATCAGAAGCAATTTCTGCATCGAATTGTGACGGGTGATGAAAAGTGGATTTATTTCGAAAACTCTAAGCGCAAAAAAAAATTTACCTAGTGAAGCCGGCCCATCGACTCCCAAGACCAAATCGTTTTAGTCGCAAGAAAATGCTTTGTGTTTGGTGAGACCAGAGTGGCGTGGTGTATTATGAATTGTTGAAACCTAGTTAAACAGTTAATATTGGTGGCTACCGACAACAATTTATCAACTTGAACGATGCATTGATGGAAGAACGTCCAGAATAGGCCCGAACAGGCCCATACAGAAAAACCGGTTAAGAAAGCGTTAGAAGCACTTGTCTGGGACATAATTTAGCACCCGCCGTACTCTCCAGACCGTGTCACATCCGAATATCACTTTTTTGCATCGATGAGACACGCGCTTGCAGAGTAGCACTTCGACAATTTCGAGGAGGAAGTTAGAAAATGGCTCGATGAATGGTTTTGCTCAAAGGACAAACAGCTTTTTTTGGGATGGCATCCATAAATAGCCTGCAAGATCGGGAATATGTGTAGTATAAAATGGCCAATATTTTGAATAAATAAATGTTTACATTTTCTTGAAAATTATTTGTTTTTTTACGAAAAGCCGGTAACGACTTCCAGTATACCTGGTATAGTGTATGTTTTTTGAATATTAGATAAAGTAATAGTACTCTACTGGATCAACACCTTGCCAAGATACTTGTAATATTGGTATGTTGGTATTAGTAGGTATTTGTATTTCTCTGGGTGTATTGATTATGAAGTATTGTTTTATGGTAATGATTTCTGGAGCAATAGTTGTTTGTGTTTCAACGTATTCTTGCTGGCTATGGTTGTCTTGGTTTCACAGTTCCTACTTCTCGTTACTCTATTAGGTTTTTATCGATCACATGGTAAACATGGAAAGTGTATAAAGGTAAGTGTCCACTTGAGACAAAGTCTCGAGATTAGTTCCATTTGTTGTCCATTTGAGATCACTTGCGCTCTTGAGACAGCAGTTGGAGACTTGACAGTCACTGCAGTCTCGTGACTTGGCTCCTAGTTTGAGATTTATTTTTTTCAAAATGGATTCACGCCAAATCCTAGCCTTTCTAATTGTGCGTAAAATTATGAAAAAACGGGAAGTGAAAAAGAAGGCGTGCTGGGTAAGAAAATGGGTGGATCGACGAAATGCAATGCACTGAAAAACTTCCATTTACTTTCATATTTGTCGTCAGTACCATCACCACTCTTTATTTTTTTTATTTTTTGTAGTTCGTGAGAAACCTGAAAATAATATATTTGACTAAGTATTGACTAAAAATTTATCAAAACCCGGCAGCGCATTTGGGGTTGGAACTAAGGGCCAAATTATTATAGTGGCCTTGTTCCGGGCGGACTTGTCCGTCTCCCCACCGGTTGCGCTAAAAAGTCAATTTAAATAGGAATAATAATAATTTTAGAGGATTATACATACCTGATTGCGTAAATTATGTATCTTCCGTTGAATTTCATTGCCGCTGCAATTTTCAAATTTTGAAGCAAATTGTTCATACATATCCATTTTTTTTTTCGCGATTTCTATATAGTTTATTTTTCATATTCCACAAAAACTCCTTCTCCTCATAAAGGTCAATTAGCTTATACACTTCCTCGTCACTCCACTCGCGGTTTTCAGTCATTTTAATAAAAAATTAATTGGTATTTGTTGGTTACAAAAAATTTAACAAATACAATATTTTAAATATAAAAGTCTCCAGTCGGGGTCTCAGCTCTTCAAACACAGACGGAAGACTGGTGACTAAGTCTCATGAACAAGAATGAACATGTCCACTTGTGACACGTGCAGTGTCTGATACTCGCATAGGTTTGTCTCTGAGAGAGCTCTCAGGCACATATACATTTGTGAGTCTGGTCTCGAGACTGCTCTCGAGACTATTTTGTCTCAAGTGGACACTTACCTTTAGATAGATAGCGCGCAGATAGTACTAAAGCGTTGTATAAATATGAACATGTGACTTAAAAAGACAGTTCAGCCCTAAAACTGAGTTAATTGATATTTAAAGAAGTATGAAAGTTCCAGTTGCACCTGAACATAGTTCACATACGAGGAGTCGCAAGTGAGATTTACGCTTCCATATAAGTTGCATACTAATCAAACTCAAAAAAACAAATAGAGAGCTAAAGAATTCTCTGAAAGCCTACACAAGTTTATTGAGTTTACTGATAGTATGAATGCTCAATTTTATCATATCCATTAATTCATCTACTTAAAGAATAATAATGTTGTGAACTATGTAATGAAGGTTACGATCTTTCTATTTTTAACAATGTAGTCTTCATTAAATTAACAAAAGTATGTTAGTACATACATTATGTAACACACTTATACCAAAATCTATTAAATTACTTGAACAAGCAATAAATTTCTATCGAGAAACCACGGAAAATTACCACTTAATTATTAAATAATATAATACTAATAATACGAGTAGTTACCATTTAATTATTAACTAATTATAATTTAAACTTATTTCTTAAACAAATTATGTCCGACTTTATAGTGTGTGTACACCCATTTTGTACATTTTTATAATCAGAAAAAAATAAAAAAATGCAATTCTTATTTCTATAAATATAAGTATCTTCAAAATAGGAAAGTGCAGGTAAAATAATATTCAAGCAATTACGTTTCACAGTTTTCCATATTGACTTGCGTTCCCGTCTGTTTGTGTGTCTCGCTTTACTTGTTTCTGCTTTAACGACTCCAGATAATAAAGGCTAATGTGTTTAATGAGGCACAATGAATTTAATAATGCAGAGAAAAAATCCTTTGAAGTATAATAATTACTATACTAGCACCTGTCTATCTATTACTTTCTTTTTTAAATTCATCACTGCTTTAAAAATATTACTCAACGAAAAAGTATTTGATTTTTTTTGTGTACTTTTTAATAAATTGAAGTAAAATGAACCAGCGAGAATGTGAGAGTTAAATTCAAAAGTTTTCAAGAAGCTTAATTCTTGTAAGAGTATATAGAGTTTATGAAACACTTTATCATTCCTTTGTTTACTTTTCCGTTCGAAAATTATAAAAATTAGAAATTCTATTTGTCCAAATCTTTTTATGTATTACCTAGTAAAATGTATTCTAAAATTTTTATTAAACTTGCTAGAATAATAATAATATAATAATAATATAATAATATAATATTTATTGTATTTGTAAGTTTTTAGAAAAATAAAAGTCAGGTGTTAATCTATATTAATAATAGAACAAAATAAATTAAAACAAACAGAAAAATAAACCGAACATATTACTAATAATAACGAACGAATAATAATAAATGATAAATTCAGTAAGTAATCGTATCTTTTAAACAGATCTTTATGTATTATTTTACATATACTGTCATGTAGCGTTAAATATTGTGCATATGCTACACTTGTACACTGTTCACTTGCTTTTGATGTTTTGTGACATATGTCTACCATGTCTTTTGGTTTTATAATATATTAACCATAGTTTCTGGTTTTCGATCTTGAATAGCAATCATGAAACCTTCAGTGCCTGCGTAAATATTTCTAATTTTCATATATTTGTTGTTTACCTCATTATCAATATACGTTTGCATTATTTGGTGAAGATGTGTTTCATGTATTCTTTTGTTTTCCAAGTTTCTATTTTGTTGTTATAGATAGATAGATAGATATTCTTTATTGGTATTTTAAATACTTTACAATTTACATTATAATAAGAAATTGTACAAAGAAGGTAGAATGTTATGAATTTAAAACTAAAACCTTAAGTTGCTTTCAACAAAATTAACAAATCAAGTAGTTTTTAACAAAATCAACACATTGTCTTTTGAATATATTCTTTGAGTTTTTAACTCATTTGGTATTTCATTATATAATTTAAGTCCCTTATAGAATAATGAACGCTGCATTGCTGTTGACGTTCTTTGTAGCCTAAAGTATTCAGCGTTTCTAAGCCCATACGGTTGCACCTCACCCACATATCACAAAATACTGGCGCATTTCCCACTTCATTTTATGTACAAAGCATATGGTATTAATTTCCAACTTCTGTTTAATATTTAACCATTGTAGTGAATTAAGCATTGCTAATATAGGTGTATAACGGTTGCATTTTAAAATACATCTCATGGCTTTGCTTTGTAGTTTCTGCATTCTCTCAATTTGTGATTCTAGGCAGCACGTATATATTATAGCTGAACAAAATTCAAAGTGGGGTTTAATAATGGTGTTATATATATTTATTGCGGTTGTTATTGAAAGTTTTTTTCTTATTCTTTAAAAAACCCAATTTTTTTACCAATTTTTTTTGCAGATATAATCAATATGATCATTAAGTTTTAATCCTTTATCAATTATGAATTCGAGATATTTAATTTTTTCAACTTTTTTTATTATTTTGTTATTAATTTCAAAATCTCTTTCACTAATCATATTAATTGCCATCAACTTAGTTTTACTTTCATTTAGTTTCAGTTTGTTCATTTTTAACAATTTATTAACATTCACTTTCAGAGTTTCCTTCTGCGTATATTAAAGTATCATCCGCATATAATACCATTTTACATTTTTGAATAATATTTGGCATTTCATTTATATATATTATAAAAAGCAGTGCACCTAATATTGATCCTTGAGGAACACCAAAGTCATTTATCAGTTATTGGTTATTGTATATTAATTTGAATTGACATTTATATTATTGTTATTTAATGATGTGATTTTGTTGACCTGTTGTTGCCTCTATTATAGTTTTGTGACGGGTGTTGTTTCTCATAGTCAGAGTGTATGTAGGTAATTTACTTGATTATAGTGCGCATTTTTTATATAAATACAAGCTCTTCCTCCTTCTCTGGGCAATGTAAACCATCTTAACGCAGAAGATTGATGATGCTTATGATGTTTTGTGACTATTGTTCTGACAAGTCTAACTCTGACAATTTTATGAGACCGAATATTTATTTATACAAAATGTTACAAGTTTAAATAGTCATTTAAAGAATATGATTCAAGATTAACTGTGTTGTATGGATTTAATAAATATTGCAAGATTTTTGTATACCTGCAAACTAGAGCAATGCAGGCCCTTTTCTGTGAGAGAGTCTGTAGATGGGATACGAATAATTTATGTTGCTTAAACGTGCGTTATAGTGATGAGCAATCTCAGAATTTTGAAAATATTGCTTGTTTTTTATGAGAAACATTACACATTCATAGATATAAGCACCGTGCACAGTACTCAGGATATTATTTTTCCTAAATATAGTTCGACCACTTTGATTAAAATTAATACCAAGAATCAATCTAAACATTCGTTTTTGTGCTATAAATATCCTGTATATGTCGCTGCTGCGGCCCCATAGCACGATGCCATACTTCAATCTGGCATAAAAAAGGGCATAATAAATGTTCATTAGAGTGGCGAAATCTAAAACAGGTATTAAGTTCCTAATGCCATAACAAAAAGTATTTAGTTGCTTAGCCATAGGATATTAATGTTTGTTTAGCCAAAGAATATTAATAATAATCTATACGATTGATCAACATCATAATAAAACTAATAATAAATGATTTTTGGTAAGTAATTGTATCTTTTAAACAGATCTCTATGTATTACCTGTGGTATGTTCACTTGCTTCTGATGTTTTGTGACATATGTCTACCATGTCTTTTTGTTTTATAATATATTAACTATAGTTTCTGGTTTTCGATCTTGAATGGCAATCATGAAGTCTTCAGTTTCTGCGTAAATATTTCTAATTTTCATATATCTGTTGTTTACCTCTTTGTTAATATGCGTGTACATTATTTGGTCAAGATGCGTTTCATGTATTATTTTTTTGTTTTCCAGGTTTCTATTTTGTTGATTATATATTATCTGGACTAAAATTTATATTACTGAGATTTAGTGATGTGACTTTGTTGTCTGGTTCTACTATTATTCTGTGAAGGGTATTGTTTTTCATAGTCAGAGTGTATGTAGATTGTTCACTTGTTCATAGTGCGCATTTTTTATATAAATACAAAAAAAACGTCCTTCTCTGGGCAATGTAAAGCATCCTATCGCAGAATGTTGATGATACTTATAATGTTTTGTGAGTATTGTCTGACAAGTCTAACTCTATGTTTGACCATTTTATGAGACCGAATGTGTAAATCAGTAGTGAAGTTGCATATGTGTTAACTGTTTTGCTTTTATTTTTAGTGTTTAATTGGGTATTAGAAACCTAATGTAAGGATTTTTTAATTGTTTCTTTCATTTGTCTTTTAATTACTATATGATTAATAAAAGGATTTTTTGCTATGCCAAGATGTTGTATGTTTCTTCTTGTTTGAGTTATTCTATTATACCTGTTTGTCTACTTACGTTATTGCATTTTAGCTTTAATTATGGAGCATGTTCTACATTTATCCAATCCCAACTTCATTTTGGTATCGGAGCTAAAGATTTTTATTGTGCGTAACATCGAGTCAGCTCTGACTGTGTATATTTATAAAAAATAATTTATGGATTTCATATTTATATTATGGTAGTCTATTCTATAACCGTGTTGTGTTGCGTTTAATATATTTGATAAAGTTTAAATACAATGCAAAACCAAAGAGCGCCCAATGCATCTCTTTGAAATATAACCTGTTTGTTGTTAATTGCAGTTATAACATACCTAAGGACAGTTATACATAAATGAAGCGTCTATCTTGTAAATCTCAAGAACACGCAACAATTATTTGTTCTTTACATTCGTTAGAATTTTTTGTTCTTCACATAATATCTCATTCTTCATCGAGTATTTTATCTTTGTTGTCCTTGCGGATGTAAGAATCATATACACTACCGTTCATAAGTATTTGGGCACCCATAAATTTAGAAGAAATGATTAAAAGCACTAGTGAAAAAATGAAAATATATTTATTACATGTACATACATAACTAATTACAGTATCTGGCAGTAGAATTACATATTATATTTAAATTTTCGATTCATCTATGTGACCTCCTTTGTTTTTTATAATGGCAGCACATAATCGCGGCATTCTTGCAATTAGTTTTGCTAATGTATCCGGTGTTATGCGGACCCAAGCTTCCTGCAGTTTCCTCCACAAATCAGCCTCCGATGTTGGTACTGCTTTCCGGACCTCCCGATCAAGTTCCTCCCACAATAACTATTGGATTTAGATCGGGGCTTTGGGGAGGCCATTTCATAACTTCGATAGATCCTTCCGCTTCCAAGAGTTGCAAATAGTCTTTGCATATTTTGGATGTGTGCTTTGGGTCATTATCCTGCTGGAATACAAAATTCCTACCCAAAAGTCTTAATCCTGAAGCAATAGCGTTGGTCTCCAAAATGTTTCGATACTGCTCTTTCCTTAGTATTCCCTCAATTTTCACAATATCACCCACGACCGTACCACCAAAACAACCCCAGATCATCACGGAACCACCGCCATGTTTAACCGTAGGCACAATACATTGCTCTGCCGCACGCTCACCTGTAGATCTCCGAACGAAAATGCGTCTTCTGGACCCGAAAATTTCGAACTTTGACTCATCGGTCCACAAGACTTTACTCCACTGTTCAACTGTCCAATGTTGGTGTTCACGAGCCCAGTTTAAGCGTTTCCGCTTATTCTGTTTGCGTAATAACGGTTTTTTCATTGCAATTCGTCCGTACAAACCTGCTTTGTACAAGCGACATTTGACCGTTGTTACGCTTATTGACTTTGGACGGTCTGCATTGATTTCTGCAGCGATTTCTGGGGCTGTTTTCCGTCGATTTCTTTTGCTTGTGATCACTATTGCACGATCCTCAGCAGAAGTTGTCGCTCTGGGTCTCCCACTCCGTGATTTATTGAGAACACTGCCACTTTCTCGGTATTTTTTGACGACATAGTCTACGGAAGTATTATTTAATTTTAATTGTTTCGCAATTTGCAGGTTGCTTTTGCCATCTTGATGGTGCGCAATTATAAGAGAACGCGTTTCAATGTCCATCTCTTTTCTTTTTGGCATATTTAACGATCTTAACAACACTACTAGCACAGGAATATCTCACAACGAATATAGAAACGTAACTGAGGGCAATTTCAAAAATATAACATGAAACTCGCCCGAGGTCATTAAAACATCATTACTAAACTTATCCTTCAGTATCCTTCACAGAAAGACAATTACAAGAACTTGGAGAAACTTTTATTGCGCTAATCCCCAGGTAGTCCCAATAACAAATTTTGGTTTATTGCAGGTAATAAAGTAATATATAATGTTACTTATGCAGCGTTTCTGTAGATTTAATACTTTCCTTATACCTATCCAATATTACAAGAATGAATTTCCTAGAAGCTATGCTGTTCAAATAATTTTATAAAATATGGGTGCCCAAATACTTATGAACGGTAGTGTACATTATAGAGGGACAGGTTATGAGACGATAATTTGCAAGATTTTTAGTTTCATGTGTCTTTAAATAGAACAAGGCTTGAGTGAAGAAAAAGGTAATTCTTTTGGATTTATGTTAGTTTTTTATACCGAAAATTATACAAATTACCTATTTCGTATGATTTCCAACTATGGCCTTTTTTAATTGTTAGGATACCTTGTTTTGTTATAATTACTTGGTTCATTGAATTAAATTTGTTAGCCACTTTCATTTCTTGTTTTATCCAATTTGCATGCTCATTATAGTTTACGTTAACCGACTATATATTGTTTCAGAACACTTCTACTTCTTTTATTTCAATATCATTGTGTTTGTCAAGAGTATTATAGAAACGTTTTTCATTTTCTGTGAATATTTTATTATGCATCTTTTTATCTTTGTTAATTTACTAATTTTTATTTAAATAAATTAATTATCTAATTGTAAATTAGTTAGATAACTAATAAGTTTGTATCATTTAAATCTGTAAGATTACCAATTTTTGTTTTAGTGTATCTGACAATGTGTTTAACATGAGTTCTATGTATTTCTTAATTATACTTACTATTTTCATATGTGTTTTTCCTTTTTTGTTACTTTGAAGTTCTTCTATTTTATTTGTTTTTTAGATATGTAATTTTGTTTTCTAGTCACAGTGGCATATTATTTGGTTTGCGTGTATTGTCTGTCATGCGGTATATATTCTGATAATTGAGTATTAATGTAGTGTATAGCGTTGTATATGTATATACAATACATATATGAATGTCTGTAGGTGGGGTTTCCTTTCTGAGTATTTTTTTAGATATTTATTAATGGTGGTCTTTTAGTAGCATCAATGTTTTTTATAGCAGCTATATTTTCGTTGAATTTATTATTATTACTATTACTATTATTATTATTACAAATGACAAGTATATTCTGTTGGCACAACCAAAGTGTACATTCCTAAAAATAATCAACCTTGCTATTTTTATATTAGAATAACATATACATTAGTTAGAAATTAACTTTTCTTTCGACATATTTCAGCATTATTATTCAACGTACCATATTTTGTTTAGAAACAAACAACATTTGAAAGTCTCATAATCAATTAAACACGAATAAGAAAATATTCGACATTATAGTTGACAATATTCGATCATATAGTAAAATCGCCACAGTGAATCGCTTCTGTAATAACGTTCGGAAAAGCTTCCATCAAAGGCACTTGAAGAGGGTTCTTGCTGTACCACGTTGTTTAGTAGGCTGTATTGAAATTTTCGGGCCAATTAATCACAGAGAGAAGCAATAGGGCCTCGCAATTTCCGCCATGATATACTAATTTCACATATGCCGGCAAGAACAAAGACGCGTTTTAGCAATCTCGATCTGGGAAGGGGAAAAGAATGAACTCAATAGTGCAGAAAGTATGGCATTGTTCGGTCGTACCAATAATAAGCCACTCCAGCGGCGGCTGATTTAACAACAAATCCATTGTCGTTCACGATGTTGGAAATAAAAAAAATAGTGCATGTAAAACAAAATGGATATCTGAAAGCGGCAATCCGTAAGCCTGGAGGGGACATAAAATAATTAACCGAAGCAGATTATTAAGAGGTATTAGTTGCTAAATAATAATAGATACCGAAGAGGCTGAATTGTTATTAAGAGTTATATATTAACCACAATGACTTATTCAAACTTTGATTGTCAAATCAATTATAGTCACATACAGAAGTAAGGAAAATCGAGTATTTTCTTAATATATACGCATGCATCTTAAGCGTTGTTTTTAATATTCAATATAGGCAATTTTTATTAGAACCGCGATACCAACATATAACTGGATTTTTTTATAAATACATGGAGACAACCAAATAGAATAACATAAATAAATATGTCCCTATCAACTTAATCAAATTAACCATTATATTCTGTTTAATAAGCTACAATACATAGGTTTCTCTCCTCTAAAAAGTCTCCTTTCAAGATCTACATATTCAACAGAAAACAGTATATGTAATACCGCAGTACAAAGTCTCAACGTTTACGTCAACTTCGGCAGTCCCTCAGGAATCGCATCAGGACGCTGTTTTTTCTTATATACATAAACGATCCTTCCCAGTTTCCTGTGTGAAATTTCTTTTTTGCAGATGGCATGAAGCTTTACTACACTGATCAATCTAATGAGGATTGTCTATCTTTTTAAAGAGATTTGGATGCAACAGCTGAATGGTATAGAAGTAATCCTCGTTATTTAGATAGTAGTTAACGCACTGACAAGTTACTTTGTCAACGTGTTGCTCAAAAAAACTAGGTCGTATATTCGATGCGAAAGTTAGTTTTGCCGAGCGCATTGCCTATGTTGAATAGTAACGAATACCTTTCGTTGTTATATATTTATATGAAAGCATTGCTGATTTTCTAGATACCGAAGGTCTGAAATTCTGCAATGCATTTGCAAGATCTAAATTATAATATGAATCGCATATAATTATGTACTTTTACGACGTGAAACTGAAAAATTATAACTTTGATCGCCTTTTACATCGTACTTGTAATGCAAAAATTTTTGGAAAAACTTTCCGCTGCCCGATTCTATTCCTCGGTAGGTATAGGATTGGAGTGTTCCTACATTTACTGCTACTTAGAAACTCGACTTGCTGGACAGAGAGGGATTAACCCGAAGAATATCAGAGCGCGAAAGTAGGAAATATAATGCCATCATTTATAATGTATCACAGACATCTAACGCCTAATCGCTCAACTGAAGAATGATAGTAATGCAATTCGTAGTATATAATTTATACTGGACGTGGTTGTGGATGATGTGGTCCCACTGGGGTTTGTTAAATTTTTTCCTGCTGCTAAAGAACGGGAACGTCTTATTAAATTAACATTATCGGACACTATAAGCGTATTTGAAGTCTTGCTTAACTCCGGAAACCTTAAAGTTGACTCCTCTTGTAATTATGAATCTATTTCAAGGGATACTTATTGATGCAAAGGAATTTGCTTAGGATGGCTAAAGCTGAGTTCACCTGGAACTGCTTGGGGATTAAGCATTATAGTTAAATACATTGAGGATATTTCAATTATAATTACCAGAATTCGATCCAAACTGTATTTATTACGCTCTTCTGATATTGCATTTGACGCTGACATCGAATTTTGCACGTAAAACAAAATGGACGATGATGTATTGGATGTGGAAAAATTTGCATACTACATATGTCAATGTAGATTTTCTGCTCTAAGAATACATATCGAACATATGTATATATATTTCTGTCTTGTAACGATGATGAAGTGTTTTTCAAAACTATGGCTCTGGAACTTCTAGGCAAACATATTATATTTATTGTTGATTTTAGCTGTCTCTTATTAATCTCGCCAAATAATAAGACTCACTGGAAATGTTTATCTTTAATTTCATTCATGAGTACGTCTATATAAATATACTTAACGTTAACAGTAGATTACTTGATCTTGTTTTGAGTAATATTAACAGTTTATCCGTTGTGTATGATAAATTCAGGACATACATCATCCGGCCTTGGATATTTACTCAGACTCCTTGTGTCCTTACTCTTGACTTTCCCTCAAATAATAATTTTAGATAAATTTGCAGATATGATTAATGTTGACTGGTCATTAGAGAATTCTACAATAAGATCTACTCTGTGCTGGATAGTGCAGTTATGGAAACAGAAACATCAAAAAGTTGATAAAGTTTAGAGAACATTACTATAGAAAATGGAGAGAGTGGAACTCATATCTATTCAACCGAGTATTCTAGGTTACGGAAACTAATTAAATGTCAAACACGTAACGCCAATTTTGCTTACGAATCACTTGAGTGAAGAAATGGGTAGTTCGCCCATATTGCTTAGAAATCAATCGTGGACCCAAAAGACTTAAAGGCCTTCTGAAAATTTATAAATAGCCAACGCAAATCTTCAAGAAATCCAGGTTACAATTTGGAGGTTACTTCGCATCAGGTCATCGTTAATGCCGTCATATTTTCGAATGTCGTTTGTAATGAGTCTGTGATATCATCAGGTTATTCATCTAATTTTCATTTTCCGTTTTTTATTTATTAGTTATTGCAGCAAATTTTGTTTTGATTTCTATTTTCGTTGGAAAACTGCAGAACACTTTAATTTGTCCTATAAGCGGAAAGTTTGTTTCTGGTAGACAATAGTGACATTAGTACTATTATTATTATGTGTTTCACTTCCACGGAGAACGGTGATATTCGTAAAATGCATTATGGAAACACATATTAAATGAAACTCACAACAGGTTTTAATTGTACATAATTACAGGCTTTTACGATGTAAAACTGAAGAAATACAATTTTTACATGCCAATTCTTAGACCTTCGTTGATTTTTAAAAAAGAATTTTTCTTAAAATATCGTATTATGGTCAATTTCGTTAAATGTAAACAATAAACTTCATATTATTTTCCTATAATAAATTATACTTCAAAGATAAGTATGAGAACTTGCAATTTAATTTTCTTATCAAATAATTAACCTCGTCTTTCACATATTTTTTTAGAATCTTGATCCGAAAATTACTAATGCTGATTCAATAAAGATAATGGAATTACGCATCCAGACATGAAAGTTTCTGCCGACAGAAGAGAAAAACGCAATCCTAGCATATTTGTTTCTTGCGATCCGAATGCCTTCAAGCAATATGAAGGACATCGCGTCGTCCCTTCGTGGACGTCAGACGATAGAACGAACAATAAATAACGTTTTAAATCGCACGTCAAATCGTCGTTACCCTTCACTATTTTCTACGCGAGCAAGTTCCTTTGTCTACTTATCGAGCCATTGTCTCTTGTTTACGGGATGAAGCGGAAAATAACTTTTTAGAACTCGTATTTTCCGACCGACTTGACGTGGAAAAACTCCAGGACGTGATGAATTGAAAAAGGAAGAACGCATCTTCACAAGAGCCAAATCAAATTTCCACACACACATAGACAAACACTGACAGTGTATATGTATACATTTGTTCTCAAAAATTTAATCCCGTTTCAGAAGAGAAATGCAATCTACTGTTATTGTTGCGTTGGTTCTGCACATACAAAAGAGTGTAGTTGAGACGAGTTTCTTACAGTAGCATCGCACTGCCCATGATGAAGTTAAACAATATCAATTTTTTTTGTTTACGAATTCATTTTATCTCCCTTGCAAAGTTAAATTAGTTGTATTCAAACTTTCGTAATCAGAACTAATGAAATATGTTTGAATCTGAAAAGGAGAAACTTAGAAACTACGCAAGGAAAGACAAATTTTTTGAATTTTCCAATTTTTCAAGTTTTTAGATTATAGCTAAGAGAAAAGTTCAGAAAAATTATATTTTCGTTCTATGAATTGATATTAAATTACATCATAGATGCAATATACACATTTCTATATGTAGTTCAATTATATTACGTAATATTTAACACAATACACTAGAAAACATTTGCTACTATTCCTAGATAGATAGTAATTGCAATAATAGCAGATTTATTATGTACAAATACAAAATATCAATTCTAAAGTTACTTGCGAACTATTATCTCTAGATGTTTCTTTAAATGTTCAATTTTTCATTGTCTTCTATTTGGAAATTTTCATTTTTTAGATTTATGTAGCATATTACTTTGTTTACGTTATATTTATTAAGGCGACTCAACTCTTCTAGTTCTAAGTTGGACCATTTAATTGCTCTAAATACGTTTTCAAAGCTAAGCTTCAACTTCTTATGAATGTTAGATAGCCTTTGTTCATATTTTCTTTTAATTTGTTGTTTTGCATGTGAATGGTTTACTTTTGTAAGAGTTTCATTGTTATGCGTCCTTACTTCCAGGATTAAATTCTTCTCTCTTGATATACCGGGTGTTAAAGAAAATGTGTCATAAAATTTGAGGGAAGATCTGCACTAACTTTTTTTAATATTCGCTACTTGTTTTGGATTAAATAACAAAATTAAAA
Source organism: Dermolepida albohirtum (assembly GCA_031893035.1). Lineage (NCBI taxonomy): Eukaryota > Metazoa > Arthropoda > Insecta > Coleoptera > Scarabaeidae > Dermolepida > Dermolepida albohirtum. The sequence continues at coordinate 292,258 of JAVIWB010003101.1, forward strand.
TCTTTCTTTATTGAAACTGTTTAAAATAATGAATCGCTGCTTCTAACCGTGTTCTCTGAAGTGATAGAATTAATCTGGTGACCGAGAGATGTCGAATCATTGCCTGTGGAATCTCACTTGTATACTTCCACGGTCATTGTCTTTCGTTATTTCATCTTAGCTTCCGGATTGGAACCCTCGGTACTTCTGCTGCCGACGTTTTGCCTTCACCTGCACGACACATCTTCAGGGCTAACTACTGCTATTGCTATCGTTGTTGCGCTGGAACTAAAAAACTGAAAATAGTGTAATTTACGAGCCAACAATAAAAGTAAAAAGATAAAGTGCTCTCTTTCGATTTTACAACAACCACGTCATCCCTGCCACAAGGATCTTCGAACTCTTTCGCAAACCTCCGCATTGTCTCGGATTCGATGATATCCATGTTCTAATCGATGCTACGAAATGAAGCGGGACGTTTTGAACATCTCATTTGACTCTTTTATTTTGTTATTTGGTCATAAGTTACAAAATTGCAAAATGTTTCATATCTCAGAAAATGTTCCTTTGAGGATTCGTGTTCACTAAGACTGTCTAGAACATTTAGAGCTATTCTGTTCCCCTCCCCCTCCCCCCTAACGTATGTAATACCCTGCAAAGTATTTTACATTTGTATATTCAATATATATATATATATATATATATAATATAGTCTAAAACCCCTACCCCTCTGCCAAACATTATTAATCATGAGCTTAGCTATGCATCTGCATAAAGCATAAAGTTTACATATTACATGTGTTAAGTTACATTTAATACTACCTTTAAAATTTTTTGGCTAGCATATTTTTCGAACCTTTTACTAACCAATAATAACGATGATGACAATTGAAAAAGTTACTATATTTGCAATAATGACAACATTTTGGAGTTTGTGGTCTCGTCCACATATAACACAGTCTTTTATTATGCAATTTGGATTTAATATTGTTTTAGATTTGATGGCACATTAAAGGTAGCCACATGATTGTACTTTATTAATTGAGATCGTGGTTTCCTTTTTGGATTGCATTAGCTCAAAAATTGACGAAATTATTATGCACATCTATTTTTTTTCTAGTCAAATTTGTTCCGCCAAGGCAAAAGTTATCGCACACTGAACATATTTTTGCATCGCACTTTACGTCTGGAAAATCTTTTACAAACTTGTGTACAATTTCAGCAAACTAATGTTTTCTTATAATATATATATATATATATATATATATATATATATATATATATATATTATAATAAATATATATATACAATATATATATATATATATATATATATATATATTGGGTCTGGGAAAAAGTTCGTGGCGTTTTTCCCGATAGATGGCATTGGTTGCCGATAACTAAAGAACAACAAGTCACAGCGACACCACCGAGGGCTCGTTTTTTAGATGACCTTCCGAACGTTAGTTTGAGCGTAGAAACATTGTAATCGGTGCAGTGGTTGGAAAGTTATTCGCACTTGAAAATGGAGAAGAATAATGAGAAATTTCGCTATATTCTGCAATATTATTATGATAAGGGGAAGAACGCTGCGCAGGCTTGTGATAAAATTTGTGCTGTGTACGGTGAAGGTACTTTATCGAAATCTGTTGCGCGGAAATGGTTCGCTCGCTTTCGTTCTGGAAATTTCAATGTGAAAGATGAGTCACGCTCCGGTCGTCCAATCACTGAAAAATCTGATGAAATTCTTGAAAAAGTCCAACAAGATAAGCATATCAGCAGTGTCGATATTGGCATGGAGCTAGGCATTGACCACAAAACTGTTTTGAACCATTTACACAAAGCTGGTTACAAAAAAAAGCTTGACGTATGGGTTCCTCATGAGTTGAGCGTGAAAAACATGATGGACCGAATTAACATCTGCGATGCTCTGCTGAAACGGAATGAAATCGAGCCGTTTCTGAAACGTTTAATAACCGGAGATGAAAAATGGATTACGTACGATAATCGGAAGCGTAAAAGATCGTGGATAAAGGATGGTGAGCCGTCACAAGCGTTCGCTAAGCCAACATTGACGCCAAAAAAAGTGATGCTGTGTGTATGGTGGGACTGGAGGGGAATCGTCCACTACGAGCTACTTCTAACTGGTCAGACGATTGATTCTCAACTCTACTGTGCACAACTAGAGATATTACGCCAGGCGATTGAAAGAAAACGGCCCGAATTGATTAAAAGGAAAGGTGTTGTCTTCCATCATGACAACGCCCGACCACACACTTCTGTGATGACCCGTCAAAAATTGAGAGAGTTTGGTTGGGAAGTTTTGATGCACCCACCTTACAGTCCGGATATAGCACCCTCTGACTATCATCTGTTTCGATCTCTGCAGAACTCTCTCAATGGAATTAAGTTGGTTTCAAAAGAAGCCTGTGAAAACTACTTGATTCAGTTTTTCGACCAGAAACCACAGAAGTTTTTCACCGATGGGATCATGGATCTACCAAAAAAATGGCGAAACATTGTCGATAAAAATGGAGCATATTCGGTTTAAACGAATTCGTCCACGCGCCATGCGGGGACCAGTTGAATTTTACTGAAAAAACGCCACGAACTTTTTCCCAGACCCAATATATATATATAATATATATATATATATATATATATATATATATATAATAAGTACTAACACAATCACTTTTGAACAATTATACTATTCACAAAAACGGCCATGCTATGACTATCGCAATTCTCTCACAGCTGTAGCGATGTACTAACACAATTTTACCGGATTGAACTATGTAGGGTGTTCTATGTGCGTGAGTTACGGCAATACTAGCTTGCCAACATAGTGTGGCAGCTCTAGTTATGATTGTAGTTAGTATTTTATATAGTGTAAATAAGCATCTGACTAGATGTCTTCTATTTCTAATCAAACTATAAATATGAATGACTAGTCACATCTATATTTTGATTCTTTGCTTTTATAAATGCTATACCTTGTGTTAAATACTTTGACATTTTCTGTGGATTTATTACGATTTGATGTAGTTACTCTGTTAGTTGTGAATGCAACGATGTAAAGTGTTTGTACCAAAAATTATATATGTGATCTACAATTGATGCTTTGCAGTTATAAGTAATTTCTACTTTCTTGGTAACTAGAAATATTTTGTTGTGGAATGTTCCAGTATTTATCTTCTTCTTCGTTTATCCATGTAGCTGTATTACTATTCTCTGTGGAATGCGATCACATGCTTTCCCAAAATGTTCTTAATTTGATTTGACTTCTAAGTTTATTACTATAGTTGCTATTATTGTTATAGCTCTTAAATGCGCATATATTCTTTGACAACTAGGTTATCATCATAAACAGCAGGAAAAAATAATATCACTAACTCACATTTTATATAAATAAAGTTTATCACTATGGCGCAATATCAGTTTTTCTACTACCAATGACAACACATTATAGATTTAGCCACAATTTTTAGTTTTATTAGAATAAGGAAATATGTATAGTTATAAATAAGGTTGAACAATCTTTAAGGTAACCAGTGACAGGAACATGGGGGTAGGAGTCAATAACTTTGCATCATATTAGAGACACGAAGGTGCCTTGTACATGAGAATTGTTAATTGCGACGGGTGAAAATATATTAATAAATCGTTTTCCTACGTTAGAGTGTACAGAAACTAATAGCATTCTTTCAACATTAGTTATAAATACAGGTGAATAAATTTAGATACGAAAGTGTTACTGAAATTCTATAAGTTATTAAAAAATCAAGTTAATATTATTCAGATTATTTGGGTGCACATTTTATTTATTTCTTAGTGCACGCGTATTTCAATTAGAACAAAATTTACTTATAGAAAGCTTTGTTGTGATCAGCCATGTAAATTCTTATAGTGTTTACAACGCAGGCAACTAATTCGCATATTTTACTACAAATACCCAAGAACCAATAAGATCTTTCTTTATTTTTTATACTTTATTATGGTCATTGTGAGAACCACATCTGTACTTACTTTGTTTGCTTAGTAGTATTACCTTTTATGAGTAATGAGAAACCCAAGTAGTGGACGTAAACCTTGGGTTTAATGCATTAACAATTTCTTTTACAAGGTGCCACTGAATCCCCATTTAAATATACCAACGTTAAAATATTTAATTTTTGGGCTTTTATCGTATATCTGCTGCATTTCATATAGACAAAGGGTTTCGACGAATGGAAGTATATTTTAGGGAACAGTAGACTGCCTCTATAGTTTACTTTTTGTAAGTTAAGAAATAGAATTTAGTTCTGTGTATTGTCCAGAATCATCTGTACGTATTTGTAAATAAACGTTAGACAAACAAATCAACACAATGCTTGTTTTTGGTACGAGTCCAACATATTTCAAACTAGAAGATTAGCAGACATAGTTGATATGGTATTTTGTATACTAAGAAAAGGAATGTATATTAGGAAAAGGAAAATAATCCAATTAGAAACATCTTTCTTTAAGAAAGTTGCGTATAATAATAATAATGGTCTTATTTGCCAACAGATTAATCCAACACAAGTAAATTTGAAAAACTGGAATATTAAAATTAAAAAAAAATAAAGTGTATGCGAAATACTAGAGACTAACATAAGTTCGAATATTTTCAATATGTGTGATCGTAGGTGATTTAAATTCAGTAGTGATTAATTGTAGCTGAAAAACAAAAAATTAGTTGGCATTTTTAATCATGTAGGTAGTGGGCGTTGTGTCAAAAACGTTTATTCTAGTTTTGTATTTTAGTACCTTGATATTAACAATAGGGCTTCGATACCACTGTTGATTAGCTTGATCAAAAAGTTACCACTCGAGGTCCCTCTGCGATCAAAAATCGAGATAAATTTATATTTCTATAGCAATTCTTAAGAGTCAATACCCTTGACAGAACTAATTACCAGAAGATTTTCAAGTACTTTAAAAACCTTCTCTGCACCTTCCTGAGTATCAAATTATTGACGCATATTCCAGTTCAAAACGTACCAGAGTAAAATAGAGTATCTATGACATATCTAGATTTAAAAATTTTCGAATAACGAAACTAAAAGTGTGAAGCGGAGCTACAAATGGATAGAAAATGGTCTGTGAGTTGCAAATGCTGATTGAACAGAGCACAGAGATTCTCGATTTATGATTGTCTTGGAATATTGACGAATATTGTGTACGAGATGTCTGTATATATACTTATGCGGATTTCTATTTTGTTATTATAAGACTAGTGATAGGTAGATGTAGATTCTCCTGCAGAGCTACGCAACCGAAAGCTGATGACATTTTCCTGTAAATATTTAAGACGCCAAAATAGGCTATGACACGATAGTCAAGCAACGATGGTAGATCGTTGATGTAAACATTATAGGAGCAGTCCAAAATTCGACGCCTGAGTAGTTATCAGATTAGCTGTGGATGAACCCGAATGAGCTCAGTTTCGATATTATGGTGTGATCGATAAAGGCTTTCAGGAAGTCGGTGCAAAAGATATCGACTTCATCTTGATAAATTAGTTAAAGTCGTTCTTCCGGACGTAAACCCATGCGGCTGCATGGAAATAAAACACCGAATGGAATTGTATAGCTTGTCGAAAAATAAGTGTTTAAAATCTTAGAGCAACTGTGCAAACTATTAATAGGTCTGTAGTTCAAAATATCATATCTGCTTCCTTTTTTTGTATATGGGTGTAATCTTGCTTATCTTTCCGATGAACGAAGAGGAAGATTATAATAAATTATGTATAATTGTTTGCATAGAATAGAAGCACAATCCTTGATTATTATAGTAATAGAAATAGAACACGTAAGTACAAGTTAAAAATTAAATAATATTTCAAAAGATGTAAAGAAAATACCAGAAAGAAATGGATCTTTATTCCACTAAGAACAAAAGTTGAATCGTCTCCACCTTACATTACAATTGTATTTCAATAACTTCTAATTTTGACATATATTCATGTAAATGTTAGGTCTACTTGGTATACAAGAAAGGTCACTATTTGAAAGCGTCCTGTACATTTTCTTCTATATGAGTAAACCAATGTAATAATGACTGTGTAGGTCAAGATATTACCGTTTTACTGCCCACAGTAAAGCGAAGGATTCATAAAATGGTAATAGTTCGTCGTCGTCTAAATTGCCAACATATCACACCGGCAAAGGGCCCTCTCAATGGGCAATTGTTTGCTTGAAATGTCTGGAAGGATCCCTTAATTATTAATTAATAAACCGTTTTATCGCTTTCATTGTAAATGGTAACAGTTTCTGTTTAGTTGTGTGTTATGTAATAGTATTTGAATTACACAGTTATATGAACACAGGTGCAATATTAAGGAAAATTACTTTGGACGTTTCTATTGTAGCGATTTCAATTTGGACTACTAAAAAGTAACTATTAGAAGTACTTAATCGAAATTGATTTCAGGGTGGAAGACATATTGTAAATTAATTAAGGTTTTTCTATTTCAAAGGATCAAATGTTACCACTTATGATTGCATTTATACAACAGGGCCAGAAAAGATGCAAGGACACATTCTTAAACCTGTGAAATTTAAAATAAATCTCGGGAAAGATGGAAGGACTCTCAAGGCAAGAGACAGACAAAGAAGCTCCTTAGAAAGCAGTTTTACAAGTAGAGACAGAGTCTGTCGGGATGATTAATGGGTGTAACCGACGTAAATGTAACATGCGTATAAATAAAATAATTTTAACAGAAAAAGCGTTGTGTAGATTTTGATGATGACAAGTTGATGATCAGATAAGGAAGCTGCGATCTATAAAGAAGGATCAAATGGGAGAGTTTGACAAGATTGCAGTTTCTGTAAATTGGAGACGAATATTTTAAAGCGAAATTTGCCGCTATCAAAGCTATTGCGTTCAATCCAAAGAATAAAACTGAAGAATGTACTCAAATGAGACCTAAATATAATAATAAATTTGGAAAGGTAATGGCAAAACGAACACTATAATGACCTCGAGCAATCTATTTCGAACCTGTATACAACAGTTTAGGTAAAGCTTAGCTATTATGCAGTTAATCGGACTATGTAAGCAAATAGTGGGTTTATGTTTCAGCTTACGTCACTTACAAAAGTATGGAGAGGTATTTTGGAAACTAGATCGTTTATATTAGTAAAATAGGTACACGAGAATAGATCGGAAAGTCTCTATAACGAACCAGACTTCGCTTTATCTGTTTGAAAATTAATAGCAGTTGTGCGAGTAAGGGCGCTTCCAAGACAAGTAATTAGCACGCGTGCGTAGCGCCATCTTTTGGTTGATTCTAGAAACACTATTATCTAAGCTCATATAGTGTTTCAAAAAATATCGGAATCGGTAACACTTTTTCTTCAAAATTTAAACTTTTATCTTCTCTGCCAACACAAAAATGTATGATACTTTTTTCTGTTGTTCTACTGAACTCAATAAAAAAATAATAATAGGACAAGAACGAATAATGGCAAAGCAAAAACTTTCGGCTGTTGACATATATCCTTTTTCGTATTCCAAGAAAATATTGATCAAGAGTGATAAGCCAAGATTAAACGACAAGAGAGCTACCCAATTAATCTTAGTTTCCTCACTCTTGCAATGCAAATAATTACTATTGCAGAAAAAAAAATCAAACACTATTTTTATAAACTCCAGCTTTCAAAAAATTATTTTATTTTCCAACATGTTCTTGTTCCTAATTACATTTATTTCACCGATTTTCTAGTCTTCTCATCCTTTTAGAAATACAAATTTTATCAAGTTGCTCGAAATATGCTTTGGAAGTGCCTACCTCCCCATTCTATCCAAACCTCTGGCTACAAAGCCTAGTTTTCAGGTTGGAAATAAGCAAACAGTCTGAGGAATACAAATCTGGCAAATAGGCTAGATGTAGAAGCAGTTCGAAATGTAATTCATGAATTTTTGCCAATAAAGCAATCGAAATTAAAACACGTGCATTATCACCAAAAAAAATAGTGTTTATCCTTTAAGTGGGGCCTTTTGCTTTTCCCGAGTTGCAGTTGATGGAAAGTGGATATATAGTATTCACTTGTTATTGTACCGTTTTGGACATATGCGATTAGAGCAATCTCAACTGCGAAAGGACAACAGATATAATCTTTCCGACCAAGTATACGTTCTATTCTTAATATCGTTTGCCAGCTTTAGCCCATTGATTGATTTATTGCTTCATTTCAGTTGTATAACAGTGTGCCCGGGCTTCACTAACCGTTGCTATTCACCACATAAGGTCTTTCGGATCATACCTTAACCTGGCTAACATGAGAGCTAAAACGCGTTCTCATTCGCGTTTGTGATCAACAGTCACCAAATGTTGCACTCACTTTGCACATCATTTTTTCATACTCAATTCATTATGCAAACCACTGATTCGAATGAATGTCTAGGGCCTCCATTACCTCGCATAATTTTATTTAGAGTCACCCTATTATGTACGTTTTTAATTATTTCTATAATACACTCGTCCTTTGAGAGCCCACTGTGGTGTTCAGCCACGTTTAAAACTCAGATTTCCTTCGTTTTATGGTTGCAATCGATGGAGATTAACCTTCATAAACAAACTCCAGCCCAGCGTGATTTCGTCGCTTGAATTGTTTTTTAAAGGTAAGAACTTAGTCACTAATCGGCAATCCACTTCGTTCATGAAAAAATGAAATGCTTAGTCTGCAATAGACCGCTCATGTACTAGACAAAATATGACTGCCAAAAGCACGTGGACAATGGACAGCACAAAAAAACTGGCGTACGACTGACTGAGTAATATCTATTCGATTTTTGTTCAGCACTGGTTGTATATATTCGTTGTTTCATTTATTACGTAGATAACGAATCATTTTACGCATTCTGAAATAAGTACGCTAACTGTAAATTACCTAGTTTGAAAACGTATTGAAAATAGAACTAAATTAGATAAGTAAAATAAAAAAAAAGTATGGTTATGTGTGGACGATATGACAGGTTGTAAAAAACTTTTACTATTAATGTCATAGTTCATGAAAGTACTTAAACCGTCATTTTCAATCACATTAGCTCTCAGAAGAGCACAAGAATATGTTATATTGCTGAAGTCATTTCAAAAGTGATACTGAATATAATGGCAAAATCTGAACTTTCAAGAGATCTACACTTAATAATTTGTGACTGATGGGGCCGTAATTATATGTTCTGTAGGTCAGTCTCTTGAAGATGACTGTGGTATATCCGAACATGATCCTTGTAAAATCCCTGCTTTACATTTTGTGACAGAAACGATTCAACGCAATTGTGAAAAAGGAATTAGTTTGATATCGCACACAAAAACTGTGTCCTCAAAACGTATTTAGAAATTTCACAGGCAATGTACTGACAACCTCGAACCTCAGCAGCCTATTCTTACAGGCTGTAGAACATAGCTAAATTTCCGCATTTCTAAAAAAATTAGGACTGTAGTTTAACAATTTGATCCTGGAAAAGCAGCTACCAGCAAGGAAAACCAAAAGAAATTCCAAGATGCTGAAGTTGAAGTATATTTATAAATAATTTATAACAATTACAAAGGAGCAGTTGATGCTATTAATAAATTACCAAATCCTTCGTGTCATTAGTATATTCACTACAGATACGCAACCGACACAGCTACATGCTATCAGCGACGACAAAAATATTAATTTTATAATCAATGTAGATAGTGTGCTAAACAAATATGCAGATTCTACCGCATTAAAAAATAAATAGAATACAAAAATAAAAATTTTCTTCATATAGGAACATTTGGTCCTAGCGGCGAGCTCAATCTGCTGAAACAACTGTAAACATTTTCAAATATTTAACCGATCTTATCCTATTTGTGGTTACACTAAAAATGCTGCTTAAAAGGGTATTTCGCGTTTCATAAATTATGTACTACTATTTCTTTTATTTTATTTATCTACCATCAAGCGCACGCCTATAGTGCTCTACTCCTTCCTCACTGATTCACCCTCGTATCAAATGGTACGTATGCGATTGTTATATCTAGTTCAATTACAAATGTAAGTAAAATTTACCACCAACGTGTAACTAAAATATTAAATCTAATAGGCAAACATTAAAACACAAATAATTCCCTTATAAATTCATCGCTGTTCAACCATTATTTAAATTATAAAACATCCAGACGACGCTAACTCCGAGACTTCTAACAAAAGAGAATCTCGAAGAAATTAATGAAGTACTTTCTCAATGCAATACCTCTTAAAGGTCATGCTGAGGCAATTCGCAATGAAGCGCTTGCAACAAACTATATAACGCGTAATGTGAATAAAGAGAGTAGTGGAGCAGAATTTCACCGGAATAGGGTGTTTGGCACTTCGAATGTGAAGGAAAGAATGTAGAGGTAAATGTTATTCAAGAGTCGAAGGGAAAGAGAAACTTAGTTGCTGGGGTTGTTGGGAAATGATGAAAGGTCTTTTCTCCTGCTGGTACTACTATCAGTAGTAGTAGCTGCATTTCTTTTGTACGAATGAGTAAGTTAGGACTGTGGCGTTCCGGACCAGTCAACCCTTACAATAAAATGGATTGTCGCTAGCCGTGTGTGATTGTTATCATTGGTGCTCGTGTCTACCCTAACCTGATAAAGAAAAAAAAGATGTGGGTCGTTTGTAAGTTATTATATGGCCAAATAGCAATAATTACCGTTTTCCAAATAAGAGTGGTAATTTAAAATTAATTAAATAGGCCTCGATAATCCGAAAATTTCAGATAATACATTGTAAAAATTGAAATGATCAGTTTCGCATGGGTTAAGGCAAGCAGATTGGTTTCATTTCAAATATTGTTCAACAAGAAAACAACGTATTTATGGTCAGATTATAAGTTTTATAAGTTTTACATATGTATAATACTGATACAAGTAGAAACTGATTTAATAACAATTTCCTACAGTTGAAATAAAATATATCTACTTACTTAACAAATTTAAAAGGAATTACAGTGCAAATTTAGTGCTCTACTACAAATTTACTCTATAATAATAATAACTGTCTTCTAACTAATGTCTCGAAACAAAACATGTTAACAGAGTAGCACACAGTAAAATATATATCGGATTGATCGTCGTAATATACATAACAAATTTTTAAACAAAAACTACTACATTTTAAAATTAAAATCTATATATTTACTCCAAAGTTTTACATTTATTACGAATTAATATTATTCCATTAGTCTTATTATAATGAATAAATTTATTTAGAATACATTTATACCCATTTTAAATCCAGAAAAAAATGGTTATTAACATAAAGTAAAAGTACATCCTTTTTATCAAAAAAATATATTTGCCAATACACGAGAACAGCCGTTTATATTTCGGGAACTGGCAGCACTGTTAATGTTTCCCCCGATATGATGATTGCAGCGTGAAGTTTGTCATTTTGGACAATATATTTACCATGACAGTCTTATTATCCGGCCGCTATTTCTATTGTTGACAGTAACTTGAAAATTTTATGTTAACGAAAAAATGGAATTAACTCGCGAACATTTTCGTGCAATTGTTTTTCATAAATTTCGGCGTAGATTATCTCAACAAGAATGCATCGACGAGCTGAATTCTTTGCATGGTGATGCAGCACCACGTTGCAACCATGTCTTTAGAGAGTTGTAGAACGGACAATTGCAAATGGTATACGACTATTTGTTTGCCAAAAGCTTTTGAAGAAATAAGGAAAACAAACCGAAAACGACAAATAATTCTTCACCATGACAATGCGAGCTCTTACAGGTCGGTTCAGATAACTGAATATTTGACCGGGCAAGACATTGATTTGATGAGCCATCCACCGTACAGACCTGATCTAGCACCCTATGATTCCTTTTTGTTCCCACACGTGAACACACGTAAACCTTGTGACCAACAGTTTTCTACGCCGGAAGAGGCAGTTGGGGCATCCAAAACTTATATTTTGGAGATACCGTCTTCACAGTGTCAGCAATGCTTTTCGGATTGGTTTAAATGAATGCGAAAGTGCTTTGATTTTCAAGGAGAATATTTTGAAAAGCGATAATAGTATTTTTTTTGTTTGCTATTCCCAAAATATAAACGGCTACCCTCCTGTATATATATATATATATATATATATATATATATATATGTATATATATATATATATATATTAAAAGCTAATTTAACTTTTTGTTTGATTGGAAGTATTTACAAAGATAGTAAATTAATGTTTTATAACACAATCAGAGTATTAGATAATTAGTTATATAATTATTATCTGTTAACAAAAGATATTAAATCTTCGAAAAGAATTTAAAGTTACATATAGTACATTTTCTTTATTAACTTAACAGAAATACATAATCATTTGTTCATAATAATAATTGGTTAGACTGTTCATTCTAAAAGCATGACTCGTTAATTGAATATAAAGACGAGCCTGAACGACCATACCATGAGACAGGAGAGTTAAATCAAAGAGAGTAAAGTATCACTTTTGTATTAATAGAGTTTCCATTAAACTCAGATGATTATCATTGAATTACTTTTATAATATTATTTATATTTTCTTTAAATATCATTCTCACATTCTATATGAAAGTGAATATTTATTTCTCTGTTTTTTACCGAAGTTAAAAGGTTTGCTTTTCACCATAATTACTTATAGCTAATAGAAAAACTGAATTAAAAGTATTTGTCTATAAATTCAGGGGTCAAGCTCTGGAGGCTTAAATGTCGATGTACCCTTTCTTCCACCTGGAAAATAATAGCAAACTACTGTAAGTCGCATGCGAAACACAACTTTGCAATGAAGTTTTCTAAATCTCTACCAGGTTAGCTATGTGTTTGGTGCCCGTAGACTGGTAGAACTTATAACATCTTAGAACACGGTCTAATATATTTTACATAAAATTTCTACGAACACTCTACTCTACATTAAACGACTTTGGAAACAACTTTTATTATTAAATACAACACTAGTAGTACATAAATTTATGTTTCCTAAATACCAAATACTATAACTTAAATCTAAAATCAATAAATCCAGGCTGACAACGGGAAACTTCAAGGAAGATTCACGCACGTTTAGTGATGTAGTAATCCTCGCACAGACAGAATTTCTACTTAACAAAGAAAATAAACAATGAATGGAAGACAATGAAGCGCAAAAGTAAACATTTAGGGAAAATAGAAAAAGACAGATTCACCGTTATAGTGTATGTGAAATACGTGGATCCGCTGCATGTTCCAAATATGAAACAATTAAAGTGGAGATTTGTAGAATTAGAGAAAATCTTCGTGGATTAATATGCCCTCTCGGAAGTAATTTACCTACCAATATTTACTCAGCAGTAAACCACTGAATCTTAGTTACACAACTATTTAATATACGACAAAGGCTCTACTTCTAATATGGTAAGTATTAGGAAACCGATCACAATTGAATTATATATTCAACAAGGTGCATATCATTTTGTCAAGATCTATGGAAATATATAATCGTTAAATTGACATATTGCACATCAGAATTCTGTGAATATAACAATAATAATCATTATTTGTTAAACAGATAACCAATAACCAGTACAACAAAATTTTAAGAAATACAATGCAAAAATACAAACAAAACGTAAGTAATTACAGAAATACCATATATAAAAAATATAATTAAATCTTATAAATGAAAACATCAAAAAAAACAAGTGAAAACAAATGAACTAATTATTAACACTAAAACTACATAAGCATTCGTTCCAGCTTTAGGAACAAAAAGATGCTACTAGATCGTCTTGTATCTCGAGAAGCTTTAAAACTTATCTGAGTCAAAATAGATGGTGATTCAATTGACCCTTTTGTCAAAAATTGGGAAGCTAAGCGTAAGTACTTAGCTGAAAGCGACTGAAAATCAAAATATAGATATAAATAGTGGAGGTGCCAAATACTACCGGCGTGTGAAAGTTTCGAACGTAAAAATGAATACAATAGTAATTTTGAAGTAGAGGAGTTGATCAATCATCTGCACGAACAGATGACAAAACTAATAGAAGGCGAAGGAGAATTGCTCATGAAATGAATACGTTTCAAACAACTTAAGTGTAAGTCGAAAAGAACCTCTAAATCTTTAACTTCACGTTGTTTGCCAAAGGGAGTTTGGTGAACTGAATAATTAAATATAAGGTAAAGGCTCTACTTCTACTGTATAGTATAAAGAGTGAACTTTAAATTGAAATAAAACAGAGAAATGTTTTAAATATCCATGAAATTTGCTTTATTTAAAAGATAATTTTATGGCATTAATGTTTGAATATGATTTAGGCCATCTGGCGGCCGCGATTGGCGCGTACATGGCGTAATCTAGAGGTCCAACTTTCACATATCCTTCGCAGTAAATCAGGCTGTATTTCGGCAATAACACGTCGAATGTTGGCTTCCAAGTGCTGATTGTTTCAGATTTATCGGCGTAGACATTCTATTTTACATATCCACAGAGACAGTAATCCAATGGCGTCAAATCGCACGAACGAGGTGGCCAGTTAACAGGTCCATTTCGTGAAATTAATCGTTCGTCAAATGTTTCTCTCAGTAAATTAATTGTATCGCGCGCTGTGTGGCATGTGGCGTCGTTTTGCTGACACCACATGTGTGGTGTCATGTCTCTGTTCCGCTCACCGTTAACGTAACGTTTTGACCATCATCATTTTTGAAGACATATGGACCAATGAATCCACCCGTATAGCGCACCAAACAATGACTGTTTTTGGATGTAATGGTGTTTCAACAATGGCTGGTGGATTATCGTCGCTCTAAATGCGACAATTCTGCTTATTGACATAACCAAAAGTGTGCTTCATTACTGAACAAGATTTTCAAATGAAATTGTGGATCAATAGCAACGTTTCCTTCGGCCCATTCACCAAATGTACAGCGCGAACGATGATCATGTGGCTTCAATTCCTATATAAGTTGAATCTTGTAAGCACGTTAACCAAGATCTTTACGCAAAATTTTCGATAAAGTGAATGTACACAATCTAATACGTAGACTTCCGCGATCGTGGTCCATATTATCTGCTTCTGGGCTTCCGAGCTCAAAGCGCGTACACACTCGTATGGGACATCTTCAAGGCTCAACTACTGCAACTGTCTATCGCACTGAAACTGAGAAACCGTATTTCTTACGTTCCCAGCAATTGTTTTTCATTGCACGAACTTGTAGCTAGCTATGGGTTTCCACGAGGATCGAATTTAGACGCACTACCTTTCGTTCTATTTATCGTTGATATTTTATTAAACATTTACCCTGGGCTAGCATATGTTGATGACATTAAGATTTAGAATAAAAATAGCTTCCGTTGAGGACACATCACAGTCAAGTCTGGAATACATTGAAGCTTGGTACAACAATCATCTATCATAAAGCTGAATGTAGACAAATGTTGCATATTGATATATGCAAGAAAAAGTGCAACATTACTGGATGGTTTACAGAATAGGCAATAATGTTCTTAATGTCGAACTGGCGTTTAGAACACATATTCTGGCAATTTATACATCTGCATGTAAATCATTAGTGTTTGAAGTATTAAAGTCTTTTTATTAAGCTCTGCTATTAGGAAGCTGGAATAAGGTGGTATTACATGGTATCCTACTTTTGTTTCTCACTGCCTACTGCTTGACTATATACATAGACGATTCCTAAAATTTTTATCTTGAAAGGTGGATGAATGTTTCAATCATTGCAACCACTCAAACTGTATTTATCTCCATACATGGAATGCGATCTCTTGTTGACAGATGAAGTCTACATTGCGCAAAATTTTTGCAGAATTTATTGCAAGGCATGTATATCGAACATTTTCCTGAAATTCCAATATTGCTATTTGTCTGATTACTTAGAATATGGGCCTGGTTTTATATTTCTTGATTTCACTATTAGGTCGTATTGTCTAAAATTCGAATATTTGATTTATATTTTTATATTTTCCTGCCTTATGTTACATTTATAATTCTTCTACTTCTTTGTATTTTCTTCCTTATAATTCGGAAATGCTCTTCGAAGATAAAGATTTATTATTAGTATTATTATATTATTATAACGTTCATTAACAAAATTGTAGATATTGGGTCATTGCAAATCTACACTATTACACTACTACACAAAATATTTACAGAAATTGAATGTTTAGGATGGATTCAGATATTTAAAATCATATTTTTTCGATGGCCCGCGATGTACCGTAATTCTTCTCGTTTCGAGCTTGTACCCACTTTTGGTCAAATAGTCCCAAATGAACATAATGTAGATATTCCTACTTAATATTTGGTTCCAACAAGACGATGCCCCATCACATCATGCATATCCTTTTAGGCAATATTTGTTTGAAGTGTTCAACGAGCGATGGAATAGAATACATGGAGCTCTAGACTGGCCTGCACAATCGCCTGATTTTTATCCCCTTGATTATTTTCGTTGAGATATTTAAAAGGGCCGTATAAGTATGGAATGAAGGGATATCCGTTAATGCATTAGAGATAGTGTTTTGGACGAATTTCAGAATAACATTTTCTAGTGTCCAAATAATAATTGATCTATCTGAGCACTTTCATCGAATGTCAATCAAAAAAATATTAATTATATAGATATAATTAATTTGCTGTTCATCATAGTCAAACAACTAAATATAAGACAGTTTATAGCTGACAACATAGATAACGAAATGTTTATATCTTTGCGAGAAGTTTTTAGTATTGCATATACCTACCTACTATTAATCGTACTCTAATTTAGTTTTATTTGTTATTAATAATCCAAACACAAAAACTATTTTTATTCTGTAATTTTCTAAAAATAAGTTTTACATAATACTAAAACATATACGTATGCATCTAAGTAAATACGATTTTATAGTTTACTTAGCACTTGCAGGAAAAGCAAACAATTGTCCAGAAAACGGAGAATATAGACACAACAAGCAGATGAATAGTTAAATATTAAAGGACGAATTGGGTTCTCTCATTTTTAGGACAAGAACCATAATTTACCTACTTTTGGGTCACTTATTAGAGGCCTCCGGGGTCGTTCCCTCAGTATATAGTTAAGCCGATGATCCCGACGACCGAATAGCAGTAATGATATACAATAGGGAGCGTGCCGTAGGCTACTTAGATATTTTTTGAATGGAACTTATCGCTGCAATGGGTTTTTGTCGAAAAAGATATTCAGAATTGTCGACCTAGCGTCGACTCTTTGAAGATCGTCCCTCGCGTCTCTACCTTGCCCATCATAAAAGACCGAGAAAACGATACCGTGCGAAAGGGACGGCGAGAAAAAAGCTCCACGGGGCACTAATTCGAAAAGCAGAATGCGACAAGGGGTGAGTGTTAATACTGACTTCCCGTTAATTTTTTATTCGCTTGTTTTTAAAACTTTTTTGGGTCGAAAGGTTAGCGCAAATGTTGAAAGAGGGAGAGAGATGGAAAAAAGATACGCCACAAAGTTTCCTTAGCTTTCAAATAAAATATAGTACAAGCTTTATTGGATTATAAATTTATCAGGTGGACTTATATGATGGTTGCTATAAAATGGAAAGTTGTCGAATATTAAACAAAAGGAGGTTTTAATAGATGTGAATGAAATCAAGAATGAGACCCACTTAAAGTTTATTATTATATTTTGTTCTTCGATTCTAAGTTCTTTAATATTTATATATCCTGACAACAATGAAATTAAATAAAGGATAACTAGAATGAAATCCAAACTATTCGGTTTCCTAAAGAATGTGGATCTCGAAATATGCTTTCCATTATCGTACTCTATATAATGCTTTCTTTCTCATGTATCGTAGCTCCACTGGAAATAAAGAGGTGCTAACAAATCCCAGATTCACATTCATTCGAAACGATTATTCAACGTAAAGTGTTGTGCAAAAATTTTGATATCGTCAATAAATTACCAAATTGAATTATAACCCGCAACTACCACCAACAAATAATGACTACACAAATGCTACGCACAAACTGACCCATTTATTAAATATTCATTAAAAATCTAGAGAATGAAGCAAACACTGACATATGAAAGAAAATAAAATTTAATATCCAGTTTGCATTATGACGTGTTGAATGCAACATTGTAGACAGTTATTGCAACTTTCTGCGTTCAATATCCGCAGGTATGTTTGGAACATATATTACACTTCATTTCTGCCTCTTTCACTCAGGGACTTTCTTGGCAGTGTACTGGAATCAGTATTTTGGTTTGAAGTATATTTGATGTAGTATATCCTAGCATCCAAATTATCGTTTCGTTATGCATTCTACTCTTCGCATATCGCTCGTAAAGGGCTTGTCCAAGATTTTTTAGATACTTAAACCTTCCATTTTCTCCACCTTCTGACGAAAATACGTACAATAGTCTGCTATTGACTTCTGTAGTACTCAACATACAGAAGGATATCACCTTTGGTAAACTCTTGATTCTACATGATGTTGAATACCACTTTTACAAGGGCGTCAACACAACTTTTTGTGTTATTTTAAAATAGAATCATATCAGATTTTTTTCGATTCAGTCTCTGTTAGCTTATCGTGGTTCATGATCGATAGAAGAATTGCTTTTCCTTTTTTAGGAACACGGGACACGAGTGATAATGCAGCCTGAAATCTACAAAAGGATAATTCAAGTTCAAGTCGTCTGCTAGGAAGAAATTGGAGTAGTGTTTGTCTCTCATTTTTTCTTAAAATACCAACATATGTATAGTCGGGATTCTGTAATTCCTCGACAATTTCAATGTACCTATTCCTATTAAATTCTTGTGGGAAATACTCAATCGATCTTATCACAACTTGGCTTGGAGGATGTGTCGACGATTAAAATTTATTTAAAGAAATGTGTTTTTGAGTCTGCTAGAACGTGAGCCTTGAGGCCATACTTCGCTAACTTATTGGGTATGTATATACGAAAACTACATCCGTCTCTAAATAGGACAAGCATTTATTTAAATGTTAAAAAGAACTGGGAGTTTAAATCTCTTGACAGTACTGAATAAATTCGTTGAAAGTACATGACAATGATAATAATTTTTCAGTTTCGATTCCCGCCTTTTGAAAGTTCCATAATAATTATGTTAGGCGTTTTCAATTTTTTATTCGTAAATTCGACAGTTATCATTGCGGGAATTTCCAGGCTCTTCATAGTTAGTAGAGAGTATTTGTGTAAATAGAGAGTATTTATCTAAACTATTAACTACCTGTATAAAGTCCATAAATACTACATATAGATCCGTAACCTTTTTCTATTATTTAGGTCATTGTGTATATTGCATCAATAGTGGATCTTCCCTTTCAAAATCCTTGTTGGAACTCCCCAAATTTTTTCTCTTTGTGTTTTGTTAATCGGTTTCTAATAAATGCTGTAAGTATTATATACGCCATAACTAATACTATTTTATATGTAACTTTCAATTATATCTTTCCCATGTAAATAATTTTACAATACACACATTGTATAAACGTCAAGCAGAATAAAGGTAAAGTACATAATGAAGCGTTACATGTTGTTGCTATATATGTTTTTGAGTATTACAAAAGACATAATAATTAATTATTTATTCATAGAGTATTATAGTTAATGATGATTGATTAACAATAAGACAACTAAATTGTTATATCGATACTTTTATTTGACAAACCAATGATTTGAATAATTATTATTTGGCAGGTGATTGAATAAAATACAATTGCTGAGGATTGATTAAACAATATATTCAAAAGCGCATTAATATCTTATGAAGTGTGATATGAAGAACTTTCTATTGTTATATGCTTTGCTACGATGAACTTTTATCTCTCTAGTAAGCTAGAGCTTCTTAATTTTGACATTGAAATATAATCTGTACGGACTGAATAAGTTATATGTGTCACTGTCAATTATTGAAGGATTTAGTTTCCTATAGATATATCTTCTCTCGAAAGAACCAAACTGTCTCCTTTCAATTCATGCAGAGATAGCATGTATCATTTATCCATATTCCTTACATTTTGCAATATTTTTCTCTATTTTCTGTCTATTTAATAATGTACGAGGGCGGATCAATAATCAGTGAGCGTAGACAAGCAAGCAAAAGTTTTAACAAAAAAAAAATTTTATTTTTCAAGTCATTTTTCTTGCAACTCACTGCCTTTAGTCCAACTATACGTGTATTCAAATCTTTTCATTAATTCAGAAAAATAAGCTTTGTGAAACTGTTTGAAATATGCATTAGTTTCAATGACTACGCCCTCATTCAACGCAGATCTCTTCCCACTGAGACAAGTTTTTAGGTTGGGAGAAAGAAAAGCACCTAAGAGGGCCAAATCTGGCGAATAAGCTGGATTCTGAAACTGTTAGAAATATAGTTCATGAATTTTTGTCATTGTAACAGTAGAAGTGTAAACATGAGAATTATCCTGAAAATAATAATCCTGAAAAATATTCCTTTCTTCTTTAAGATGGACATTTTTCTTTTTATTGTATTGCATTGGTTATGGTGATTCGAAGTATTCACCTGTTATTATTTTACGTGTGTCAAACTCAGTCCTTGTTTCGATCGTTGCTTCATTTAGAGTGTAATAGTAATCCATGCTTCATCAATCTTTGATTAGAATGTGTTATGTATATATATATATATATATATATATATATATATATATATATTCGTGGAGCACTATATGCACAAGTTACAGTAAGATTTCACTCATGAACGTTCACATGTTCTGCCGTTAAAAGATGTATCTACTGGACTCGATTATATAGGTAGCTAGAGGAATAAGAGAGTTTTATTTAAAGGTTGGGCCTTTTAAAAGAATCAATGAGACGAAGGACAAGTGCACTGATCATACTTGAAATTAAACAATCAGATAACAAGAAAGGCATGCCAAAAAATAACATTAATTTAGAAACGCGACATATTGAACATAATTAAGTGGGTAGATAATTGTGCAGAATAGTAAATGTGTATGCTAGGTAAAAAATGATTAAAGTTCGTATAGAAATAATATTGAATGTTAGTGAGTGGAATATTGCTAAGAATATTCCAGGAATCGACTACGATATACAAATTCTAGGAGTGGTTTATTATTACACTGACTATACATACATACTATACAAAAGGATTTCTCGTTTGAATATTCATTCACAAACGTCGCCTTAATAATAACAATATTAATTTTTTGTATTTAAGATCGATATCGGTTAATAAAATCATTATTATATATGTGAAGTGTAGCAACTAAAACAACTTGCGCTCACTTTTACAGCAGATTCTTTTGGATGCTAGGCAGGAAATCTCGATATTAATAAATAACATGTTGTTACTTTAGAAAATGTTTTTAAAGTCAATATAGACATGTGGTATTGAGTTAGGGGAACAACAAGAGACTCAAACATTGAAATACTGCGGCGATTGCAAAAGAAGATGTTTTTAATTATAGTGAACGCACCGTGGTATGTGCCAAACGAAATTATTAAACGAAACTAACAAACATCTGTATGTCAAGAAATATGAAGACCTAGTATTAAATACAGAGATAAAAAGAAACGACATCACAACATTTAGTGAATAGACTGGCAGACGAAATAAATGCAGTAAAACCAGTAAAATTGTTCTAATCATTATGCTTTCCTTCTAGATTTAAAGCTCTTTTAAGTGTAATATGTATTTTTCTTCATGTTATAGTAATTGTTAATTATAATTAATTAATATAGTGTTTAGGTTAACAATCTAAACCTGAAATTCTATACAATATTTTGAGATCTGGTAATAATTTTATTATAAATGAAATGTTTCTACTGACGATGACGACAATCATGTAAAATACAGAACAGACCACATTATTCATTATGTAAAAAGTATTTTTCCTTTCTTATAATATTGTATTTTAGGAATAAATGTGGATATTTGCATAACTATTCAACGCTCTCTTCTAGGCAGTAGGATTGTAGTATTTTATTAGTTAATTTCTCTCCAACTAAAGTAGTCGCCCAGCTTTTCTACGACTTGCCTTACTAATAGATGCTTTGCTATGTCCGTCCTTAGGTTTGTTCTTTGTAGAGTCTGTCTTAGTCCATCGACATATTTTGTTTCGAACAATACACTTAGGTACTCCTAGTATAAGTTCTGCTCCAGTAAAGGTACCACGATTCCCTCATATCCCGATACTCATAGCACATTTGCTACATTCTGCTGTGTCAGTTCTTCAAAGATCCTCGCGACAGTCCCATACTTGCCTGAACATAATCTTAGGGTTCCTAAATACTTCTAGTGGCACATTGGCTGTCTATAAATATTTGGATCCACCTATGAACGTAACATTTGATGAACAAGGCAGTCAAAGCCTAAAAGACTTGTACATTTCAGAAATGATGAAGAAAGTATATTCTATGGTCTTATGGTAGATGACGATGTTAAGACGGTTGAGGAAATCTGAGGAAATTACACATGAAATGAAGTAATAATCGAAATAATTGACTGAAACTGGCACAAGTGATCCGAAGAAGGCAGTATACTATGTTGGAAACATACGGCTACTTTTCTGTTTTGGACCTGCAATGAGAAAAAAGATAAAACGTCTCACTTAGATTAACTACACTATGAAATACAACCCAAAAGGACCTATTTAAAGAGGGAACGAGTGTTTCTTCCTCGGGATAATGCCCGTATTCATACTTCAATTGTTTCGATGGCAAAAATTCGTGAATTACATTTCGAACTGCTTCTGCATATACACCTTCTTTGCCGATCTGACTTGGCTTGATGGCAAAAAAATTTAAAGCTAACGCACACGTCCAACAGTTTGATGCTTTATTTTTCGAGAGGAATCAAAAGACCCTCCTTTTTCAACTTTTCCGTTTTTTGTTTTTTTTGCATTTTTAAATTTTAATTAAAATTATACCGTGTTTCTGAACGTTTATAGTTATATAACAGAAAAAAAATCGTTAGAGGGAAAAAAAATTAAATAACTTGAAAGGGAGGCCCCTTCTCCCCCCAATACGTGTTAATATAAACTAATAAGCGTATTATTATAGCTTACAGGCCAAGAAACCCAAACACGAAAAATAAATTATATTTATTTTTAGTTTCCATATTGTTTTTGTAAAACAATAACAAAAACCCTATTACAATAAAAATAGATAAAACAGGATAACTTTAAATGTACGACTGAATACAAATTACCATACTACATTCGAAACAGAATCCGTAATAACTACTAACTATGTGTTTTAACAGCTTCACGCAATCAGAAGTGTTCTAAAACAAACAAAAACCACACAAGAAAAAGAGAACATTTCTCTTAATTCCACTGCAAATGGGAAGAGCAATTGATTGTCTCAAAAAAAGCAATTTGGAGAAAGGACGACCAGATGTGAAGACTTTTCTTCCGACTGCAATGGGAAATACCGATCCAATGGACCGAAAATAACCGATGCTATTTTTTCAATTAGTCGGATTCCGCGTCGTTCGACGTCAATCACTTTTTCTTTTGCCCTTTCTGATCGTAGAAAAAGGCCCTAAACCCTTGCACATATGTTACGAAACGCGCTCGCCGCAGTGGTAACTTCATCTAATGTTCCGGAAAAATATCTTCATGAGAAGAATGTCAAAGTATTAACGTGCCGCAGACTACAATATGTTTGATTGTTGTAACTACTTTCTAGAATATCTACTACAGTATTTTCAAGTACATATTTGTTATTGCAGTACATATTAAGTAGATACATACATACATATACTTACATATATTTTTTAATTTCCGTAACATGAGTATATATTTATTACATAAAATCAACTATTAATAACCGTCTAATAAACTAAATTTGTTACCTATTTTGCTTTGGATTCATATCCATATTTTTTTATACATTTCCATTTCTTGAAACATATTTAACAAATATACTAATTTTACTAACCGGCTGCGTGTGGCTTGCGTTAGATGGTAAAACGAGGGGCATCTTCCCTGATTTAAAAAAATTCATTAATGCTGAGAACTATTTTGATCACTCATGAAACTTTATGAATTTAATTTAATAAAATCATTTTCAAAATTAACGCACTCACTCGAATAATCTACACAATTTTTATAAAATTGTTTGATTAATGAATTGTTTTTAAAAATCATCCAAAAACAATTTAATTGGAGATAATTAAACATTGGTGTATCAGTTAATTTCGTTTTTAATGGAAACTTATGGAAGAAATTACAAAAATCCATTAAAATATAAATTCAGAAACAAAATAATATTTTTGGAAATCATAACAAATTCTATAAACAAAAAAAAAGAAGGAAAAAATAAAAATTAATAACGCGTGATATCTCCTCATAGTTCTGATAACTGCTTGCATTCGCCGTGGTAAACTCACTATCCTTAGTTTTAGATTACTTCTTAGGGAATATAATCCCGCTCGAAAAAAGCGCTTGTTCCCATTCCTGGAGATTACTAGGAGCTAGTAAATTTCGCTTTACTGATGTTTGTAGAGAATTCCAAACGTGCTCAATTGGAATTAAATTTAGGCTTAGCGATAGCTAGTCCATGTCTTGAATACTTACCTATTGTAAGTAATCCAAAACGTGTCTAGCAATGTGAGGCCTCGCGTTATCCTCCGTGAATATACAATTCTTCCCTAAAAATAGTGCGAAAGGCTTTACATGGTCGTGAATGTTCTGTAGGTACTATTCAGTATTCGTTCACTTTTGGCCAATAAGAATTAACTCTGTGCGAGCGTAAAACTGTCAAATATATAGCCAGAATATTCTTGATCCACCACCAAAAGGCTCGTTTTGAAAGATTGTGCAGTCATGATATCATTCTCCAGTTCTTTACTACACTCTTTCGAGACCATCTGTAGATGTTAAAGTTATTCTATTCTCGTCCGAAAATAGTCCAATCTTCGACTATTAAATCTACGTGACGTATGGAAAATCTCAAATGTTGTACTGTGCGTGCTGCGGTAAGTAATGCTCCTCACTTCGGGCCTCCTACTACTCAATCTTATAGGTAATTTTGATGGAGCCTGTGGTTGATTCACTTGATCACTGAAAGTTGATATATAACACCTTGCCACATTAATTTTCGTATTCTGTATACGTATTTCGACAACTAAGTTGTCATGATCACCAGATAATTAAAAAGTGTCGCACCTGGAGAACTGCGGCGAAAAATACCCGTACGAAAACAAACTCCGTACGCGATCCGTACTGTTGAGAACAAAATGTACATTCAGTGTACATTTTGGTTCTCAGCAGTACGTGCCTTCAGTGATCAAACTCAATCTTATAATGATGGCAAACTCGACATTTTTGACTGCTTTGAGCTAGTTACTAAGTTTTGTTCTTGTTATTCGCCTATTTCTGAAAATTTGCAGTTGCAAAAAACGATCATACCTAGTACTTATAGGTCGTTTTCTACCTTGACTACGTCTTCTCGAGTGCCATCCGGTTTCCTTGAATATTGTAACCATTTGACTGACTGTCGCATGACTAGCGCCCAGAAAACTAGCTACATAAGGCATTGCACGTCCTTCTTCTATCAAAGTTGAAGATGTTACACATTCATCGTTGGCTAAATGACGTTGTCGATTCATGATTTAAACTTTAGTAAATTAAGTTCTATAAACGTAAAGAAATAATAAACTCCTAACTAAAACTTAAATAATGCCAGAACTCTAACTTAAACGACCCAAGAGAAACTGTTTAAAAAAACTTGACATTAACATATGTGTTTTCACCAGAAATGTGAAAATTATTTTGTAGTGAGATTAAGCTACTACATTATGTTCAGATAAAATCAAAATGTTTTAAAATATATAAAAATTATTGCAAAGACACGGAAACATTGAGTGGTGCGTTAATTTGGACATTATTTTAGCTTTCACGTATCAAAATCATTGATGCCCTCCATATTTTGTAAGTAAAAACTTTCGTTTCTAGTTTCTGGTTCTATGAAGTTGTTACCTAAGTCCGTTTGTATTTTGGCGCGCTCATGTTGATAAGTAGTGGAAGAGGGGTTGCATTTTAATACAGTTTCGTAAATTAGCGTATTCTGTATCATTTCCAAAGAAGAAACCGAAACTGAGTCAGTCAGAAAGATATGCAACGTCTGCGAGGCACTTGCCAGAATTGGTATATCGGGTTAAGGAACAGTATGTTTGAACTAAAAGATTGAAAGCGCCTTGAACGACGTATAACAATTGACATGGACAGAATAATGACTGTAGTGCTGACGTGTGTATTCCGCACAATCTTAATAAATCCAGTTGATGTAGCGTGTATTCACTTGCTGACAGTTGATACAGTGTATATTCATTTCCTATCAGCTCATTAAAAGGAATAAGGAACAACCTTTTTTTTAAGAATATGAATACTAGTGATTGGAGATGAATGAACTGACACGAACACAATAACGAATGTAGTGGACGAAAACCCAAAATTTATCTGGCAGATTTTATAAAAGTAAAGACGAAGCCTTTTGGAGAGATGGCTTTATAAAATTATCAGAACGTTAAATAAGGGTGACAGAAAATGATGGACGTTTGTTAAAAACAAAAAGCTACTCTCTTTTACAATATGTATTTTGTTGAATAAATTGGTATAAAACCGAACGGACTTATGTAACAAGCTGGAATACTCTAGTGGATTTAATGATACACTACTGTGGGCAAAAAATAGTAAGACTTTGTTCATAATTTTTAAATTCTTAATTTATTCTTCCAAATCTATTTCGTCCCCTCAAAGTAATCCCACCTGGCCACAATACCCTTGTGCCAACGTTTCTTCCAATTCTCGAAACAGTTGTTAAAGTCAATTTCAGGAATAGCCTTCAATGCGCGTAGCGATTCACGTTTAATGTCTTCAATTGACTCAAAACGGTTTCCCCGGAGCGGCCGTTTGAGTTTGCTGAATAGCCAGAAGTCACACCGAGCTAAATCAGGCGAATACGGTGGTTACGGCACAATATTGGTTGAAAATTTGGCGAAAAACTCACGAAGAATTAATGCAGTACCTGACGGTGCATTATCGTGGTGCAAAAACCAAGAGTTGTCGGCCCATAATTCTGGCCTCTTTTCACGAATAGCATTGCGCAAACGACGCATAACACTCAAATCGTATTCTTTGTTGACAGTTGACAATTGAGTGATTTTGGAACAAATCGTGCTTGCACTTTTCTTAGGCCCAAATGATCTTTCGAAATGGTTTTCACTGATTCTTCCGATATTCCAACGATGCCAGTAAGGTCTCTGACTGTTAATCATCGATTCTCAGGTACCAATTCCTTGATTCTATTGACGTGTTGATCATCAGTTGATGTTGATGGCCGTCCTGGACGTGGTTCGTCATCAACGCGTTCTCGACCCTCTTTGAATAATTTGTACCAATCAAAAACACTTGCTGGCGACAAACAATTATCACCGAAGGCCTTTTGCAACATTCTGAACGTTTCGGTGCCAGAAATTTGATTCAGTACACAAAATTTAATGGAACTTCTTTGTTGAATAATTTCACTCATTGTAAAAATCGCCGAATGCACTTTTTGTACTTCAGAAAGACAAGCGTATACTAAACACTAATAATTATTTTGATGTGACATTTGGCACAGATGTCACTGACATTCATACCAACCTAGAAAAATAATATTTCGACGAATGGGTTTTCGCGCGAAATTTAAATTAAAAAGTCTTACTATTTTTTGCCCACAGTAGTATACCTAAAACTTAGCAAATACGTATGCTTTTATAAATAAGTTTTATTACTTACAGCGACAGACGATGAAAATGTGCTGGTCTTGGATCGATAGCAAACTTACCTGGAACAAAATACAGGCATAAGTAAACTAGAAAGTGTTTTAATGGAATTTTATATGAGATAAAATTACATACATTTTCGGACCTAGACATTAATATGATTTAGTAGGCCTATATCCTAAATCGTATATATAATATATGAACTTTATTATTTATATACGAGCATATTAGTTTTAATTGCCACAACCGTAGCAACTAAAATGAAGTGTTTCACAAGTTTTCGCAAACGTATAACTCATTATTTTCGCAGAAGTAAAAGATAGTAAAACTAAATTCTATAAATTACTCGAAATTAGCAAAGGGGCGTCTTTTTAAGTATTCAAAAAAATGGAAATGTAAACAGCACTGGACATCATAATAGGTTAAAAAATATGTGATATATTGCCACACATCGCTTAAATGTTGATGTATCCAAACAAGTTGTTTAGATGACCATAAATAGACTTGTAACTTTTATCGTAGATTTTACAAAGCAAGGCGTCGCGCTCAAACCGTTTCGGCGCGACCGTTAAGTCCTGAAGATGTCCCATACAAGTGCTGACGAAACGTCGGTGCCAGTATTGACGAAGACGCGGTTGCAACCCGTATGCCAGGATAAAAAAATTGTAGACAACGACCGCGGAAGTCTATGAGTCAGATTACGAGGCACGAAATTTAAGAATACTCAGTATACATAGTATATAGAATTTTCGAAAAAACCTGAGTTTTATATATTATTATATTTAATTATAAACACTTACTTGTGGTATATAACAAAGGATACATAGACTTTTAAACAAATATTGTAGAAACATATTTCGTTGTGTCGACATAAAGTAAAACCTTATAATGGGTGTTCCAAAATTAACGCAAGATTTGAATTTGTCACCATTTGTGCAGTAAAGTGTTGGCAAACCTAAAAAAAAAACAATTCGACAGCCGACAGTGTAGAGTTAGTAAAAATGGAGCGTTACACGATAGCACAAAGTGTCTTCATTATTGAACAATATTTCAAAAATAATGAAAGCTTGGTGGCCGCACTTCGAAAATTTCATACAAAATATGGTCGGAATAGTATTTCAACTTTGTCAACTGTGAAGAGATTAATTGAAAAATTCAGGAAGATTGCATCCGTTGGAGACGCCAGACACACTGGTCGTCCAAAAACAAACCGTTCAAATGTCAATATCGAAGTAATGCGTAAGAGTGTCGGTGACAATCCATGGACCTCATTTCGGCGTCGTGGACAAGAATTGCAAATTTCAAGAAGCTCTCTACAGCGTATACTCACTAAAGGTCTGTCTCCATGCTCACAAAATTCAATTAGCACAACAACTGAAGCCTAATGACCATGCGCAGCGAAGAGAGTACGTTGAATGGCTTATTGAACATCAACAAATGGATGCTGATTTTTCGAGCAAAATCATCCTAAGCGATGAAGCACATTCTCACCTTCATGGCTTTGTCAATCGCCAAAATGCCGCTTTTGGGGTTCTCAGAACCCACATGTGACAGTCGAAAAACAAATGCATCCACAACGTGTCACTGTTTGTTGTGGATTTTGGGCTGGAAGCATAATTGGACCATACCTTTTTGGAAATGAGGCTGGTCAAGCAGTGACTGTTACTGGTGCTCGATATCGCCACATGATAACACAGTTCTTTCTGGACAAATTTGATAATAATATTGATGTAGCCAATATGTGGTTTCAACAAGACGGTGCCACATGCCATACAGCCCGTGAAACAATTCAATTACTGCATGTGACATTTCCAGGTCGTGTACTCTCTCGTTTCGGTGATCAGAATTGGCTCCCTAGATCGTGTGATTTAACACCATTAGATTTCTTTTTATGGGGTTTTTTGAAATCACAGGTCTATGTCAACAAGCCCACAACCACCCATGCATTAAAGAAGGAGATTCAGCGCTGCATCAACGAAATTCAGCCACATTTATGCATAATGGTCATGGAAAATTTCGACAAACGAGTGCGTATGTGCATGCAAAGCCGTGGAGGTTATTTGCCCGATGTGTTATTCCATAAATAACCCTATCCTATGTACTTTATGATTCAATAAAAAAATAACAATCAAAAGACTAGAAATTGTGTTTTCTACAATATTTAATTTTAATTTTGGGACATATTATTAGACTGTACTGGTAATCTTTGTATATATTAAATAAGGTTTAATCCTTGTTAAATTGTATACTGTAGACGTTGAACATAAAATAATATAAATTTCAATTAATATATGTTCAATTAGCTGTGAATAGAAGTAGGGATCGGAAGGATATTTCAAAAACAGTTTAGGAAGTACAATAAATTAAGTAAGAATAGGTAAAACTTATTAATCTAATTGAAAAGAATATTTAGAAATGAATACAAGTTCATTTATCAGGAAAAGTTAAGGAATTAGACATTTATAATTAATTTATATGGGTAAAATATACAATTCAAATAGTGTAATAAAAGGGATGAGATTATTATAGCAAACTATATATACAAAATAGAGTATAATGAGGAAGTTATATATGCGTGGAATTCAAAGAATTATTATTATTATAGATAATATCATAAAAGTTGGATGCATAAATAAAAGTAGACCTAAGATACTACCGGTAAATTTTAATATTATATTTAAATTTAGAAATATATATTTTATGGGATTAAAAGAAATAGGTAGTTAGAAAATAAGTAGAAATTAATGATTTATGATTAAATATAATTCACTACCCTACTACTATTATTAATTCCGATTGGACGGAAAAATTTTACACCAAAACATAAATACGACTTCAATTCAAAATCAAGGAGATTCGTCATCAGTTGACTGCCTAGCAAACACGTATAGTGTATTTAAAATAAAAACAAAAGAGATATGAAAAACGAAACAATAATGATACTTATGACGATACTTAAAAGTAATTAATGGCTAAAGTGTTCATTCCAAGAGAATAATAAGTTATAAATAAATGATTTCAAATTTATTTAAAATAAGTAAACTATTTTACAAACAATTATAATCAGTTATGAATAAAAGCTATATGTGACAATAATAGTGTAAAAAAATGCTAAAATGATTAAGGCGCATGCACAACTTTGAAGGAAAATAAGATATAGAAGAAACACAACTTAAAGCTGAGAAAGATGACATCTAGGAAGCAAGAGAAAATTAGGATTAAGGAATATTTTCTGCGAATGAAAAAAATTAAGCATTTAATTTAAAAAGGTACCTAATAGATAATTGGCCAAATTCAAGAAAATTAGGTTAAGAAAAATATTAAAAGGTTTATAATGTTTACAATTAATTGTTTATTAAGGTCTATAATATTAAGAGTTTTGAATACAAAGTAAAGTTAAATAATAAGAATTATGTTAATTGTTAAGGAATAGTAGATTTTATTTACTATAGTTTACAATATGCAGTGTATTTAAAAATTTTTATTTATAAAAAAGAAAGTTCATTAATAAAAAAATTATATATCATTAAACACAGAGAGATTTCAAGTATCGAATAAATTTTTTCTCTTTTGAATATTAACTTAATATTTCTAACAGAGAATATCATCATATATAGACAATACTATAGAAAGTCAATGTATTATACTAAACACAATCATATAAAGTTGAAGATAGAAGTGAAACATATATATCATTTAATTTTGAATTATTTTTGATTCGATTTATTAAATATTGTAGCCGGTACATACTTTGACTTTTATATTCATCTTGATCCGTGCACAATCCCATGATCTTGAGATAGACTAATAACACAGGCCAACACACATTTTGGTGCCTGCGATTTTTTAAGTGTTCCTGGGTAATTTTTGGATGCAGAATGTAAAAAAGTTCTCAGATTTGGTCTATCAGATCTAGTTTTTGAGATTTTTTAAAAAAATTGTGTATATATTTTACGTTATAGCTGTTATAATATATAATATTACTATTGACAGTTAAAAAAACAAAGACACATGGATTTAAGTATTTATTGCAAAAACTTAATTTACATAATTACATTAGTCACTAATCACATAAAAATTTTCGTTTATTCGACTATCTAGAATGGAGTTTACTAGGGCAGTCGCGCTGAAGGCTCCAGCAGTAGTCCGCCATCATGTGGCTATCCCATCGTCCTTGATAACGATCTTCCATAGTTTTAATATCCTGATGGAATCTTTCCCCCTGTTCTTCACTACAATCACCTAAGTTTTCTGGAAAACGATCAAAGGCACAAAAAACAAGGATATTTTGTATAACGACGATTAAGTACATATTTATCTCTTTATTTGTTGTCCTTTATCAGAAAAAAATATCAATTAACCTGTAACCTGTATCTCAAAAACTAGAGCTGATAGAAAAAATCTGGTGGCATTTTTGGAATCAGCACATTAAAAACATCTAAAATCAGATGTTAGATTTCCGGCACCAAATTTTTTTTTTAATTTTGTTACCCTGTGTAATAAACAAATAAACTAAAAATAAAAACAAAGTAACTATCTATTCTTTTATACATTTTATTATAGACATAATTGCTTGTAATTGTAACAAATTAACTTGAGTTTTAGATATTAACTCATCTTGATCACTCATTAATAAATTCTATTTTTTTAACATAGTCAAGTCTAAATACGCTATCATTAATTTAAACACATTAAAAATAAACAATCTCCTTCAACACACAAGTACGTAACAACACACTCATATAAGAACATCAAGATAAATGCTGCTTTAATTATCTCCTGCATGAATCACGATACTAGATGCCAGGTATTGCTTCTTTTTCAGAATGAATATCTGTTTCGCTGGAGAGGATATTCCCCATAAGAGCATACAATAGGAGAGCTGACAGTGAATTAAGGAATGGTAGTTAAGAATAACTGCCTGGTATGTAGGTATCGTTATTATTCTTTAATACAGTAGATTGAGGTTCTGTTGTTAAAGCCAGATGTGTTTTGTTTTTGTTAAATTTTAGCTTACTGGCAGCACACCAGCGATTGGTCTTGTCTATAGCTGTATTTTAATCTACAACCCAGTCGGTTTTCACATTCATCTTTTACTAGAACGATAGTGTCATCCGTAAAACCGCATTTGTACTTCATTCAGATAGCTGGATATATGATTTATCTTACATTTTAACTTGAGCTCGATCGCTAAATTGACCCTAAACGCTCTTTAGTTCGCGTTTGTAGTCCACAGTCAACAAATTCGGCATCCGTCTTGCACATAGATT
The DNA here is from genome assembly GCA_031893035.1 of Dermolepida albohirtum. Lineage (NCBI taxonomy): Eukaryota > Metazoa > Arthropoda > Insecta > Coleoptera > Scarabaeidae > Dermolepida > Dermolepida albohirtum. The sequence continues at coordinate 325,291 of JAVIWB010003101.1, forward strand.
TTTCATACCCAATTCGATATTTAAAATCGAAAGCTCCGATCAATGTAAAATAGGCAAAGCCTCTGCTATTTGGCATTAATTTTATTCGGTAAATCTAGCACATCATGTACTTTACTCAAGATTTTTAGAGTAAACTTGCCTTTTAGGATGTCCACTGTGTTATTCATCAAGTATAAGGTTCGTTTACGTTTAGACTCAGATATCTATCGCATTACTGTTGCCATCGGAGTAGATTGGCATCCGTAAACAGACTCTAACTCAGTTCTAATTTCATCATTCATTTTGTTTTTAAAAACAAGAATTTAGTTACTGATCAGTACTTCACTTTTTTTCGTGTTTTAAAATAAGCTGAAAACCGTTTACTTTCTATTGTAATAACAAAACACGCTCTGTCATGTGTTCTATATTGAAATTTGTGAATTTTATCAAGAAATTATAACTTTTCCTGTCAAATTTCACTGCTACTAACATTCCTTAATATACTACTTTACTGTAAATGTAAATTTAACGTATCACTAATGAGATTTCAAATAATAATACCATTAGAATATAGTATAAAAATTTTAGTTTAAATATTTTGCACAATTATAAAACAAAAGATGCATACAACAGCTTCTGCATCACTAAATTTAAAATTTTTTACACGAATCGTGTTTAAAAGCGTGCCCTAAAGAATACCAAACCAAACAATGATCTAATTTTGTCGGGGGTATTTCTTACGCTCTTATAAGTTCAATTAGCTAAATTGCCGAACTGGATACACTGAAAATTACAAATGAACATTAAAAGAATCTCATCTAATGAAACAGATAAATGTGCAAATGCTTTTGATGAATCTGCAACAATTTACTAGGAAGGATAAATGAAAAGAAAACAAAAGAATACGAAAAGATTGATTATTCCACTGTTAGTAGACGAGTTCTCTTAAACTTATTCTGTCGGTATGGTTCTTTTCTCTTTTTAATATTTTGATTGGAACTGGTCTTTTCACGATATTTTCCACGTCAGTTCCAATCCGGTTTTCAATCAATTTCTGCAGAAAAGCAGCATATGACAGTGCATCAATAACTATATCAGCAAAATGATTAATAGAATCAATAATATTTAAGGAAAGAGGTATATATCTATATTCGAATATATACGTTCGACGAATTTTAAGAATTTTTTGGATTAGCAGCTAGAAAATACACACAGAAAACGCAATAATATTTGTGCGAACAGAACTTAGTGTTATAATTACTTCGTCCTAAGCTTCTATCGATTTTATAATCTGCAGAAGAAACAAATTAAAAGAAATCAATGAAAAGGGGCTTCTCCGAGCGCAATTTATTTCTGATTAAAGTGGTTCATTTAACAAATTTACATAAGGATATTCTAAATCGTCGGGCATAATAATACGAAGTACAGTTAATCGCAACATACTAACACTTACGCATGCGTCGACACGAATATCTAAAAAGAGCTTGTTCGCAAATTATGTAATAAGAAAGATCTTTTTATATTCGGATTGGATCCGTTCATATCTATGCGGCAGAATGCAGTGTGTGCAAGAGGTTGATGCGCGGGATGCATGGTGAAGTCACGTCCGAAACTAGTTACCCTGGGTGTTCCACAGGGTTCTATTTTGTTACCTTTACTTTTTTTATTGTACATAAAAGATATACAGAATCCTTAACGGTTCTCTTCGCGGATGACACATCCACAGTCATAGACTCTGGGAATGAAGACTTAAGTATGGCCATGACAGAAAATGTGTTAGGGAAGTGGTTTGCGGCAAATAGCCTACAATTCAATCTATCCAAAACCTATCTGCTGACATTTGATGTCAGCAGTTTACCGAAAAATGTAGTGGGTGATGAAGTGCTTGCCTCTAAGTGTGATGCGTCCTTTCTTGGCCTTAGGGTTGACTCTGAGCTGTCCTGGAAAACCTTACATCAATGAACTATCTGCAGGGCTGTCTCGGTTATGCTACTGCTTGGGTGTTATTTCTCGTAACGTTGGTGTGGAGGCGGGACTGCTTTCTTACTTCACCTACATATGTACACTTAAGACACCAGTATGGCGTGGTGTTCTGGGGCAATTCCATCTACTGGCGGAGGATATTTGTCCTCCAAAAGTCATGTATTAGAGCAATTTATGGCAAGAAACCAACAGAGAGTTGTGTGGGTGTTTCGATCTGCCAAAGTACTAACAATGCCCTCAATTTATATACTTCAGTGCGCGATACATGTGAAAATAAACTTTAACGAATTTTTTAAAAAATACGAAACGAATCACGCACATGCTACGCGAAACCTTCGTAATATGCATCTTTTGCTCCCACAAACAAACTTTACAAAAATACAAAAAGATGTGCACCATTGTGTGAAAATATACAATCACACCCTCTTCGGGTCAAGAGTTTGCCGTTGGCCCGGTTTAAAATTATTTTCAAGTTTTGGGTAATAGAGCAATGTGGCAGATTTCCTTAGAACAATTGTAGACATTTGCGTATAGCATATGTCAACTGCACACACACACATATATATGTATATATACTTACTTTATCCATTTTAACTTGTAATTGTTGTTTCGTTGTTATTTATTTTTATACTTCTGACATATTCCATGTTTTTTTGACATTATGGAACGTATTAAATATTATTATTATCATTACTATTATTATTATTATTAGATAATTTATATACGAGATGTGGCAATTTAATTCCTGAATTGGTTCAAATTCCTAAAATACAATTAATCACAATTCCTTGTTTCGTGAGTGTCTTCACAGTTAGTGAAGAATGTTACACCGTCACGTTCTTCACTGCTTTAAGGTAGTATGCACCAATAACTGATTGTTCTCCCGGTACAAATTCTTTATGAACTTCTTCCTATCTAGGTAAAAATGTAGTCAACATGGTTTTGATTCTGGATTTTTTGTAAACGAAACTTTCTTGATCTTGGCGAAGTTCTTCCATGCTACTGCACGTTCTTGCACTCCATCTCAAGATCGTACTGAAACACCCATGAATAATGGGTGTTAATTTAGTTAAGATAATTTGCATTACGCAATAATTCTGAACAGCCTCCGTACGATTTTTTTTTGTTTGTTCGTAAAATTGTGTGGCATAAACTTAGCACAAATAAATCCTCTTTCCGAAACCTTCATTCAAAATTTCTCCAATCGTCCCCTTATTTATATTTAACTCTTCTGCCATCATTCGAAGAGTCTTTCGTCGCATCCCAATTTCACCCAGTTTTGCAAACAAATCTCTTTCCTATAGACCTAAGAAAACCCACTTCTAGGATCATTTTCTAAACTCTCACGCCCATGTTTAAATCGCTTAAACCACTCAAACACAGTAATACGACTTAAGATGTTGTCACCGTTCACAGATTTCAACATCAAGTTTCCTTTACAATTTTACTTAATTTACAGTATAATTTAATACGTTCTCGTTGCTACATTACTACTGACGGAAACAGGACGTACGCGCTAGTGTCCTACGCAGAAACTGACAGTTATCCTATCGTAGCATAACCAGCATATATTGGTAGAACGCCGAATTGCTACGTGCTTTTCTATTTTAAGTAAATCCACTACTGCAGCGTGAATTCGGAAATTAAATTGTGATTTCGCTTGACAAAGTAGCTAATTTTGTACCGCATCCTTACTTTCTCATTAAAGGCAAATCACTTGCCTCTTCAGAACTTTCCAAATCGCCCAAAGAGATTGTAATCACTTAGGACTAAATCTGGACCATATAGAAGGCTATACAAAATTTTCCAACACAATTTAGCCAATGTATTGTTCGTTAGATAGGCTATACTTGAGCGAGTGTTATTATATAATACAATATAAGAGAATAACGCTCTTGCATAAGAAACCACGTGCTTCTGTTCGTATGGCCAGTTTAAGCTCTCCAGGAAGTTCGCTGTAATAAGCCGATATAATTGTTTTTCCTTCTTCGGGAAAATCTACGTAAATTGGTTCGACAGCGTCCCAGTATACAGTCGTCATCACTTCATCAGTCGATTTTTGTGTTTTGAATTTTTCGGGCGGGGGTAAACTTTTCTGTGATATAACAGTATACCCAGGTCTCATAAATTGCTATGATACGTGAGAAAAAATCATGGCCTTTATACTCTTAGTGAAGCCGGAGTTCTCTGCAAGCCCAAAATCGTTTCTGTTGTTGTTCTGCGGAAAGTTGTTTTTCGATACACCTAGCTAACTATATTAAGTTTAAGCTTATCATGAACAATAATGTGAACACCACCAACACTAGTTTTACAATCCTAGCAGGATCAGTTAACTTTTTGAATGTTCTCAAGATTCACAGCAAAGGTTGGCAAATACGAAGCGCGTTCATAACCATCCTGGAAGAATTTACCTAATTCCAAAATTGTTCTGAGAGATAAACACACTCGGCAAACTATTTGTGAAGTCCCTGATGAATATCAGCCCCTTTCACACCATTATTGAAAAGAAATATAATTACACGTTGCGTAACATAATTTGACACATTGTTGTACAGTATTGTTAATACAACTGACAGTATTGACACAATCAAGTGAACATGTCTATTTCAATAAGTATAAAACAGCTTTCCAGTATCTCTTAAATTACGATCAGGAAAATAAATAAAATGCAGAACAAATTTGAATTGCCTTCGTATATGAGGGTAAAGCTTTTATAAAATATATGAGCTCTTCTGTAGCTGGCAAAACCAAAGTTTCTTTAAAAATTCTCGACAAGTTACTGACCCTATTAAAAGGTTACTTTACAGTATTTCTCCAATTGTGCAGGTCAAATTTGAATTTCTCTCGCATATGAGTGTAAAATAACTTTAATAAAATAGATACACACTTCTGTAACCGGCAAGCTCAAAGAAAAATTCTAGTCGACAAATAACTAACCTCATTAAAAGGATTGACATGCTAAATTGAAAATAATTAATTCATGTCACACAATAAACCGCTAACTTGAAGCGTTCATTAAGCACACCATAATAATAGCAATATTAATAATAAACGGAAACTCTGAGAAATAATATATAAGATTGATCTAAAAATAATTTCGTTTTCTATATAGTTTATATTTCTATTTAATACTAGAGAAAGCTGTTTCAAAAATGTGGTCATAAAATTCACCATTTAAAAAAGTAAATTTTTTCTACATGTGTATATATTGTTACAGTATATATGTAGATTTATGTAGTTATATTTAATATTCTCGTGAAGAGAATATACGTATAAATGTAGATGAAATTCAATTATGAAGTGTAAAATTAAAATTAGAATGAGTAAATAAAACAATAATAATACTTTACTTTTTTTATTGGAAGTTTCTATCGTTGAGTTAATAAACATTTAATTTATATTAACTACATTTCGGGGAAAGGCTCCCCCTTTTTCAAGTTATTTATTTTCTTCAACATTTGTTACAAATATTAATTAAACAGATAACCAAATCCTCAAGTATCTACTGCACGTAGTACGCATTACAAACGGAATCCAGACTTGACTTGATTTTTGATAGTCACACCGAAGAGAAGTTTATAAACTCGACAAATATTTGCACTTAACTTCTCACTCTTATTTAATGGAGTATTTTTACCACACACCTAACAACGATTATTTGGATTACTTGCGCACGAACGAGGCATAGTTGTGTCTATAAGGAACTAAATTATAGTCTTAACTTAAAAAATAATTTTCGATGTGTTTCTGTTATTAAAAACTCACTGAATTCATGATCACGGTCCTATACTGTGCTCTTACAGCTAAAGTCGAATCCCTTATACGTAATGTATCTGCTTATCCCCTTCTTAAGACGTACCAACTGACCATATTAGAACAATAATGCAAACTTGTCACTGTCTGAGCGGACGAATCATATCACGTATGAACGAGTCTCTACTTGCATTTTCCCCGTAACCAGAGCTAATGCTTTTCGAATAATTTCTACTTTGTATATATTGTTTAATTTTGTAAGTTACTGACTTAAAGTAAAAACTTTGGTGGCCAATATAATTATACGATGTTAAAATTTACATAATGATCAAATATTTACCTGGCTTGTTGTTTATTTACAAACTTTTGCACGTTTGTGTCCCTATAATAAGTATTTATCTCACTAATTAATTACATAATTGTAATTTGCACTCTTGTGCTATTATTACAATAGTTGGATCCTCTACTATTCAATATTTTATTAATGATACTGTGCAAGCTGTATCTTCTGAAGAATTTCTTTTTGCTGATGATTTACAAATATTTCGATTAGTATTGGGTTCAGAGGATCGTGATCTACTTCAGGCATATCAGAGTAGTTGCAGTAAACAATATTTCTTTAAATACTGATAACGATAAAGTAATATCTTTTACCTAAAGCTCCGAGATTATTGTCTTTAATAACGAATTGCATAATAATTATTTACCTTTATTTCATTCAGGTTTTTGCGTTTATTCTTTGATGTGACATTGACTTTCAATGATCACCTTACTTTTATTGTCTCGTTTGCTAGAAAGAGCTTAGATTTTGCTGTAGAATATTTAATATTACCTAAGCTATATATATAGAATCTGGAGATGCTAGTAACATATCAAACTATAGCACAATTGCTATTCATTATAATTCTTTAATTGTGTTTTTTCTAATTATACTTATCCAACGTTAACAGTACTTGTTTTACAATGACCATTCATTCCCAAGCTCTTTTCCTTTGCCCAGTACAATCTCGCCTTGAATACGCCTCCATAATGTGGTACCCTAGTTATCAAAATCATAAACGTCAACTAGAGATGGCTTAGTGCAAGTTTACTAAATGTGCATATCCTGATAGATACCTACTTGCTCGCTTCGATCTACCCTCTTTATAGTTTAGGCGTATTTCTTATAGTATTGCTTTCATCTATAAATTAATTAATAATTACATAGATTCGTCCAACCTTCCACGACAAACTAATTTATTAGTTCCTTTTGTCTTAATGAAATCACCTCTGTATGTTTTGTGTCAAAATTTCAATACCACATCTAGAGATTGTGATATTAATTTTTATTCCTTTCTTACAATTAATCTCACACTGCACAATATTATAATAAATTTGATTAAGCTAATTCCTTACATTTAGTGTTCGTTCTTATTACTTATAGTTACCCTTGCTTTCCATTTTAGGTATTATAGTCAATATTAATTGTCCTGTAATTGAAATTTATTCTGTTGGACAATAAAGCTTACTATTATTATTCATACCCCGCTGTGATTTTATACTTTCTTGAAAAACCATAGCAGTAGAATTTAAAGATCGGAAGTCAAAAGTTATATTTAAATCTTTATGACTCCAAAATGCCATTAAACTACGAGTCCAAGATCCTGATCTAGTGATTTTAGAATTGTTTTTGTATTCGAAATATAATAAAGATTGTTAAGGTGCTCCCTGGTTTGGGAAACCTATTTAATTGAAATAAAACACATAAAGATTTTACACAATTTTACGTGTTCTGTATATGAAGATATATGAATAAAACAGTTCAAAATACCTCGGTTCGCGTGCAACGCATCGAGGTACCCATGCACCCACAATAGAGTGGATATGTTCGACACTGTCACAGTTGCTGTCGGTCAGTATATGTACGTTGATTTGCGTATAAGATCAAATAAATATGATTACTATATAAAAGACATTACTTAAATATATTCATAAACCAAATAATAATGAACTACATAATAATTCTAAAATAAAAATACAATATTTCAATTTTAATACAAATATTAAGTCAAGGGTCTACTAAAAACACTGCACTAAATTGATGCTACTTTATTTTATGACGGAATCGATTGAATATGACGTGAATAGTAGACTGTTCAATTTAATTTTGATTTTTACAACGAAATTTGTAAATAAATTGTGTGCTTTTACAATTCTATTGTTAACAAAATTGACGCAATGCCGCTGCTGACACGTGTCACATATACTTATTTCAAATCTTTAATTCCATCCATTATACATATACGACTGAGTGTACAATATAAGGGTAGAGGATATATTCTTCGTAGGGATTCCCTGCCGAGCAATTTTAGCAGATGGGGAAAACGGTAATCAAGTTTGCTAGGGTTGACAGTGGTTCTGCTTCGGTTTTAATATTAGGAACCGTACACATACAGAATTCCAAATTGCTTTCAAATACAACACAGTTATGACGATCAAATAAGGAAGGCTGTACTACCTTATTTCCTATATATAATATATGAGTTATTAAATTTACATGACGTACTTTGCGAGTAGAAGTTTATTAAAAAAAATTAATGCACGGTAGCAAACAAATTTGTTATATTGCCTTCAACGTAATGGAGTTCCTTTATTATTTAAACTTTCGGTTATATAATTTTAGGTTTAGGACAATTAATGTAAAAACCCACGTCATTTAACTGTAATTTTTATACTGTCATTGGCCATTGAATTATTTTTATTGCATTATTTTATTACAAAATATAGATATACCATATATAGTATCTTCATATCATTTAATATTTCGTATGTTTCCATTTTGTATTAACGAAAAAAGCAAATTATTTTGGCATACCCACAATTGCCACAATGATACTGTTTTTATTTCTGGTGCAGTTCAGTGTTGCTATAATACTTCTTATCATTTTCTTTTATCTTTGGATACATATTTGTTCATTCAATGATTTCGTTTTTATTAATTATATTTTAGTGCTGCGAACCAATCTTTATATTATATTTTGCAATGAAATCTATCCCTAGTATACAATTTATTCCTATGTTCTTGACTATGAACAATTCCACATCTGCTCCTCAATCCATTAAGGTAATTTTGATCGAGCCTGTGGTTGATTAATTTAATCACCGAAGGTTGATATATAAACCCCTTTCCACATTAATTCTCGTATTGTGTATACGTATTTCGACAACTAAGTTGTCATCCTCAGCAGATAATTAAACAGTGTCGTACCTGGAAAACTACAGCAAAATACCCGTACGAAACAAGCGTGCGTTTTAGCTTTCAATGGGGCAGGTTATGCATATATCAACCTTCAGTGATTAAGTCAATTCATTAACTTTATTTTTCCTATGTACATCCTATTTAAATTGCAATTTTTATTTCGATTTATAGTTACCAGTTAAACTCCCCCTGTCTTTGTCTTCCATAACATCTTTTACTATTTCTTCATCTATTAGTAATCCTTGTGATTTTGTGTCTCACAATGCTGTGAAAATTTTGTTAATGTAAATGTGTCATTAATAATTTTTTATTGTCATAATCTTGATATAAGTCCTCTTTCGGGATAGTGCAATAATAAATTATACTGTAAATGTCTTCCAGTTGGCAACTTCCAATGTGGAATCTATGTGCTCCAAAAATGTCGAAAATTCTTATTGTCTACTACATATCGAAGAATGTTGCATGCAGTTAACATAATTGTAAAATCAAATACAAATCTGTAATATGGGATTTCGCATTTTGCAATTCAACACGTCGCGTTTGCTCTTCTTGTGTCTTTTACAATCTATAATGTTATACGGCATAATATTAATGTTGCAAATAGCACATTTGAGTATAGTTCCCATATATTCTAAAGCAGGAAAAAATTTAGAAATTTATTTATACCCGTCGCAGTTAACAATCCATCCTTGTGAGGCATCATCGCGTCACTGACGTAATGCAAGCTATCGTCAATACCTACATACGTTCGCTCGTCATCAGTTCTTGGTGCTGGTTACGCGGAGCAATTTAATCATAAATAATACTTAATGTTTTCTTTACTGTAGTTTAGAAATGTGGACAGACTGTAGTAAACAAGATGTTGAATTAAAAAGAAAATAAAAACAAGCTTAGTGTACCGAAAAATATTTCAAAGTTATCAGCAGTAGAATAAATACAAATATTTATTAAACACAAATTACGATAAAATCATTTATACACCGAAAACAATTTCATTTCTTCTGTTCAGTGTTTTTTATTATTTATGCATTCGAACCTAGTAAATTAAAATATAGTTCGCATACTATGTATTATAAATATTGAATATTGTTTTGAATATGTATTTTTATGCTGCTCTCTCTATATATTCGACAATAGCTTCACTTACTGCTATTACGTATAGATATCTGAATGTAGTATTCGGAGAGAAATTGATATAATACCGTTAGTACGGAACCAAATAGAAGTATGAAAAAGGAATACTACACTTACCCGGCCATGTGTAAATAATCGGCGCTCGCCTTCGGGAATAAGAATATTTTATCTGCATATTGTGTTGCTATCTATTGACAAAGAATATATTTTTAAATATCTTGAATGTGAACTTAAATACCATTTTATCTCCATCTTTCAGATGTTAGAGCAAATATTGTACAAAAGAAAACAGTTTTTCTTCATTCTTCTATCTCATTGTCAATTTCAAAATAGATATGAATCAAATACCAAGTTTTTTGTATGTGTATGTACATAAAATTCAAATTTTCCAATACCTCCTAAATCATAAAGTCTATCAATTAATAAATCCCATTAATAACTAATGCGAAATCTTGTTTCTGTAAGGATAATAAAGTATTATATATATTAAGAAACACATTAATTTGTAATTTTTTAAAATATTTTTTCCAGGATCATTACATTTCTGCATTCACTGAACGCAGTCTTCAAAAGGTATTTCAAATTTATCTGCGTTTCTCATTTGTAAATGCTTGAACTGCCAGATTCATTCTGTTTTATTATTTAAAATATTGTATGTAAATTCAATAGTAAAAAATATAACGCTTAGGCCGGAGAAATATAAGAGTGAATATGTTAAGTACGATTTTATAATCGTGTCTACTAAGTGAAGATACACTATCAGCAACGAACTTTAAATATCTCAGAAAGCGTCTGTCAACATTTTCAATGCTGTGAATATGTGTCTGATAAATAAGACACTAAACAGATTATCCATATTTCAGCACAGATTTTATGTGAAATCTTCACAATTGCAATAAATGAACCCATACATTTTATACGTTCTTCCAACCACATCCGCAATACATGCAAAAGACAGTTTATCAAAGAAAATGCCTAGGTCTTTGGTAACACTGCGGCGTTCGCACACTATGTCGTAAACAGCATAGTTAAATTCGATACTATTTAATTTTCTGATGTAAATCATAACCCTGTACTTTGATACACCAAGATGTAACTCATTATCATAACACCAAACACGCGCAAATAGAAGATCTTCCTGAAGCAATACGTAATTCTTTATTGAGGCGATTCGCAAGAAAAGATTAATCTCATCGGTGCTGTTCAGGCTTCCTGGCTTGAGAGCCCTATTTAATTGAAATAAAATACATACGTTGTACACAATTTTATTTCGAACATAAACCTGTTCTGTGTATGGCGATGCCGGTCTTCTACGAGTATAAATAAAACAATTCAAATAATAAACAGAAACATAGTTCAATCGTTCTATACGCACAATTATGCGTTCAAATATGTTCGACACTGCCGATCTTGCACCTATTGGGGAAGCATCATGCAATTACCCGGCAAGTAGGCCGATCTCTGTCCCCTGACATACAATGTGTATACGATGACAAATTTTTGGTTTTCTCTCTGAGGCCTGCTTGGACCAAATGAAAGAAAATAATTTGAATTAATTACTACCTCTTGATTCTTTAACATCTCGTGTCTAGTTTCCATATGCTGAAGAAATTTCAAACCCGCAATCAATCCTGAATCTCTTGCATTTATTTTGATGAAATATTGTTTTGTCTTCAACCGCTGCCTATATTATTCTTTAAGTTTTAGTTTAGGGACTATATTTAATTTAAAATTTTAGACACCCATCATTGCATATAACAAAATTGTTTATAATAAAACAAAATATTTTATAAGAACTTTCTCCATTCTTTCTTATTCATCACTTTCGACTGCCCCCGAAAGCGACAATTAGGATTATATTTTATTACTTCTTATGCCGTCTTGTGTGCTTTCATAGCAACCTTTTCTTGATTCCTCTCTTTTCCTTTCTATTATTGCTCTTCTGGGCAAGGCTATCTATCACTGTATCTCTGATCATTTTCTCTACATGTCTTAATCGCTTTAATCATCGGACTTTCATACTCCTTGCAATATTAGATTCATTGCACATTTGTTCTTTCTCTCTATTTGTTGTTTTCCTCCAACCTTCTGGTGTATTTACTCTCGCATACAAGTTTACCATTTTTCTTACCCATCTGTCCAAAAGAGTTTCTACATTACTTTATTACCCAGGTTTCACTAATATATATATATATATATATATATATATATATATATCAGTATTGATCTCCTAATAGTCCTACATATTCCATTCTTTGTCTTCTCGATACATATTGTGTTATCGTTAGTGTCTTTAGCATTCCATATTTCTGATTTCATTTTGCGATTCCGACTCTCACTTTCTGTTCATCATGTCTTCTTTCTTCTGCATTTGCTACAAACGTTTTTACGTTTTTCATATATTTTTACTATCAGTTGTTCTTCGCTTCTTCTCCTGCATCTCACATCACCACATATTTTATTATTTTCCCGATTTACTTGTAGCCATATTTCTTTCCTTCACATTTTAACTTTTTTACTTACTAAGTCCCGCTGTGATTTTGTTATTATTGTTATGTCACCAAAGCCCGCTGAACATTAGCGATCACCGCTTTTCATCGTTTGATCCACTTTAATCTGATATTTCTGATTATTTTTTCTAGGAATAAGTTAGATAATCACAGTGGACAAAGCGTCTCCTTGTCCTAGCCTCTCACTTGATTCAAAACCTCTGATTTATGCCCATTTCATACTATTCTGTGGTTCGTTGTTTCCAAAGATACTTCTATGAATTTTATTGTTTTGGCAGGAATTCCCAATTTCTGGTTGGTCTTCCTTCTATCCATATTATAATACGCCTGCCTGAAGTCAATGAATATTGTATGTATATTCACAACATGACGTCTGAATCTCTTTTATAACAAACTGTCCGATTATTCCTAGAACCTTAATATACTCGTATTCCCTTACTTCTTTTGAATGCACATTTAGTCTTTTTCCTTAGGAGGTGAGCCAGTATTTTATAGCATTGTAATGCATTGTCTCTGTTTCCACACTATATCTATTTCCACATTGCTACATATTTTCTTCATTGTGTAATAGTTATATTAAAACATTTGGCAAGACTCTAGGCGTGCCACAACGTAAAATATTTTAATTTCTCAAATCGTAAATAATAAATCATATAACATTCACTGTAATTGTTCTCCTTCGGCTTCTATCATCTCCGCATTAATGGCAGTCTCCTAGCTTTTGTTATTTAAATCTTTGATTATATTTTCTACTTCCTCTTCTGTCGGTACTTCTATTTTTGCACTGTCTTCTTCTCTTCGCTCTCATTTTCCCTATTTAATAACCTTTGCAAACAGAGTTTCCAAATTTCCACTTACTCTTGTTCGTCCTCCATAACTTCGCTTCATGTGCTATTCTTTTCTTGTTGTCATTCTTTCTCAAATTTCTAACCTTTTGGTAGAAAGATCTTATCTTCCTCCTTTCAAAATTGTCTTCTATTGTTTCAAATTTCAGTTCGCGTGAATTCCTTTTGTTGCTTCTACATAATTTGCTCAAAACCTTCCTTGTATCCTAACAAAATAAAGTCCACTCATTAGTAAGCATTTTCTGTAGCAATTTTTAAATCTCTTCTACAAGAGCAATTCATCGCCGAACTATTCCTTAAAAATCGTATTTTTGTTTTTATCTGTGGTTAAGTTTAGCAATTATATTATTAGTTATTGAAGAATTATTATTAATTTATTGATAGTTGCGTTCTCCGAAAAGTACGTAAGTGCGTATGTATTATATTTTGCTCTAATAAAATACTGAAAGATTAACTTTGAACATGTAAAAATTATATAAACTATTAGGACGGATATGCAAGATGTATAAGTTTTACATCCAAGCAAATAATTGATAATTCTATGCGCAAATACAAGAAATATAATTAATGTTAGACACCGTGAAAACTTGTACCTAATAGCCTCTAATCTTTCACCTAAATTTATCTGCTAGAGTAGCACTATTCGGCAAAAACTCCCAACTCCGATGAGGTAATAAATAATCATTACACCGTGTCACGTGAAGCAAGCCACTTTTAAACGTTTCTAGTCCATTAGTAGCGCGTTCTAGATGGTGCTAGTATCTCGCTCGTTTATTTATCACGCGCTGCAACTACGCCATGACACCGAATTATTTAATTGTCGACATTTGTATATTTATGCTGTATTTAGGAAATAAAACAAAAGCGAAGGCATGTCCTCCGATATTAAACAATTAATTACTTTTTGAAATTAATTACACACTCCGCAAGATTCTCGAATGATATATTTTATGCACTCACGACAGGTTGGTGAACACTAGCCGAATACAACGGTACCATCGCCAGTTCCCCGAGCCCACTTTTAAGTTACTACAATATTAAAACATTCCTGATGTGTCAGATATACTAAATAAAATACACGTGAATTACGCAGGGGATTAGAATGTAATAGGAAGAGAAGTAAAGGGGAAATTTGAAACATCCTAATGGGATTTCGACTGCGAATAAAGATCGGAAAGGCTCCTAGCATTTAATGCGCGACAGATCGCCCTTTGCTCTTCTTTTTTCTGAAAAAAAGGACTTATTTAGTTTGTCGTTTCCGAATGAAACGGAATCCTTCGTCTGGAAATTTGCTGCGTGACATAGTTATAAATTACAAAGTACGGTCAACCACGTACGTCCGGATCCTTCTTAAAAAGGATATGGGACAGGCGATTCAATTAAATTTAGTCGAGTGGAGCAAAAATTTGCTTTAATTAAAGAAACAAAATAGGCGGCAATTATTGAGGATGTAGGTTGCACTTATTCAGAGATTGGTTTTATTTAATTCAGCTAATTAAAATGTTTTAAATGGATTACTTTTGAAAGTTTAATATTTGAATATACAGTTTGAATACCTAAGTTTATTCTATAAAAATTACTACAGATTGTTTGTAAACTCAATTGTGCAAGCCAAATACTATTTTCAAGTAGACACAATACATAAGCGGTGTAAACGTTACAAGTTGATTACGTAAAAACGCCCACATTCCCTCAATAAATTAAAAAACAACTGCCTTCTATCGGTCACTTGTACGGTGACGCTGTAATAATAAAAAAAAATAATACTTTACACTTCTTTATAATCCGGCGTGCTATTTGGAACTTAATTATTGTGTGACGAAATACCTATACGGGAGTAATCCAGAAATATCCTACTTAACAAAGAAAACAAAAAGTTTGGCAAAAAATTATCCCACTTGCCCTCAAAAAACTGACACCATAACATTGCCTACAGATGGAACTGTCTTCGCTTTCTTTGGAACCAATTCTCCCTTTTCAGTCCATTGTTTCGAGTGTTTCTTCGTCAAAGGTATAAAGTGGACCCATATTTCTTCGATAGTTATGAATCAATGCAAGAGCTCGCCTCTATTGCTACGAAACTTCGCCAAATACTCAACTGAAACATCCTCACGACACTGTTATTGTTCCGTTGTGAGTAGTCGCGATCCCCATTTTACACGTCTCCAAATTTTCAGTTAACATACGATGTACAGCACTTTTTGAAATATCTACCATGTCTGTCGCACATTCAGTTGACGGTCATTCAATATCATTTTGCTATTTTTTTCCCCATTTCTGGCATTATGATCTTATTTGGTTGGCCCCTGCGATGTTTGTCTTAGCAGCTCTTAGGACCTCTTTTAGACTCTATCACCTAATATTTTATTATTGTAAATGAAGGAGCAGACTCCCCGGAGTAGAAACTAGCTTGCTTTGATATTGGTTGGACTGAGGCTTTAAAATGAAAGTATTGTATCACATAACAACGACCAATTTTTTCGAAGTTTACAAATTCACTAATGATGATTGCCGAACAAATATTAAACAACGTAGCGTCATTAAGCTACAAATTTTAGTTTTCTAAGATTGGTACTTTCTAGAGCATTCATTCTTTTCAAGCAACAATCGCCATCTATTTCGTATTACTTTGATTCTAAATATTTCGGTTAAGCGTCCTTGAATACGTCGTGATTGTGCGAATTGAATATTGACTATTCTACTAATTGAATGCAAGCATAGATTTAATTTTCTAGTGTACCTTTTTTACATTAAATTATGTGTAATTTATTGCCTGTTTGTTAAGCAGAATTATGTCAAATGTTCAGGCAGAATATAGTAATTTTTATAGGACTATAAAAGGGCATCATTTTGTGGAATTCAATAAAGATAGTAAGAGCGTTCTAATCTTGCGCGATAATGTTAAAAGCCTGTTGAGTGTGTTGTATTGTATTGTTATTCTCAAAGGCAATTAGTCAATAAACGGTGAGATTAATACCAGCGGTGTTTAAAGAGTATTATTATGTGGTGTTTTGTCTGTGTATTCAGAGCAGTTTATGTAACAATATCTATGATACAAAATAATCGCTGCCAAAAAAAGTAAAACGTATCATTTTAGCAATGATTGGGAGGAAGAATTTTTGTTTATTATAGTTAAACGTATATAAGTGTGTTTGTCTCAATCTAACTCCTAGACTTCCGCTGTCATTGTCTATACGTTCGTCATCTTAGCTTCCGATCTCGAACCGCGTCTTCGACAATTTTTTGTTTCGTCCCCACTTAAGTGGGACATACTTAGGGCTTTAGTGTCGCGCTGAGACTGTCACAGCATCCTTTAAAATTACTCATATACTGAAAAAAAAATTGAAAGAAGAAACCCCTGATGGGACGGTGCTGAAAAAAGCATTCCTTTAAGCGGCAGAGGTGTTATTTAAAAACTTCAAATGTGAAAAGAGACCAAATTTTCTATCAAATAACTCCAGTTTTATGCGACAGCAGATATGACGAAATCATGAGCAAGGACATGGTACACGAATTGAAAAATGATATCATGAAATGTGTTGTTGCCACCACAAAAAGGTTTACGACCTAGATCACAAGATTTGATCTACACTTTGAAGTCAAGCCGTGACGGAATCAAACTAGAAATAGAACTTCATAGAAAAAAGAAAGAACAATGGTGTGTGTAGTATGTAATATGAGTTTGTTTACATTTTCGACCTGATAAAAAACTTCAATACTACTACATTCTCTCTCTTGTATTTTATTCAACACATAAATAATAGCAAATTGTCGTTTACTCAAAATCCTTTTCTATTTAATTTACTTCTTTGTCCTTGAAGTAATATTTGCTGTAACAAAAAGCCTTAAAATGTTTGGTAAACTTGATCAGTGCATGGCAAATAGGTATGTAAAAAGGATAGTTAAATGATTGAATTTGTATGGACTGAATGAATTAATATAAATTAGTTAATGTTAGACGCATTAAAAAATGCGATATATAATTTAAACGTTAAAATTCGTGTTATGGTGACATCAAACATTAGTGGTAAACTATATTAATATTGAAGGAATGTTATTTAAGACGCTTATTAATGGAGAAATAGTATTTATTCACACTAACACATGTTAAGTACGATATGTTTAATGAAACGTTGCTTAGATTTTTGCATATGTAAGAAAAATGAAGAATTAAAAAATGTGCGCGTTTTAAAGTAGAAATTTGGAAAAATCCTTAAATTATACAATATGGAAGCACAATGTTACGTGTGTGTCGTGCTTGGATTGTTTTCATATTTAATATTATTCTACCACTTTGGTGGCTAATAAAAAAATGGACGGAGAGAGCAAGAATAGTAAAAAGAGGTCATGACAAATATTTGCGATTAAGTTGAATTTGATGGAGCCAGTGGTTGATTAACTTACTCACTAAGGTTAATATATAACTCCTTTCCACATTAACTTTTGTAATTCTGTATACGCACTTCGACAACTAAGTTGTCATCATCAGCAGATAATTGCAAAGTGTCGCACCTTGTAAACCACGGCGAAAAATATCTGTACGAAAACAAATTCCGTACGCGATCCGCACCGTTGAGAACCAAAATGTACACTGTGTACTTCAAATTAAATTTAAATTTGCGATTAACATTCTTCCGAAATAGACCCCTATATTATATTATATTCCCCTGACGAATTAGTAAAATATCTTGGTACATCAACGATAGTCTCTGTGCATCCTTCTACTGTTCGGCGGCGTCTAATTAAGTAGGGACTTGTGATTGTGTTGCAAGAAGGAAGCCATTACTGGGAAGAGGTAATAACTATAAGCAGTTGGAACATGCACGAATTCATTCCTATTGATCGTTGGACGAGTGGTGATGTTTATTTTAGATAAACGAGTCCAAATTTGAAATATACGAATCCATCTCAAGATTGGATCGCCCTATCTATCATTATCGAATTCCACAATGAGCCCCTTTTATAGTCCTATAAAAATTGCTAGATTCTGCGAGAACATTCGACATAATTCTGCGTAACAAGCAGGAAATAAATCACTCACAATTTAATGTAAAAAAGGTATTCTAGAAAATTAAATCTATACTCTCATTGAATTAGTAGAAGAGTCAATATTCAATGCGCACGATCTCGACGTATTCAAGAACGCTTAATCAAAATAGAATCAAATTAATATGAGAGTAGTTCCAAAAGTACCCGACCTGACGTTATGGCGGTTGTTGCTTGAAAAGAATGAATGTGCTAGAAAGTATCAATCTTATAAAGCTTAAATTTGAAGCTTTAGGACACTACGCCGAAGAGTTAGAGAAGCGCATAACCGAGCATGTAAACAATCAACAATAAAACATAGACGGTCTGCCCAAGTATGAGGTTGCATATTTGCGAGTTGAGGGGGTTGATCCATTAATTAAAATTACAGGAAAATTAACGTCAGATGTATGTTTGAAGTTTCTATAGAAACATATTTTATGCAATTAATTGTAAATCATTTCATTTCAGATCTGAAACATACTGTTAAGATCGTTAAAATTTATTTAAATGAATCTGAGCAGAAAGGAGTTGCACAAACTTTGGTCTGGCCATCGTAAAGTCCAAATTTAAATATTATCGACCATGTGTAAAATACTTAGATCCTGCAAAGAAGAAAAAATCGCCAAATTCCAATCAAATATTTGATATCCGTTTGGAAGAATGGAGAGCATTCCACACGAATATCTGACAAAACTGTTCGATAGTTCACCCAAACACGTGACAAGAATAATATATGCTTAAAGGTGATCATACTAAATACTCGTGTTACTTTCTTTATTATTACTATTTTTCATTTATATGTCATTATTCTTGTATTATTCATAAAAATAAAATTCTATGTAGAAGAAATTCCTTCAGTAATTTTTTGAAAATATGTCAGATCGATAAATTTCTATTGTACTGACTTCTGTACACTATATATATATATATATATATATATATATATATACATACATAAAAAAGATTTGTAAGTTTATTTTTAATATCAATATATTATGGGTTATATGTAAAAACAGATCCAGAGATTATTTTAATCTGGTTTTTGCATACAATCCTGCGATATATCTATGACATTAATATATTCTTGTATGTAATTATTCATTATATATTTTTCTACTGATATATTAGTAAACTATTATTGACATTAGATACGAACAAGTTAACACAATTCAAAGAAGAAAAGAACTGATGGCAATTTCTGCAGAAGAGTTTATTACAAAAACACATATCACAAATGATGTAAGAAAGGTATTTGTAGTTTATAATTTTAAAGAAAACCACTTACTATCGGCTAACAATGAGTGCAGATGAGTGTATAAATGTACCTCCACGAAAAAAGTCAATTTTCTGGCAGACTTCGTAAGATCCAGACGTGGAATTTGACTTTTTTCGAGCGTGTTATTGCAGTTCCTTTGTAAGAACTAACGCTTGGATAAATATACGATATTGCTTTGGGGTAGTGGCATGGGGCTATGAAATTGAACGATAATGATATTATAAATCGCCCTAAATTTAGAGCATCGTTATTGATAAGTATCTAGAATCGGTCGACTAGTATTCGTTTAAAAGAAAATATTAATCTATGGCATTTTGTATATGTTCATTGTGTTTTTCAATGTACTATTGAAAATTTTAATTAACAAATATTTAGTAATGTTTAATCGTTCGTAAATATAATACAAAAATGATTAAAGTTCTATGTTTTATAATAACGCAGGAACATACATACATGATTTTATGTAAAGTAATACGAATTCTGGTGGTGTTCGTTATTAATACAGAATTTATATACAATATTTACTTCTTAAATATACATATGTACGTAATTCATTATATGAGAATGGAGCGAAATATTTTCAGCCTGACCAAAGACGCAGCTTCATTTATAAAATATCTATTTATTTTTCCACATACTCTCGATCTATTGGTCCAGAGACTTCCAGACCATTTGACGCCCTCAAATTATTGAAAGCGTCCACAGACATTTCCAAATTTTCAATAAAAATATTAATGTTATAAGCAACAAAATGTCATCTAGCTTTGTCTTCATGGATATACTATTCCAACTGAAGCAATCTCGATGGATTAAGAGATAGATACTACTACGTACCATCGACATACAGATGGCAGAAGTACAGTTCTAACACTGAAAGTAAGTCATATATGTAAATACTGAATAGTATGTGATCTGTTCCTTGAGACATTCTATATATCACTGACATAGATGCGGGCAGTATATCGTCAAGGAGTAACTATTAAGTTCTGCCTTTAAGAAATAAACTATAAAATTCTACTGCTGATGAACTTAAAACAATGGATACAGAATTTGTAAATCAAATCAATACTTCGAAGTTGAATATCTATAACCTTAGTTGCTCCTAGACTTAGTTTTTACAGTTCTCTCCAATGAGTATTCTCATTAGAAGCGTGTAATTTTATTTGTTTTAATTACGTGACTGGTCTCAATCCAAAGAGTGTTGTAGAACTGATGATGAGCATGATGCTTAGATGATCAAAATCACAGTAAAGTTCTATTTCTAGTTTTAATAATTAGCTTGATGTTATTCTAATTGTAGCATGTTTATTAAATAAGCAAAAGATATTAAAATACAGAAGTAACATTTTCATATCTATGTTTGGCATATCGAAAAAGAAAAAATTATTGTTTTTATCAAAGAGTATAATTAGTTGCAAAGACCATCAATTATCATGGTTTGTCAAATTTTATTAAAAAAAATTGCAAAAATTCTCGTTTCAAATATACTTTATTTACATACAAATTTGTCACCACTAATTACTGGATTTCGAATTTAATTTTTACTTTGATGTATTAAAATCAATATCTGTCAGTTTCAATCATGAAAGTTTATACAAAGAAACAGTAAATAAAAAAATACTGTAAAACATAGGTGAATAGCACGCCTCCGGTGCGAATTTCTTTCTCGTTAACATTGGTATGAGAAGGGAACGTGTGACCCAGAGGGTGTCGTCGATAATCTCCTGTGGGAAAGAGGATACTAACGAATTTAGGATTTAGTTCAGTAGAAGTTTTTTTTTCCTTCCTTTTTTTTGTTCTTTTACTCTTTCTGAACAAACTTAAATGTGAATGAATGATTCAATCTTCTGACGGACGACAATCCAGTTAAGAATAATAAATAAAAGTGGAGAAGAAGCCGCGTAAAGTAGACGAATGAAAAAAGAGAGGGAGAGAGAAAGAGATAGGGATACTTTGAGAGAAGAAGGAGGAGAGAAAAAATTGTTACCCTCGACACTCGACTGTGTGGAAGTTCGTACGTCAACTTTGAACGATTTTTTTACGATAGACAGTTTGGAAGGTCGAAGGAGCAGTGGCTGAAATTCAAACGAGATGTTGTAAAATCTGGTGGACATTAAGTTTGGGAAATTTTATAAGAGAAACATTTTACGTGATATGATTTCAAGGAAGAAAAAGGAAAATATGTAAGTGGTTTTACTATATTTTCTGGATACATGTATTTCCATTTTTATATTATATGCGGATATACTTTTTTATGTTGCTTCAATTTTAAACTGATGCTGAAACAAGTATATCGATTCATTTTCACTGTTCGATTATTAACTTTTCTAAACCGGCATCATACTCTATATCAAGAATATATAGTGTAACAAAAAGTGCGTAATCAACATGGTATGGTCTTCTGGTTGGTGAGACGGATATAAACAATACGAAGTCGAAACCTTGTTCACATATACATATATGCTATACACAAAATTAATTATACAATATTTTATCGCAAACGGAATGATCGTTTTCGGATCTCTTTACTAACGTAAACCGAGTTGTTAATAAATTCTACATTACACTTTATAGTGCCCTGCCATTCCAAAGCGTTATTATATTACGTGGCTTATTCTATCCGCCGTGTTTTTCCAAGGAAATTTGAAGAAATTTAAAAACGAAGGATTACTAGAGACGCAAGTGGAAATTTGCTAATAATATTATATTTTTTGAACTTCTAAAAACACACTTTGACTAAACTGCAAATTTCCAATCAGGTACACTGAATCTGTTTTTGGGAATCCTAAGGAATTATGGTTGCTTGTGCCGAAAAGACATGGAAATACACAGACGCTTAGCAGAGAATGTGCTATAACGAGACACGGACCGATATACCTGTTGATGTCGTTGAAGCATTCGCATTAGTTGCTCTGTATTAAATAGTCCTACTAATTTGACTAATATACTTCAATTCTTTTCCCAATTTCTTTTCTTTTATATATAATCAGTTTCTCAGGAATCTCTTATTGACATTATGGCAAAATGTTGGAAAAATCTACCGCTAGTGACGATATACTCCCGAGATTTTTGCAAAAGAAATTATGATTTTATGTTACCGAACGATTATATTCTGAATCTAGAAATAATATTTCCATTAAACATTTCCATTTCCAGAATAGTAAAAACGTATCAGAATTGTTCTGCATTTCAGAAATTACCAACTATGGACCAAATCTTTCTATAGTCTTTGAGTAAATGCTATACAGTTCCATATACTTCCTTCATTTATTTCGCTGTTGCAGCATGACAGAAAGGTCTGTTCTAACTAACTTAATTGCTTTTAAAATTTCTCAATGTGGCTTTAGATACTAGAGAACAGGTCAACACTGCTTTTTGTACTTTTCTCAGGCTTTCAATAGGATTAATAATGCTGTTTTTTTTTGCACAAACTTAATTATTATGAGTTTTCAGGTACTCTATGTTACTTAATCAGACCTTGTCCGTGCTGCGAACTATTTTTTTCAATGGATATGTCTTGTGATTTCCGATTTCAGTGATGTCCAACATTTACAATATAATGTTGATACCATAACTGTGTCACTTACGAATAATCAGATTCTAAATATATGCAAATGCAATATCATGAGTTTAATGCGTAAGTCTAATCCGTTCAATTCAACTTACGTTACAGATTGACAATTTGAAAACGTTCATTTATATAATGATCTAGGAGTTTGATCCATTCTCATCATTCAATCCTCCAGTAGATATGATTTGTGCTGCTACATCAAGGGTGCTAGAGTTTTGAATGGGGATGTCTAAGTATATCGACAGCAGTAGTGTTTTAAAAAGTTTGTACTTTGCTTATGTTGTAAGAAACTTGAATTTGCATCAGTAACAGTACCTCTACTGTATGTCACATCTTCCCACATCAACTGGATTTGAACACTCCTTGTGAGAATTTACTTCGAGTGTCTTTGACTTAACCGTCGAATTATACATAGCATTATTTTTATATGTCAATTATGACAGTTTGTACATACCTTCTGCTAATCCTTTCAACCTTCCACACCATACAGCCCTCCACATTTGAACTGCTAACAGTTGGGATCAATGCGTTGTTGCCTGTCAACCGTTTAGTGATATTCGCATTGGTGAACTAACTGATTAATTTATGTCCCTTCCTCTTTTCTTTTCAGATATTATATTCCGTAAGTATTTTTTTATTTTGTTGTATATGTTGTCCTAGAAGATATTGAGATGAGATCCCAAGAAAAATAGAAAATAAAACGAGAATAGGGTTAGGAAGATATGGGGACCACGATAGACAATTCAAGTTGGGTGCCTTAAATTCATGAGGGTAGATGGCTGTGCGGATTAGTTAATTATAGAATAGTATTTATAGCATATTGCACTGTTTTCAATTTATTAGCGTGCTAAAGATTTTCTAGTCTACAAAAATAGATTCACTTCAAATGAGATTTTTTTTATTTCATTCTATTTGCAAAAATGTCTCACTTCTAAATATCATTTCATTAGTCTTATTTCCTACTGTTTCATCATTTAAACGATTTAGATAATTTTTACATGCCTTATCAAATACTAAAAATTAGAATCAACTAAAACTTAGAGAATTAATCGCATCTACAGCCTGTGCAAAATACAATTACTTTAATTTTCGAAATCGCCACGTCATTTTTAAACTAAAAATATTTTATCAATTTATAAGGGAATAAATGAAAGAGCAAAATTGTTTCATGCGTCACCAAGGCCGGTATTTCATTAAAATGCGAAAAACATAAAGCAGATTCTCTATATTCACAGAACAGCACAGATTTTTTTCCTTTTATTGTTGATTTTCCACTAACTCAGTACACAGAACACGAAACGCGAATGAAATATAATATGGCGTGACTTCCTCCCGCTTCCTTTACATTGAATTGAAAACAAGCCTTTTTCTCCTATTTCGTACAATGGCGATGTACATTTTTCGAGAGAATTAAATTTTGATGGTCTGACTAAATATAGATACCAACTTTTATAACGTTCTAATTAAAACCGCTTTCACAATTATTTTTACCACAAATGTAAGCTAAATTGACAATAATCACACGTCATCACACATTATCGTATTTTATTACTCTATACACGCATAGTTTAACAATTTATTTTTGGCAATCATCAAAAAAAAAATATGAGTGACGAATTTTAATAGGAATATCATTTCTTTTCTTCAATCATTGATAACACTATTCCAATTAAATGAATATATATTGGCTCTCGGGCCTCAGAACGCTTAACAGAACAGGATCGAAAAGAAGAGTGAAAGATCTTGAAGCCAAGGACTACTACTTCTTCGAGATCTTTCACTCTTCTTTTCCATTTTTTCCTATTAAGCGTCCCTTCTTCCAATCTCCAATACCTACTTCTCTCTCATATCTTTCGTTACTTCTTCCAACTATTCTATTCTTTGCCGCTTTCTTGCTTTTTTTCCTCCTTCTCCTGCCACTAATATTTTTTGACTCATGTTTTGTCGGACATACGCATTACATGCCAAAGCCATTTTACTCTTTGCATGTTTACTAAATGAACAATGTCTGGTCTTCTTCATAAATCCTTCTTAATATTTTACGTTTTCAGACCTCTGGTTTACGTTCCTTCTTCTTTGCCATTTTCTTGCACGCATAGGTAATCGTAGGCCTCAGTACTGTTTGATACAATTTTACTTTTGTTGCTCTTGCTACCTTTTTTGTTTTTTCATTAGTCGTTTCTTAATTTCCTTCCCTTTATCACCTTTACATTTCCTAGACATTAATTTATTTCACTTTCTGTATCATGCACTTTTTTCTACACAACTAATTACTATGCGATATTATACTGATATTATCTTTCATCACCATCTATTTGATTTTGTTTTCATTAATTATTAGACCACATTCTTTCGCTTTTCTTTCCAATAACGTAAATGCTCTTACTACTTCCATTTTCGATCACGCCATTAGTGAAATTCCATCGTTAAAGGCTAGACATTGGTATCTGGTGTTATACATCACTCAACTCGTTGGTATAGATGCCACTTTTCCTGGCCGTGTTTTTCAAGTAAGTACCATTTAGATATAAAAACAACACGAGTACAACTTTTTCAACAATTTTATGGTCATAAGAAAGCCTGAATCTACTGTTAAACACAATCACCACCAATAGTAAGGCACTTATCACATTGTACCATTAGCTTCTGAAATTCATCCTTATAGAAATTTGACGTCTGATTTGCCAATCAGTGCAGCGCGGCCGTTTTCACCTCTTCATCATTGTCGTGGCGCTGAGCGCTTAATGCTTTTTCAAGTGAAAGAGCAAGTGGTGGTCATTGGGCGCGAGATCAAGACAAGACGGAGGGGATCAGGTTATTGCTAGAATCACTTCTCGCATTAGATTGAAGAAAACTGTGAATAGTGAATCACCTCGTCTGTCCGTTCTTTGTAATGAACTCCTCAAACGTTGCTACATTGATTATGACTTTATTGTTTGTTCATCTAACAGTCATCTTCATCAGCGTTCTCAATCTCTTCAATCTCACAACTCGGGGTAGCTTTTTGTACCAACGGATTCATATGTTTTCGGATATTCTATGAACAACTAATGCAAGCCCAAATTCTGTATTTTATTGGATCTTCCACCGATGGTTGACATTCTTGTCCTGATTTTCTATTACTATATCATCTTGTTATTTCTCCAGCTGGCTTTTAATATTTATCTTTAGTATCACCTTATATACCTTTTGCCCTATTTCCAAGAAATTGCTTCACAGCAATTTCTTGGCAATATATAATTTAAATGAATTTAAAATTCAAAAGGAATTTTTAGAGCAACAAAAGCTTATACAGAAAAAGCAAACCAAATCTAGAAGCAATAACGCATAAATTAAAAATATTGTAAACAACAGAATCAGCCTAATAAAACATAAAATGAAAACCCAAATATTAAGAACTTTTGCGATGTATACTTACTCTGTATAGCTTACAAACACTATGATCGGAATGCCTAAAGAAGTCAATGTACAAATTGAATTCATACATATGAAAACTGATCAGTTATCAGTGAGAATAAATAATAAAATACAAATTTTTTGACAAAAACGAGTTCATAATTCAATGCTCAAAATATGCTTTAGTCTCAATGATTATTTCCTCAATGGATACAAATCTTGCCGTTTATTTATTCGATCGAAAGATTTAGACTTGTATATTGCCTCAAATCGGAGTAAATAGTGTTTGCATTGCTTCCAGAAGACTCTATAGTGTAGTAACGCGTAACATAAAGAATATATGTCTGTTGTATTAATTAGGAAAATGGTTTATCTTAAAAAGGATTTTAAAAATATCTGTTCAACCATAAAATTGTGTACATAAAGTGTTTCTTATAGCATTTCCATGTTAATTCTTTAAAAATTTCTCATAAGCTAGGGAATATTTACTTCAAGTATAAATTTCTTAACCATAATAATCTATTGTTTAATTTTATATCCCTTTCCAGCACTATCTCGCAATATTCAAATATTTCCTAAAACATATTCTCATTTACAGATGTTATAAAAACATTTGCTAAAGAATAATATTATGCAGTACGTCAAATACAAATACGTAGGAGACCATATGTATATGTCGCATTACACCCAAGTACCGAACTCGTCGACTACAATCGACAACATGTAGCTGTAGTACAGCAATGGAGAAATATGAAGAGAATGCATGTATGGGAACTTTGACAGGAGGGTCGATCGGAACTCGTTCCGACGTCCACAATAACAAACGATATCTAGCTCCGATTTAAAATATCATCTCGTTAATTCCGTAAATATATCTTCGCTTTGAAAACCACTGTCACAGATAAAATAATTTATGACAATTTAAATACGCTGCATGTTTATTATTTCATGTATGTGAATAATCGAATGTAATTTCTGTAATTCTTTCGTCAGATATTATTATTTACGACAATGCAATGTAAATTCAGTTATATATTTGATCTTATCAAAAATTATTGATTTTAAGAAACAGGAGGCGGTATTTTTCAAGTAAGTTTCGATATAAAAATAACACAAGTACAATTCTTGCAACAATTTTATTGTTGTAAAAAAGCCTGAATCTACTTTTAAACATAATCACCACCACTATTAAGGCACTTATCAAATTGTACACTAGCTTATGAACTCCATCCTCATAGAAATTTACTGCCCGATTGGAAAATCGGGCAGTAAATTTCTATGAGGATGTATTGCATTGATTTTACAATCACTGCAAACGGCCTAGATGCTTTTTCAAGTGAAAGAACAAGTGGTGGTCATTGGACATTAGTCTGGGTATTAGATCAAGACTAGACCGAGGGTGATCAAGTTGTCTGCCGTATGATTTGATTTCGACGAGTCATGCATGGACGAGCATTTTCATGAAGTACAACAAACTTCTTACTGAGCATGCCACGCTTATTGTTTTAGATTGCACGAC
Organism: Dermolepida albohirtum; assembly: GCA_031893035.1. Lineage (NCBI taxonomy): Eukaryota > Metazoa > Arthropoda > Insecta > Coleoptera > Scarabaeidae > Dermolepida > Dermolepida albohirtum. The sequence goes on from JAVIWB010003101.1 coordinate 353,523, forward strand.
TCAGTTTGATTAAGGTGTAACAGTATGTCTCGGAATTTATTGTCACCCAAGGCAAGAGATTCACTTTACACAGAGTGCGTGTTGGAAATGTTTGCTTGAAATTTTCTTTCCTAGGTGGTGTTTAATTCCATATATTGCTAGTCGCTCAACAACTCATCACCTGTATCACAGTACTATTCAAACAATGTCACAGCACTGTTTACACGATTGTTTCTGCGCAGTATTTTAGGTACCCGGCGTGAGCACAACTTTCAATAGTTTAAGCATTCTGCAATTTCATAAACACTCCTTGCAAGTTGCGAAAACTTCTCAAACAGCGATTAAATCGTAAAGCGTCTGTTTTCTCGACCTTTAGATCAACTTTCTGCATTAACTCTTTAGTAATGACCGACGGTTGCCCTCATCATGAACATTAATATGGACATCTTTAAATGTTGTAACCCATTTTCGTACCACTTCGTCGCTCGTAATAGATACTTAACTAATCTGCCGATGAATTTCGATCATTTTCACGTCTTTTGTAGACAGAAAAGAAATCACAGCGTGTATTTTACAATCGGCGATATTTTTAACTCTGAAACATTTTAAATACGTATAAAGAGACAGAAACAAAAACGAATGCTTCCGTACTGGCGTCCATGGCTAACAAACAGATATAGGTACTTATTGTAGAAACGCACAAGTTGCCCACATCTCTAACCTAAATACGAGGTAGTTATAATTACAAAACAAGACAGTCTCGCGTTTTAGAAGAAAGTGAAAGCTTATTGTGTAAGGAAAATATTAAGTTTAACTTATAACACAATAGCAAATTCAGGACACACACACGTACGTTTTCAGTAAAAATTTGGGTGCATATTAGTACCGATTTATCACCACAGATGAGACTTGTTAAGTAGACAGTAGTTTTCCATCCTCAAGGAAAACGATGGCTATTCCATCTGCAGGAAAGGTAATGGCTTTTATTTTTTGGAATGCGAAAGGTATTTTTTTCGTTGATTATCTTCCAGAATGTCAAACCATTATAGAAGCATATTACGAACGTCAAATTAAAGTAAAGAATGAAAGACGTGCTTGTTTGGCCAAGAAAAAAATCATTTTTCTTTGCCAAGCCTTAATCTATATCAAAAATTAACGTATTAGGATTCGATATGTTGATGTACGCATCCTATTGACCGAATTTAACGCCATCGGATTTCCACCTTTTTCCTAGACTAACAAACTACGTTATGGGTCCGACGTTTTTACAGACAGTGGTGTTAAAGCCGCTGTATGTGCTTATTTTAAAGAATTTAAAGTTCTGAATTTACGTTTACGATTAGGTTAGAAATAATCCTAGTTCCAAACCGAAAAATTATTTTCTTTATTTTCATTTTATGGATCGTCTAGCCTCTATATTATTTGATTCTAAACCTATTATTCAGTTAAGTTAAAGAATATAATTATATCTACGTACAACAAATCTGTACTCCTTTCTAGGTAACTACCATTAAAACGAAACCTGAGAAGCTTTATAAATCTTTGCTGAACCAACTCCAGGTGCCTTCTGTATGTCAAATAGGCAGGATTCCAAATTATGAAAGAAAATTCTAAAGATCTTACAACAGCATTAAAGACAATATATTAAAAAGTTTCTACAATTACATAATACAAATACAGATGAATTTTAAGGACGACAACTATGTCGTTGATATGGGGTGTAAAGATATAAAACACCCAAGTTTTTGATTAAATCAAGACGATCTAAGCTCAGTTAATGCGATGATATCGAAAATAGGATCAAAGCTGAAATAAAAGATAAACATCTGTGGTTATGTGTTTATGAAACGACAGATTAAAAAATCTATTGTACATATTATAATACGTGTCCTAGAACTTACGAAACTGACATTTCCAATCCTATTTGTAGCAAAAGATCGAAAATTGTATTGGCGAAGCAATTACGAGGGTAATGCTGAATACGCTATAAAAATATCAGTTTTCAACTACTCAATTGTTGATGTTCATTGACGGTGGTGCCGCGACAACGTGTTCTGTAGGTCATTCTCTTAAAAGAGACTTTACTTGTGACGTGTAAAATTCATGGTATAGATATGGTGGCACAAATTATTCGAGAATTTATTCCAAAGGTGGCTGCATTAATGGCAAATACTAAAAAAGTGCTCTTGAAATCCCCCAAACGAACTCGAGCATTTCATCAACAATGCCTATATATAAAAAAATCATCATCATCCTATACGTTTAGGAGCATGGTTAAAAGCGTTTCTTTGTTACTCTCTGTGTTTTGAACAAATTAAATCTCTGATTCTACAACTCAATCCGTAGATGTCGAACAGTCTTTCTCAAAATATGACAACATCTTTATGTGCAGAATACGAGGTGCTGCAAACTTTTTTCTAATCTCATAAAATTTATGCTGCGTAATAATAGTTGTAAATAAGGTAAGTGTTTCACATATATTACACATTCAAGGTAGGTCGACAGTATTCGCTCCATTCAATCAGCTATATGCTATATGTTTGTTGGTATATGCGTACTTATTACAACGTATCCTATTCTATCGCACTGACAAAAACTGACCGCTCCAATCATCACTGTCAACAAAAACTTAGCAAAACCATACGACAAGATCATGTATTTTTAACAGATATTGGTGGTTTTAGTATATGTCGTTAAAGTTCCTGAAAGATATACTTGGCGTTGTAAAATATCAAGACATTTCGCAAATCTGTATACTTAATATATTCAGTTAAATTGACTATGAAGTTACCAGTTGTAAATGCAGGAAGTCTTTTAGGAAACAACACTAAGGAGATTTTCGAATCTACTGCAAAGTCATTAAAAGTACTCCCATAGCATTAAATACTAGCTCTGTAGATAAATTGTTTACCAGACTATTAGAAATACTGCACCACATCTTTAGATGGTGTATACTGGTGTGTATTTGGTTTAGAGATTTACTGTGGACCCAGGTGCGACGTTGTGATTAATAGTCTGTTGATAATAACAATTTAGTTGTCGAAATATGTGTATAGAGAATTTGTCTTTTTTATTAAATTAGTACTACGTCATGGAGGAAATTATTTCAAACATTTTATATTAGGCTGCACACAGATTTGGCATATGTAAAATCTATGTATGAGGAAGTGCATCGACTTATGTAATTACGAGGGAAGAGAGAAAATTTCAGACTACTTGAGGTGGAAGTAAAACCTATTCCACTATGTCCTTTTCAAATCTATTGTGGTCCTCATGCTTCTCTGAAATATATTGGCTTCTTTCCACATGTCCGTTGAAATTGCCGAACCACTATGAATACTTTTATCACGTAGTGATCAATAGTGGAATTATATACAAAAAATAGAATCAATCTGAAATTTAAATTTAATTTTGCTTGCTTCCTCGCCTTTTCTATGTGCCAGTTATTTTATTGGCTCTTCGCAAATTAAAAAGTTGAATTAATTTAAGAAATCCAAATTACATTCGAAAAAGCAATTTTCTATTTCCGACAGGATGAATGCGTGCCAAACCTGCGTTTCTCATCTCATATTCACAGCTAACCCATTCAGATTGGAAGATGATAAAAGAAAAAACGAAAGAAAAAGGGTCCGTAATAGGCAATCACTTAACCGTCGAATCAATCCGCCAAATGGCGAAATTAAAACATTGATCTGTCAGTGGATACGCACTGAATTATTCGCGTAATTTAAATTCCAGCGCGGCAGAGAGAGAGCGAGATAGGAAACTCTTTAGCAGGCGTTGCTTCAGATATCCTTGTTCACTCTGTTTCATGCTATCCACGATGGTAAATATTGAAATGTCGGAACGAATTTAGAAGAATATTATTTCGAATTAGCCGCAGTTTACATTTCGCCCCACTCCGTCACCCGTTTCCGTCTAGCCCCGAGTCGAAAATTTTATTCCGGATAGCTCACTATAACCACTCAAGATATTAATTTAAATACAAATTGAAACGACAGTAATTTACGCCAACTTTTTACCTTCTGTTCGTCTCTGCTGCGGTAAATAATATGGCTTAAACGGTGGGGATGAAATGTTTTTCTTTCGGAATAAATTATGTGATCCTCCTCGCGAGATAATTGAATATATAGATCACTGGATATCAACTTTAATAACTGGATTAAATGTTCTGCATTTTCAGAAAAAGTCAGGTTATTTTCATTATTTTCTTTAATTCTTATTTTCCATTAAAATGTGTGAATAATAAATAATATTCCTTTAAACTTTTCAAAAGTCATCGAGTTAAGAAATTACATTTCTGGATTACATGTCCTATGTAATTTTAACGACTATAAAGATACATTTAAGTTCTAAAGTAAATACGAAAATGATCTTATTCTGATAGTTACCCATACTAATCTCCACTACCTTAAACATACTTTGGTTGTTTCGTTATTTCAGAAAGGTGATCTTAATCATTCGGAAAATTACAGACGGGTTAGCCTTTTGACCGGCTTTTCAAAATTATTCGAGATCAAGAAACTTTATTTCCAAACATGGTTTGATGAATTAATTTCAACTTGGTGTTGCCAAGAGCAAAAGTATAGAAACTGCTTTATATTATTTTACCGAAGAAGACCTAAATTCTTTAGATGGGAAAAGAATACGGTGTAGTTGCTTGCTAGATCTATCTAAAACTTTAGACACTATAGATTATAAACTACTCTTAAGCAAACTTAAACGCTATGGTATAAGAGGTAATTCCCCTCCTCTCTTGGTTCGAATCGTATCTCATTAATACATCGCATTCTGTGTGCTTAATTGTCAATGGTGATTATAGAAATCGTTTTATATTATTTTACTGAAGAAGGCCTAAATACTTTAGATGGGAAAAGAATACCGCTTAGTTGCTTGCTAGATCTACCTAAAGCGTTCGACACTATAGATTATAAATTACACTTAAGCAAACTTGAACACTATGGTATTTATACGAGGTAATTCCCCCTACTCTGTTGGTTCGAATCGTATCTCATTAATATATCACATTCCGTGTCTTTAAATGACAATGGTGATTGTAGAAACCGTTTTATATTATTTTAGCGAAGAAGACCTAAATGCTTTAGATGATAGAAGAATACCGTTTAGTTGCTTGCTAGATCTACCTAAAGCGTTCGACACTATAGATTATAAATTACACTGAAGCAAACTTGAACGCTATGGTATAAGAGGTAACTCCCCTCCTCTGTTGGTTCGAATCGTATCTCATTAATATATCACATTCCGTGTGTTCAAATGTCAATGGTGATAATATTTATTCAGAAGAGGTAATGACCGCTAGATATGTTTCGCAGGGTAGTATTCTCAGTCCCATTTTAGTTCTTTATATTTTAATGACATTCAATGCCTATAACGAACTCAATAAACAATACCGCACAATTAATCATGCTAGCGACACTACGCTTTTAGTCACCTGTAATTCTTTAAATCAGGTCATTGAAAGTACTGACTCTGTAATGGGAATAGTTTAAAACTTGAACATAAACAAGCCGAAGACAAATATAACGGGTGGATCATTTAAAAGTTTAAATTTAAAAATGTAATAAAACAAAACCCAAAACCCATTCGATCGGACCAATTTTCGAGCACTTTTTCGAGTGTATGGAGTCGTATCTCAGCAATGGCATCACGAATGTTGGCCTTCAAATTCTCAATTGTCTCTGGTTTATCGGCATAACACTTTTCTTTAACGGCGCCCCGTAGAAAATAGTCCAACGGTGTCAAATCACAGCTTCTTGGCGGCCAATTGACATCACTATTTCGATGCAATAAATCGATTGTGGCATGAGATGTGTGGCAAGTTGCGCCATCCTCTTGAAACCACACATCGTTCACATCAATACCATGAAGGTGTTGGGTGTCTTCATTGACCGAAATGGTTGCGCCGTCCTCATTTTTAAAGAAATATGGGGCACTGATGCCTCCGCTCCACAAGCCGCACCAAACAGTCACTCGTAATTGGTGCATTGGCTTCTGTAAGACCACGTGTGGGTTTTCTGAGCCCAAAATACGGCAATTTTGCTTGCTAACGTACCCATTAAGATGAAAATGAGCTTCATCCGAAAAGATGATTTTTTTGACAAAATCGACATCATCGTACAGTATCTCGTTGGCCCATCTAGCGAAGCGAAAACGAAGCGGATGATCATGCGGCTTCAACTCTTGAACCAATTGAACTTTGTAAGGCGTCATATCGAGATCTTTTCGCAAAATTTGACGTAAACTGGTGCGTGAAATGTTCAATTCTTGAGAACGATGACGCGTTAATGTTGATGGATTCTCACGCACACTCTCACGCAGCCACAGCTTCGATATTTTCGGGTGTACGCATTGTACGAGCACGCTCACGTCTTGGCGCATTAGCAATGAAACTAGTTTCACGCACTTTAGCAATAAACTTGCGTATACCAGGCACTGTTGGTCTGCGACCAAATTTTGTACGGCATTTTCGTGCAATTTCCGACAATTATCTTTGTTTTGGAAATAAATTTCCAATAAATCTCAACGTTGATCAAACGTAAATCGATTCATTTCGTTCAGTGGAGATAATATACTGGATTTTGTGACAGAATAGAATGACATAAGTAATGCCAGATTCGAAATAACTGGTGGTTCAAATTTAAACCGGTAGATGGTCCACCCTTTAATATCGTGGCTAATAAAAAAAAACGGAAAGGCCAAGAAAAATAAAAGATTAGCATCTATTTTCGTGATTGACATCTTGGCGAAATAGGACTATATTTTTTAAACATTAGCAGAAGATCTTTGTAGATCAACAGGAGTTTCTACGCATTCTTCTACCGTTCGGCACCATCTAATTAAACAGGGTCGCGTTGCAGAAAGGAAACTATTATTGCACAGGTGTAATGAACAGAAACGGTTGGAATATGTACGAATTCATTCCCATACTGGACGAATAGCGACGCGCGCTTTGCAGATGAGTTCAAATTTAAAATATTCAGATCCAAAAGGATACAGTATGTTCACAAAAGTCTTTGAAAAGCACATAACCCATCGTGTACACCATCAACGATAAAACTTTGAGTCCCATTGAGGACCATTAATTAAAATTATTGTAAAATTAACTTCAGCGAAGTATTTATCAATTATGCAGCAATATGCTATAATTAATTAGGAACGATACGAAGCATACCGCTAGGATCCATAAAAATTATTTAAATGAAATTGAGCAACATGTTACAGAAGCTTTAGTCTGGCCTCCACGAAGTCCAGATTTATATATTATCGAACACGTATAGGATCATTTAGATCTTGCGAGACAAAAAAGTTCGTTAACTGATACCAATACACTTGTTGATATCCGTTTGGAATAATGGAATATTCTGCAAGAATTTTTATCAAAATTGTTTGATAATTCACCCAAACGCGTGAGAAAAAACTTGCTAAAGATGGTCGTACTAAGTACTGGTATTATTATTTTCATTATTATTTTTCAATTGCATCCAATTATTTTTGTTGTATTATTAATATTAAAGAAATTTACTAGATACAAGAAAGTTTTTTGCTTATTTTTTCAAATGACAGCGATAAATTTGTATGGTGGATACGTAATTATGAAAACTACTGTATATTGTTTTACTGAATGAGCTTTGTTTCTAATTTTAAAAATTCCAAGCATTTTCATAAGAAAAATTCCTTATAATCAGTCCTTAACAAGGACTAAAAATATAACAGTGTCGACAGTTTTAATGCTAACGATAGCACCAATGTCTTCTAACTGAATGTATCTATTTATCAAAGTCTACACTTTCCTCAATATCGTTGTCAGTTATTAAAGTTAAGGACGGGGTTGGCAGCGCAGAGAATGGTATAAATCCACTTCCAGACGATTAATTGATCCTTCCTAGCGAATTAAAACATCAAAACATGTTTTTTCTCTTTCTATTCTATAACGGTTCCGTTCCTGATGATCGGACTGAATTAATTTTATCTTCATTGGCGTTAAATAAATTGATTATTCTTTCCTTTCACGTTAAATGAGATATTGTTCCGGGTGATTTATAGCTACTTTATACAACTAAAAAGCGTAAATGTATATAAAATGCTAATAATTTTTTATAAAGGGATATTGAATATTGATATATAACTAATACAGGGCGTAGAAATAATATGTTAAAGACTTATTTTGTAATGTACTGCTTACGAATGCAAGTTATGTGTCCACCATTATTAACTTTTCTATTATTTAAATTATGAAGCTGGTTATATTAGCAATTTGGTGTTTTTGTGGTTTTCTCGATTGAGGTAGTGAAAACAGAAAAACAATTTAACGTTTCACGTCTAAGATATTCATAAAATTACTTTTTTAATAAAACACCGTAAATCTTTACCTATTCTGGAAAAAATTAATATTCAGAAAAAAAAACTTATTAAATATATTACTACTATAAAGCTACAAACAAATAAAATACACTCCGATTATTGCCGATGTGTATGAATATTTTGTAGTAATGATTAAAGTTTAAATCAGGAATGTTTTCCGATCGCGTGATCACTGTCATATGAAATAAGATGTCAACAGGAAGTAAGTATGTCAAATTAAGTACTATATTTATATTGCTGTCAAATGCGGTAATGTACTATATACCTAACCTGTATATCAGTAAATGACAAATGCAATAGCTACCTACATAGACTACCTAAGTGTAAACCTACAAGAATGGCTATGAACATTGCGTTTTTCTGCACTTTGACGGTGACTGTTGATGCCCTGTTGATGAAAAAACACTACCTGGTGGAGATTTATATCACACATTTTAGACATTTCATTCGTCTTTCGAGAAATTAAACCAATCAGTATACGGATGAATTGTTACAGCATCGCGATAGACTATCAGACAAATATTCACAGGCACAAGTACTAAAGTAAACAAGTCTTCTATGATTGAAAACACAATAACTTAACTAAACGCTTCAATATACTAACCCATATTGCGTACAAACTCTCCTTTAGTAAATAACGAAATAACAATTGTGAAGAAATCGATTGCCAGAGTAGAATTATTTAAGAATATTGTCACAGAAACTGCTTTCCTTTCATTTAACAACACATTTTCAGAACTTTGTAATGAAAGTAAAAATAGAATAATATTAAATATGGAAACAATATTGTTACAGAATTGAAAGTAGTCACTTACTTATGTACATATATGTATGTGTAAATGTAGAAAGTATTTCAAATTTGAAATATACATATTTGGAAAAATAATTTGAAGGAGACAATAAATGCATATGTTACGAAATGTGATAGTAATACAGGATTAAATCATTTTATTAGCTACCCATTTGACATTCTAATCTATTTTTATGTTAATTTTAACGTTTTATTGTAAACGAGGTTACGACTCTTGCTTTATTAAAAACTTAATGTTGCTGTAATGGCACGCGGAATGACCGTTATTAAAACTATATTTCTTGTTTAAAGACATTATTAACTAACTTTAGCTGGAGTCGTAAACTTTCATTACAAATACAAAGCAGAAGAAATTCGCATCGCTTTAAAACGTGAACGGGCAGTAGACAATGACGATTTCTACAAATTAAAAATGCGGACAAAATGTCTAATGTTCATTCATGATTTTGAAGTGTCTCCATTGCGAGAAAATGAAGTGACACAGTTTCAACTTTATCTGTGACGATATCGTAAGAACAAAGGTTTTGTTTAGATTTAACTTAATTTACCGTTGAATGACTTAAGTTACCCGTGAAACATTTCGGGGATGAGACTATTTAAATAGGCTGTTTGCGTTGAGTAATAATCCTGAATTGCGAAGAGAATTCCGGTTGTCTTTAATGTAGTTGCCATTTACATGAATTGTAATGACATATCATTGTCAGAATTTCACCGATTTCATTTTCTGCCCTTGCCTTGTAATAATAGAAATTCAAACATGAAACAGTGGTGTTTCGAATGTTACTATTAACGCTTTAGCTTAATGTAAATATTAAATATTTGTAAGTTCTAATTTATTGATTTTAATTATTTATAATACTTGTTTTATTACACATCGAAAATGATTATCTTATATTTACATGATTTGAATATTTAAAGTGTTAAGTGTTATATTGGCTACACATTACCAAATATATTATTAAGTAAATATACAGTCATATAAGTAAGTGTACGTACACCCCGTGATGTTGAATATCGTCAAATGTGAACATCTGGCAATGATAAAACATATTTACTTCAATTTAACAACGTCAAAAACATTAGAAATCTCTAATAACAATACGGAAACTGTTATTACAACTACATAATAATTTGCTGAATATCTAACATCGAATGTCACAATAGTTTTCGTACACTTCATTTTTGTAAGATATTTCTATATTGCTGGCTATAAATTTTAAACGAATTCGGTAAACCCTTTTTATAGTATCACGTATTTGTGAAAAATAAGCATTTGATGGTTTTACAAAGATGAATTGTAAAAGTAAACACATCTGGTAATACGTCCGAGTTAACTACTCTACACAAAGGAAGTTTTCCACTTCCTTTAGCCAAACAGCCAAATTTATAGAAAAGGCATATTATACAGTGCAGATTGAAAAAAATATATTCAAATTGCTGAACTATTAAAACGTGCCAAGAAGTAGGCGTTTAAATGAGCGCGATCAAAGAAGTTTTACAAGTGCGATTAAAATTCATGGACAAGTGTACAGATGTAATTTAATACTGTAAAGAAGGTACATTAAGAAAACAATGTCGGTTATAAAAGGCCTTTTACACGATACTCTTCTGCTATAACCAGTTTTTCTTGAAACTTCCTTTACATTTTCTTAATGTACATTCTTTCCGGAATCAAATTCCATCTGTACGGCATCCTTACTGGACTTTGCATGAACTTTAACTAATTGCACTTGGTTCTCTGATCGAGCTCATTTAGAATCCTTGGACGACTATTTTTCCTTAAAATTTCAACAGTTCAGAAATATATTTCTTTCAATTTGCACTGCAGAAAACACATTTTCGGTCAATTTGACTATTTGACCCAAGGGTTGTTTTCCTTTGCGTAGTACTGTTAACTCGTGCATATTACCAAACATGTGTTTACTCTTACAAGTCATCTTTGTGAAAGCATCAAATGCACTATGAAGAGAATTTACTGAATTCGTTCTAAATTTATAGCTTACGAAAGAGAAATATCTTACAAAAATGAAGTATACGAAAACTTTTGTGACATTCATTGTTCAAAAATTTGCAAATTCCATGTAGTTGTAAATAATAACAGTTTTCGTGTTGCTATTATGAGTTTTTAGAGCTTTCTAACACTATTAAGTTGAAGTAAATATCCTTTATCATAGCCAGATGTTCACGTTCGATGATATTCAACATTCCCGGAATGTACAAACACTTTTGAAACTGATAGTACGTAATTATTGTTACTGTTTCGTTTAAAAATAGACCAGTACAGATAAGGCTAATTGACACCATTTGCTAGACGTATTGGAGGTAATGCTGTATTTTTCCTGAAAATCTTAAGGTAAACATGAGGACTCATGGTCTATTCAAAAAAATATTTTCGTGATGGTTATATACTTCCGGTCAAAACGGAAGTCGCTACCAATTTGTTTATTTAAAACAGAAGAATGTAATGGTTATTACATATGAATTCTACATGATTAACTTATTTTTATATTAAAATTCGACAATTTTAGAAAGATTTGAGTTTTCTGAAAAGTAATTAATTTTATCTTATCGTTATTATTAGTATTTGCTATAGCTACTTTGCCACCGAAAATGATGATATTTGCACCATAAGTAGAAGACAGAATATTTACCCTAATGCTTTTATTGTAGGCAAATCTTATACAAGATGTTCATAAAGTAGCGTCGAGGAGCTGCAATTATTTAGACCACCAAAACTTTTTTCAAATACAATGTCACATATTTTTTTTCGTATTCGAATCAAAATTTTTTTGTTGATTTGGTTAGAATGAGACACAAATTACAATGTTGATAAGAAGCTATAGAAATGATATCTAGCAGAAATTAAGCAAAGACGTGGACGAATACGTCTACATATTAGATATTTCCTAAATTCAATTTTTAGACACCAAGGTAGTCTTTGTATTCTCAATATTGCTTTCCAAACTGACGCTGTATTCCTTCCTATTGTTCTAATTAATGTTTTCTTCTACTAATAATGTCAATTTAAATTGGTAGTATGCAAGACATTACCGTAACCTTTATTTCAGGTGCCTCTGAATTTCCTGGTTTCCTTCAAAAATTAGATTATGATCAGAAGAATATATTTACTTATTCTATACATAACTCATTTCAGTGATACAAAATACTCAGTCTATACTCTACATCAAAAGTGGTTTCTTTTCGACTGTCAGTTGGCGAGATAGAGGATAAGATAGGTATCATATCCTTTAATAGGGTTAAAATATATCTTACTTATAGCTACAGCTCTTACTTATGTCCAGTGCAAGTTATACTATTGCAGATATTTTAGGTGACATTACGACTGGGGCAATAATTTACTGAACCTAAAGAAGAAAGAAACTTAGAAGCTTCTGGGGTTTGAATAAAAGACAAAAATAAGCCATCCAATAAACTAAAAGAAAATATGAACAAAAACTAACATCTATATTGTAGTCAAAGCTTAACCCAAGAGGCATATTTCGAAGCAATTGGTGGATATCCAATGCTACTCATACTAACAAAATATCGTATGCAAGACATTAGTCAGAAAAGCAGGAGGCAGAGGTATCATGCAAATACACAAATACAATACAATACATAAATACTTAATCCAAAGAAACACTCTCCTAAAATAAGAGAACCTACAAAAAAGAAATCAAAAAATAACCACACAACAAAAAATAGGAAAATGGTAGAATGTGTCCCAGATATAGAAATATGATCAATGTCATAGTGAAATTTAATAACTTGGTAACAGTTAGTACAAAGCAGGATATAGCATTTTTCTGTATTTGGAAGTATAATGTTTGCAGAACACCTTTTTTGAATAATATTCAAGTTGGTTTGTAGACAAGGCATATTGTAGCAGAAATCTTCAAATAATTCTGACCCGGTAGAATATCTATGTTTATTCTTGAGAAACAGACTTATGGTCTCATTTTCAAGCTGAATTAGTAAGCTGAAGCGAAATATTTGTCAAAATCTAAACTCAGATCAGCATTAAAATTTATATTTGTTAGAAGTAACCAAAAATTGCAAGGAGGATCCGAACAAATCCAAAGAAACGTCTGAAATTAGACAGTAACTAATGAATGTAGGATTTAACAATCTTCATATTTACTTAATACGAAAAGTTATAGGGGAAGAAAATTTACACGAAAAAAATCTTCCTCCAAAGCACACGTAATATTAATTGAAATTAGACGAAAATATTGCAGATTATTATGGGGGAGGCGCATCTCTTCCTGAAACTTAAACAGAATACGTGTACGAGCTTAGCGATTACTGTGGAAGGGGATAGCTAATCAAGATTTCCCTTACTGGAAGCACAAGGAAGAGGAATGTACATATTTAATAAGAACAAACTTTAGATCACCTATCTACTTAACAGTTGAGTGTATGATTCAGCTCATATTGTTATGTTCAATATGAATATGCAAAATAATATGTGTGTCTGTGTAACTACGTGACTTCTGTGTGCATATTTAATCCTTTTTTAATACATTCATTTTCTGTCGTGTACAATTTAATGATAAATATTGGAAATTAGATAATATACTTTATATAATGAATAGACTTTGAATGTATGTTAGAGAATTCGAATAAGAAACAAGGCTATGAGAACTAATCAATACCAATTACTTAGTAGAACAACAAAAACTAATAAGGGTAGCGTAGAAAATGTGCCTTGTATACAGTTGTTAAAAAACTAAGAATAGGCGCTGACGTTAATTAAGTTATAGACCTCAATTAAATAGCTTAATTAATGACCAACACTCTTGTCTGACTTAAAATCTTCAAAAGCAATATACACATACTCACATGTCAGAAAAACGGAATCACCCAATAAAAGTAAATATTTTTAATTTTATTTAAAAATTTTATTAATTTGTTTACAGTGTTAATAATACATAATTAAACTTTCATTTTGTAGCCTTTATGGAGAAAATTTAATTACGATTTGATACTCCACGTAAACAAGCACATTAGGCCATTTGTCCGGATACGCTTCTAATAAGATGTTCTATGGTCTCCTGTGGAAGATCATTTCGAGCAATTTGCAACACGTAGTTATAAGTTCATTGGAAGGTTAGAAAACATATCAATCCTTGGATCTATATCTCAGGCATGTCTTGTAGGACTGATGTCCACGCCGATCAATTTAGAATATTGATGTTTACTTCTTGTAGGAATCGTAATGCAGCAACTGTAATATGAGAACGGAAATTGTCTTGCTGAGATGTGGCATTATTTAGCCTTGGGTATATATGGTAAAATGAACCGTTTCAGAACTTCGTAAATGTACATCTGAGCATTTAAATGACCTCGAAGGAATGTTGAAGAAGTTCTTACTCTTATATTAATTTTACCTCAAACCATTAATCCTTCTTCCATGTTCTACGGAATAATTTAAAAACAACTCTCTTCTTCGACGTTGCACTCGTGTACGAGTCTCATGGACCCACAAACAAAAACGGGATTCGTTTGAAAAAAACTGTATTATTCCATACTTCATCCTAATCTGCCCTTGGATTACATCATTCTAACCTAAGACACAATGACGAGTCGCAAGGGGCAGTGTTGGTCTTGGATAATAGAAAAGCAACCGAAGCAAAGGAATACGGATAATAATACACGAATCTTGAGAGATATAATGTTGATCTCTAGGGACAAGCAATCTTATTCTTCTATCTTCCTATTCGACGGTTTTTTTAGATCATTTCTATGTTATTTAACCTCTTGAGACCAATCTCTCCAACAACGAGTGACTGTAGTAATATTCTTTACACCGGACCCCTTTCAAAACCACTTAGCTAGCGATAATTTGGTTGTTTTTGGACTCTTAAAGTTTTAATTAATTGACAAATATTTGTACAATTGAATAATCTTCTTCAGTGCTGAGGAAAAGTAATTAACACTGCTTCCCACTTTCAGAGAGGAGTGGTTAGTACAAAGCAATGAAACACTTTACACACACCAAATACACACTGTCGCCCCACGACCAGGGCAAATCGAAATGACTTACGACCTTGGACAACCACCACAAAAAGAAAATAATCCAAAGTAAGATAAGAAAAGCGAATCTTTTCGTTAGATTTCGGCAAAAGCGACACAAGAATTTATTTAGAATTTATTATTCTCAACATAGTAAATATTTGCATATTTCCTTTTAATATTCTTATGCCCTTTTTATTGGCTGATTTGTTTGTTGGTAACTACAAACAACGCTAAAAAACTTTTTAATAAGCGTCGGTTATAATTACTTATCGTCAAGTATAGAGCATATAGGTAAGGTAGATAATAACATTGCCAATGAAAGGTAATTAAATGTCACTCTTCCGTATAACCAGCTTCTTTTTGTGTTTTCTTAATGTACTTTTTACCAGTATCAAATTCCATCTGTACTGATACCTTCAGTGCACCTATCCATGAATTTTAACTCATTGCCCTTGAAACAGTTCCCTGACAGCGCTCATTTAGAACCTTTGAACGATTATTTATCTACAATATCAACAGTTAAGGGTATTTTCAATATATTTTTTTTCAATTCCGCACAGCAGAACACGTTTTTTCAACAAATTTGGCTTTTAGCCTACGGGATTTTTTTTCTTGTGTACTGTTTTTTAGCTCGCCAGACACGTGTTTACTTTTACAATTCATCTATCAAGCGTGTATGATCAGGTACAAATCAGGCGGAGTAAGGATACGTAGGATTCCAATATCTATGAACTATTATATTTGATAGAAAGCATGACAAACTTCGTTAACATCATTAAATCGCTCGATGAACAATACTACAGCGAGCGTTGTAGAAATCCATTAAATTAGCATTTCTAAAATTAATATAAGTAATGATCATGGCCCCCGCTGGTTGGACAATGAATGAGGAAGGATATTTGGATGTCCAGTCAGTGGCATCGTAATACCCAACCTATCGAAATATTAAAATTATTATAAAATTAACCTGCAAATGTCTTTAACAACAAAACTCAAACAGTTCTCGTCAGTGTCTAAATATAACTTCTATTATGTAGAACACAACTATTTTTAATTACTCAATTATTCCAACTACACGCTCGTGGTACAAAATCACTTTCAACATTGACGAAACCGATACATATGAGAGTTAAATGATTTTTTATCATGTCACAGTAATGTTACACCCCGTAGAGTAATCACTTTTAATTGCAAAACAAAATTCTCCCTATCCCGTCACATGCCATCGACGGGACGGATGTTTTGAAGTCAATTAGAACTGTACAATAACCGTCGAATTTTGCGTTAACAATATCGGCCTGTCAATCCCGTCAGTGACAGACACGCTGAAGTACCGTTCGACGACCGTTCAAATAAAATGCGTCACAGATATATGTATGTATGTACCTCCGTAGAGAAGAACATGATTCAACACGCGAGATTCGTTTCCAAGCACTCTACACGAGGAATAATCGATTAAATGCCGGTATGTAAAACCCGAATGAATGTGTCAATTCAAGCATTACGTATTACGGATGGCTCCAAACAAATATTTTTTTTGACATTTTTCAAATAAGTTTAGGAAAAACAAATTTGCAGAAATTCGATGGGAGTAGCAAAATGTCAATAAAACAGAATTTTATTACAACTGATATGTTTCGGATAAATAAATATAAGAATAGGAACTCAAAAAGCAAACTTAGCGAGCTTTAAATTGTATTCATTAATTAATTTAATAAAATGAAACTAAGCAACTTAATATATTTCTTAAGCGGAGAATTTCACTTTTAA
The DNA here is from genome assembly GCA_031893035.1 of Dermolepida albohirtum. Classification (NCBI taxonomy): domain Eukaryota; kingdom Metazoa; phylum Arthropoda; class Insecta; order Coleoptera; family Scarabaeidae; genus Dermolepida; species Dermolepida albohirtum. Next base: position 370,483 of record JAVIWB010003101.1, read on the forward strand.
GCTCAAGAATGTAGATAAACGTCGGGTCGATTTATTTCATAAACGGGGTAAAATAAATGCCTTACACCCAAGTGCCAAGCCGACTTAATGGGAAAGGAGACAGAAAATAAAACAAACGAGTTAGCGCATTAAGTTTTCATTATTTTTAAACATATTCACCTTCAACTTCTGGACATGTGGGCCGACGATAGTGAAGTGTCATCCCATTTTCATAATTGTCTTTCTCCTGGAGCTAATGAAGTTTCAACGTATTTGTCAGAAGAATTTAATCTTATCATCAGGATGTTTCCAGGGCGAATAAAATCTGAGCAAAATAAAACCTTTTTGTAAGAGTATAAAGAAGAAAAACGCCGATAAGTATTATAGTTTCACTAATATATTTGAAACAATGCTTGCTGATTTTAACTTAATAGTACTGCCCATTTGAAATTGTATACAGATTATACATTTTGAATAGGCAAATTTTTCAAGAATTGACTGCCTTGTGACTAATGTATATGAACCTAATATATTTGGCAGAAATGATTTGTGAAGTTCAATTTTGTATGGAAGATTGTCATAAGGGAATTAATTCTTTCGGTAACAAAAGACACCTTAACAGCTGGAAAAAGAAACACGACGGAAGTTAATATTTGAATATAAGGCAAGTGAAAAAGCTAGTCTTTCCATGCAGTGGCTCAATTCTCTTTACTCTCTTATAAGCTTAAATGGCAAAGTGTGCAATAATTAATTCCTCCAACGGAGTAAGGAATAATGCTCCTTTACTGGAAAATTATGCTTTAATTTCCCTAAATTAGGAGAGGACTGACCACAAATATTCAAAAGATAATGCTTCTATACAATAATCCGCATTGCAAGCTTTCACTAAGCAGGTCTGTAAGCGAAAGTCTGTGTACGTGTAAGATCTTTTTCTAATGTTCGATGAATGAAAAAGCTTGTATATAAAAACAAAAACGCTGTACGATTATAAATGCGACTGATTTAGTGTAAACGTTATGAGTACGTAACACAATATGTTTCAGATGCCCTGGAGGAATGTTTACAATGTCCTAACATACATATGTCCTAGCAATATAATTTTTCGAATGTAAAGGCACCGGATCACACGGATTTCGTACTTCGAGTGTAAAGTGCCACAAGTCCGTTCCGGAAAAGCTAGTTTTCATAGTATACACAGTGAAAATAAGCGAATAGACAAATTTGAAGTAGCTGATCAATTGCAATAAGGCAAAGTTATGTTATGGTACACCTCGAGATGTAATGATGCAGAGTTACGTGACGCTACACCTCGAGTTCTCGTGACGAGAGAGATAAAGTTTCTATTAGAATTATGTCTTAATTAAAGAATTATGTAGCAACGGCAACAATTAAGAACAAAATATTAATTTTTAAATAGAATTGAATCGAATCGAATTAAAAATAATAGAAATACGAATACATATTCGTAGTGACATCATGACTAACTTAAATAATCCGTGCGAGTAATTATTCTCGAATTGAAGGCGTAGCCAGATAGGGTATTATTTGTGAACGGTCATAGAAAGTAATCATTTAGTGCTGGATCAGGAGATCACGCTGACCAATTAACTTTCCGTGTAAACTCTCTTCGCATATGTATGTTTAAATGTAGATTTTTAGGTGATCAATGTCGAGATATTGCACGATTATGGTGCCCATACACGTAAAATGTTTTTTCGTCGGTAAATAGAATATTATTAAAAAAAATTTCTTATTATGATATTTTTTAATCATTACTTCACCAAATGGCATACGACGATAATAATCATCTGGAGTAAGTTCCTGTGTTGTTGGTATTTTACAAGACTGATATCTATTAATTTTTTCATACTTTTTTACTATTGTGACACTATTAAATTCACAAGAAATTTGTCGGGATGACATAGTAAAATTTAATTCAATTAAAGCACAAGTCTGATCTGAGAAACGAAGAATATGAATCGTTAAGGTCATACAACTTTCAATATGTAGAACCTGTTTTCCAATATGTTGTGACTATACCTAATGTATTAGACTTACATCTATGAACTCTTTATTATTCCCGTCTTACAGCTATTCTTACTACTATGAACTCTATATTGCCCTCGTGTTTCAGTGACATACATCCCGAAAATGTTACTTTTCAACCGGTATATTAATAATTTACCATCTCTAAGTCAATATGCTAATGACGTAAAAATATACACAAAAATTAAATCGTTTCATAATTGTGAAAGACTTCTGGATGATTTGATCAGTGTAATTGGTGAGCAATTAATAACATAGAAATAAATATTAAGAAGTGCAAAACGGCGTCAATTTCTAGAAACGTGACTATAATTATAATATAAGTGGTAGGCAAGTAGTTAACTGGAGAAGATGGAACTGTTTAAATAACTTAGCACTTAAGTTGTCAGCGATATTCTAGAAGCGTCTACATGATAGAGTTTTCAGTTTACGTCTATTCATTCATTTCAAGTTTGTCTCTTATAAACTGAGTGTGTGGTTAAATCTTAGCCTTTGCGATTATTTCGCGATTTAGATCATTACGGGCCTTGTGAGACTGAGTTAGTTTTATTTTGGCGATTACCATTTTTATTGCGCAAATTATAAGTGGATTTTAGGTTAACTGAATTTGAGATCATCACGATCACATATTGACCCGCTCGATATCTGACGTAGGTTATTATTCTTCTGCCGCTATTGTTCTTTTTTTTTTAGTCTTATTTTAAGGCTTTCTGTAATTTAGTCTAATAACGAAAATATTTCCATTATTATTAGTAGAACTAGGTAGAACTATGTAATGTATATTTGTCGTTCTGCGTTGCCTATCTTGAACCCTAGAGAGCTTTACGAGCTAATTTATTGGATTATATATGGCTTTATATCTTAACGTAGGACAGTTCAATTAAACCTACCTAGACAGAAGATCCACCTTGATATCGACGGCTATTATTGTAGCAATCTAAGAGGCACCTTCCAACAGGTTGTGATTTCCTTAAATGTCAGTGATTCCATTATGCTATTGGTAGCCATTTCTAAGCAAATACTGATACTTTTTGAAACCAAGCTGTTCTAAATTTAACTCACTATAGATGAAATTCCATATACGTATATACATTGTACATCAACTTCATACATTCACAAAATTTATCCATCAATCATGACTTCATCATTTCACGAAATTTAGTTATTGTTTACTATTTCTTCCTTCGTTTTCGAAAGCCAAATAGACAAAATAACTAGAAGTAATGTAGAGTTTTTCCTATTTTATTTTGAATCTAAGTCGTCATCTTCAATAGAAAATAAACATTAGTATTGAGCGCGAGTCCACAGTAAAACTAAACAGAATAAACCACGTAATACTACAATATAATCGATGTCCACAAGTATTTGATCCACGCAAACACTGTTTGAGTCCATATTCAACACAATGCTTGTTTCCTACTTAAGATACCAATTTAGTTGACGAAATACATATATAGGGTACAAATATTAATGTTGTGAGGGTCATTTTTATCATTTTGATTATCACATACACGGTGCATACTATAGGTATACTTTAGTATATAAATAGAAAGCTATTTTAGAAAAAAATAATTTTTCAATGTTATTAATTACTATTACTACTTACGATTATAATGAAGAAACAGCTACCAATTTCGGATTAGGTCAAACTTACCTGAAACAAAAGACATAGATAAAAAAACTAAAACCAATTCATTTGTCAATTAAAGAAAATTAATACAAAATGTTTCTCGTTAAAATAATAAAAGAATAAATTATTTCTTAAACGTACCGTAATAAATTATTAAAAATTGGTGACACACGACAATGTTAAATCTAAACAGCAGAAGTAAAATATTATTGTGCTTATGATAAAATCATCATGTTATTTCTCTAGAGTAGAGCCGGCCAGCTGCAAGTGATTAAGCAGATATCATAGGCGGAAGACCGTCAGTCAATTATCGTTCGAGCCGAGCAAATACTTCATTGGTAGGAGCATGCTCGTTTTGTTTTTTTTACGGCTCAATTTTAACATGTCGCAATTATGAGCGTTGAAATGTGTTTCCAAGTAAAGAAATTTGTCAGTGAATTTCTAGATTTAATACATAATGGAGCTAAAACAATTTTTCAAGATCTTATGTTCTGGAATAAAATATAATTATGGTATCTTGTTGCATGTTATAGCTTCAAATATATAACACAAAATATCTACAGAGGTAATAGGACATTCAAAGTCAGTGTTTTTCAAATCCGAAAACATATTCACGAATTTTAAAAACAATATCAAAATATCCTTCAATCTCTACAGCCGATTCTTACACGCGTGGGAACACGGTTAAATAATAATATTACTTGCATCATTTTTAGCAAGTTAAGTTTGTAGTTTCAGTATTTGATCCCAAAATGCAATTGCCATCAAACGAATTCGAAACAAGTTCGAAAATGCTCAACTTGTAACAGATTTAGAAATCACTCGTAATAATTACAATGGACTAGTTGAAGCATTTGAAAAATTACATAATTATTCGCTGTCATCAATGAAATCAATGTTTATTGGACACTATAAATACAGCTACATACATTCAGCGACACCAGAAATGTTAGTGTTACTGCTAGAGTAGATAGTGTGATAAAGAAGGATTCAGATTTTACAAGACTTAAACAATTATTTTTTGATAGCGAGTCTACAAATCGGTTAAAGATTATTTTATTTATACAAGTATTTCATTATTAGATGCCGAACGGTTGTTCTCTGCATATAAAAACATTATTCCTCACGGTCAACAGGGTTACATGAAAATGTTATTAGAACATACCTGGTGTTGGAAATATTTGTGCATCTGCATACTGAAAATGTACTCTACATTAAACTCCTTGCACTTCATAGAGATGCATGCTGCTGATCAAAGACTCACGGTGATAACTCTACTTTGCTTCCAAAGTACAATGAAACACTTAGCACAGATTTGTACGTCCGCGAAATGCAAGGTTTTCCCGAAAGTTTGATGAGGAAGCGTTCTACACTTATAATAAGAGAAAAAGCGTGCATGACAATGCAAGACCGTGTACAGCAAAAAATTTTAGAGGTTATTAACTTTTTTGAGCTCTGCTTATATACTTATATAACCATGTTTGGGAGTTTGGCACAAATTTTTTCGTATCAAAACTAATTCAATGTAAGGGGGCACCAGTAAGCTGCCAGATAAATAGTAATAAATAATTGAAGAGAGTAATAAATATATTAGTATACACTTTGTTTTATTGATAACTAAATTTGTTTTATTATCATAAAATGGAAATTATTTGTTATTTAACCAAACATTTCCATGAAAAAATAACAAACTTGATTTGAAATGCAACTATACCTAATTGTACCTTTTAAATATGAATATATTCTAATACAAAGGCAACTAGGAACCGAACTTTTCATTATGTTTTATGTAAAACTTTCTAAAATTGGAATTATTATCAATACTACAATTCTTTCGATTACAGTAAAATACGAAGTGTCTAACCGAATTATTACTATATTGAACAGACTGTATTTTCTTTCAAGAGAAACCCGCAGGCATTCATTTCACATGGAAATTAGACTCGTGTTTAAATAAAAAGACAAACATTGTACGTTAGGAGTGGAACGAACTTCCAAGATCCCATTCTACATTACTACCAGTTTCTTAGTTAGATCGACGCTCCGAAGGAGTCCATCAAACTGCCTCTGTAAATAAATAACAAGTTTCCCAGGGCCAAGATTTATAGCGCGCTGGGGCTTTATTACGTACGTCGTAAATAAGTCTACAATTCGTATCCGTAGACCACATTCGCAGTGGAAAATTGCTATAGTAGATTAAGTGTATGTGATATATGGCAATTATAAAACTATCCGAGAGAGAATTGAATAACCCGAGGAACATTGAGAACCCATTGCGCTAATGCTATATGTCTATGTGTTTCCTCCTCATACACTATTCTTTTTTAATATTGTCAAGGCGGCATGAGAATAGACAGATTCAAATTTAATTTCACAGAGATTGCAGTTTACTTCAATATGATGCACATGCATGTTTTCGAACATATGTACATGTATTTCAGTCAACAATATGGACTTTTCTCGATTACCTTTTGATCTATAATATATAGTAGGATACTGATGAAAATATTTCAAATGTAAATAACCAAACAAACAACATACATGGCTTCCAAAAAATTAACTATTTTATAATATGGGTGATGGGTATATTATTAATAGTTCAAATCTACAATACTTAATATGTATGTAATTATAAGGTTCACTATCTAAATCACAATTTTTGCTTCTGGGCTTCCGGGCTGGAACCGCGCCACTGGTATAACTGCCGACGTTTCGTACCCTCTCGCACCCACTCAGTTTCAGTGCAACAAACAGTAGCAGTAGTTGAGCCCTGAAGATGTTGTATACGAGTTGTATATAGCAAAATACTTGTTGGTTCATGGTCCTCTTACTGGATAACATAAATGAAGATAAGAGTCATATTCAATGACGAAATCGGATTTACATTACAGGCAGATAAGCGTATTCTGGTTTGGCGTGAACCCGGCACACGTAATCACCTATAATTTCTTCAGGAAACATTTCAATATGAAGGTTGTGGTGCAATGGCATGGATCAGGATAAGTACTGGAGTACTCTGCCTGTATTTCACACAAAACTTGTTTTCACATCTCAAGAGAAGAATTCGCTTTATGGACTATAGTACTCGCCTAATCGAACCAATATTGTGAACAACTTGAGCAATGAAGCTAATATAGAACTAATGAAGTTAACAGTCCACTCCCCAGATGGTAATAAGCCTATAGAACACGCTTAGAATATTTTGGGAAAACGTGGTCCTACACGAAATACGCCACCAAGAATACATGAGGCATTACAAATTTCAGGGAAATGATCGACATACTAATCCTGTCCACACTATTAGAACACAAAGGTTTGTAGATATTGTTGGAGATCAAACATATTATTAAACTCCATTTTTCGTAAGAATTATGACAATAAAACTTCTGCAAAATTGAAAATTTCTTTATATTCCCTACACTAAAAATGCTACATTTTCTACTCTTCCAACTTTAACACTTGTCCAAGCATGATAAAAAACAATAATGTATTGAGATAGTTTACAAATATACTGAAACAGGCAGGCAAGTTAATACAAATGATACTAGAGGATCACACACAAACTGCCAATATGAGAAGATACTCAGACCAGACATTCTAGCACAGTATAATAAATTACCTAAGGTATTAACAAAGTTAAGCTGCTTTCAATACAGATAAACAATAAAAAGAATGATATAACACAAACAAACACAAATTAGTGAAATACGTGGCCAGCAAGGCTGTAGAAACGAGTGCTTTCACAGTAGCGTATAGCTCAGTTACTATCAATATTAAAAACAATAATTACTATTTTACTCTTTTTTGGTGTTGTTGATGCAGACTGACGCAAAAATTCACAGAAGTATTGTGTCATTAGTATGCCTCAGTTCTGACTCAGTCATACTCCTACGGCGAGGTGTTTTCAGTTAAACTCTTGTCTATACACACTATAGCTTTTATAACCGCACACAATTTATTGGTTGTTATTCTTCCTATACTGTCTATTAGATTTCCTAACGAGGCTTTGACGTAATATACTATATTTAGCGCTTCATGTAATGACAGGTTGGTGTTCTCTAATTTGGAAACAGTATCTAAAAGAATTTCGGAAATTTGCTCTATTTGAGTATGGATTTCGGTATCGTTGACTTACTGAAATTGCTTGAGCATCTTGCGTATTTAAATTTAAGGTACAAGGTTTAATAATGTGTAAAAATTTCTCATAATATAAAACAGCTTTAAGCCACGTTCTCCATCTCGTTAATACCGACTGTGGTGGCTGAGCAATGACTGGACAAGCCTGTTTAAACTCACGAATGCATTTTGGAGATGTAACAAAAGCTTTTTTATATAAACTATAAATTGGTCTACTTTTAGACAACTGTTTCTAATAAATTCAGCTACAAGATGACATGCATGGATCAAATAGGCTACATGAAGCAATTGAGGAGAAGGTTGTTTTAGTAACTTTCCAGCTTTAACCATATTCGAACCCCCAAATGTAACGAACATTACAAGTTGGGTTGTCGATATATTGAACTTCCCAAAGATATGTTTTATATTTTCTACTATCCTTTCCGCGTTTGTCTTCTGTAATATTCTACTACATAAAAGATGAGCCAAGGAAATCTCATTGCTTTTTAAGGTGCGCTCTAACACATTTAAAATATTATTCTTTCTTGCATCCGTTGTTTTATTTACCGTCAGCCATATTTTTTGATATTTTAACCCCGCTTTTATTTGATCCGTAATCGTGTTTTTCACCCGAGGAAAATTATACGGTAATTGACCTCTTGTCAATCTTGCAATCTCCAGTCCGGAACGTGTTACCTCTAAGAGTTTCGAAATTCTTCATTGTCTACAAAATTTTGTGGAATGTTTCACACACTTAACATAAAAATAAATACATATAGAAATTTATAATATGGTACATCACGATGCCCATTCAACCGGTATTGTTTGCGATTAACATGTCTTTTACACACAAAAATACTGTACGGTAAAATGTTGATATTGCAAACAATACATTTAATAATAGTGCCAGTGTATGTATATGTCGAAAATCGGTTATATCTATTAACACTCGTCGAACATAATCAGTCTAATCCAGCATTTATACACATACCATACGCAACTGAATCTCAACTTTGGGAATGCCAATGAGTGCGCACTCGTTTCTGCAGGCTTAGTGGAGAGTTAATATATGAAAGAAGCAACAGAAGCGTCCTCTATATCAGCAGCCCGAGACAGATACAACGTCCAGTAGACAATTATGTGGCGTAGGGCCACAACCTCTTTACTTTGTCGATATCTAGAGTTATTAAAAGTTAAGTTCTCTGTTTGAAAGGGATTCATTTTTTGTACATATTAAAAATTTGATTTCACATAGAGATCATTATGGTTCAGGATTTAGTTTTGTCTTATGTAATATAATATACTAGTTGTAAATAACTACAGTTTGCATATTGTTAATAAAGGTCTTTAAAATTATTTAACATTATTAAACGAAAGTAAATAAGCGAAGTGTACAAACACTTCTGTGACTGACTGTATATGCATTGCAATTAACAAGTCTACTATTCTAATTCGAATAAACTTTATCATCCTAAGACACGAAACCTTACCTATTGATTGCACCTGAATTTCACCTAAACAAAATACATTCTTAGGAAAAACATAATATATGCAGGTATGTGCATACCTACTATTACGAATACATTTAGATTGTATGTAAATAAAGAGACCATTTCAATAGACTATAAAATGAAACGAAATTAGTACTCGAGTGAACAACGGCTTGGGCAGACAGACAGAGGAAAGCTTAATTTTATGTTTACGTCGCATTTGTGTGTGCAATGAAACATGAGACATTTTCGTTTATCTATTTATGTGTAAAGCGATACTTCAGACTGAGACAACAAGTGCATTTTTCTTTTTTTAGATTACTCGTGTGATGAAAAGCAAATGTGACGTTAGTAATGATATTAAAATGTCCCTGCTTTAAAAGCCGTTAAATTCGAGTTTGTCAACTTAATCAAATGCCTACCCATGAATTTTTAGAATAATTTTGGAGGAACGTTAATGATTACGTAATAAAGTGCAGATGTTTATATTACAAGATCTTCGCTTTGATATTTATTTTTTAGTCCCTTATTTAAACATTTTCTTTGTGTATGTATCGTCTTCTGAAAAACAGGTTTTAAAATAAATTATTCGTATACGAGGGTAGCCGTTTATATTTCGAGAATAGTAAACAAAAAGAAAATTTTTTATTATCGAAAATAGTTTTATTGCTTTTCAAAATATTCTCCTTGAAAATCAATGGACTTTTTCATTCGTTTAAACAAATCCGAAAACCATTGCTGCCACTGTGAAGGCGATATCTGCCCCTTCTGGCGTAGAAAACCGTTGACCACGAAGTTTATTCTCTACGTGTGGCAACAAAACGTAATCACAGGGTGCTGGGCCAGGGCTGTACAGTGGACAGCTCATCAAATCAATGTTTTATCCGGTCAGATACTCAGTTGTTTGACCCGACCTGTGAGGGCTCGCATTGTCATGGTGGAGAATGATCTGTCGTTGTCGGTTTGTTTTCCTTATTTCTTAAAAACTTCAAACAAATGGTTGTGGAATAGTTTGGAATTGACCGTTCTACAATTCTCTAACAGCACGGCTGCGACGTGACCGATTTTTCCGAAAAAACAGGCGATCGTTTGTTTTAATGTGTTTTGAGCGCGAACAAATTTTGTTGGTTTTGGCTCATCTTGGAATACCCACACAGTCGACTGCTGTTTACTATCGAGCTCATACGTATAGATGCAAGATTCATCACCTATGACGACTTTATAAATGTTCTCTGAAGCATCGCCATTGTATTTTTTGTGCATTTCTTGGCACCAATCGACGCGAGTCCTTTCTTGAGGGGTTGTCAAATTATGTGGTACCCAACGTGAACATAGCTTATTAACGGCTAAATGTTCATGCAGGATCTTATGCACGCCGGTGTTACTAATACCTAGAGATGCCTCGACCTCACGGTATGTCACATGACGGTCTTGCGTTATCAATTTAGACACTGCGTTAATGTTTTCAGACACAACAACATTTGTGGGGTGACATTCGCGAAATTCATCGTCCAAAGAACGCCGTCTAAGTTTGAATTCACTATATCAACGTTATACTGTAGTTTTCGATGGTGCTTCTTGTTGGGATAATCCACGATAATATTCGCGAGTTAATTCCATTTTTTCGCTGACACAAAATTTTCAAGTTACTGTCAATAATAGAAATAGCGACCAGATAATAAAACTGTCAAGGTATATATATTGTCAAAAATGACAAACTTCACGATGTAATTATCAGATCGGAGGCTACACTAACAGTGTTGTCAGTTCCCGAAATATAAACGGCTACCCTCGTATAAGGAAGAAATACAATACATATGTAGGAATATGTTTATTCTCAAATAAGTTGAATATTCGTTCTGTGTGGGTGTGTAATGTTTATTAAGATAGCTAACTCGCCTCGATAAACCCCCTTATCTTTAAAGTGGAGAAATTTAAAACATTTCCTCGTAACATCCTCAATGCCTAAATTTTATGGTATGTAAAATGAATTCCAAGCAAAACGTACATACTTAAGCCTAGGATATACATAAGAACAAAGCAGATCTTTTATTATTTAAATTTGAAAGAGAGATATGTTTCTGATTATATATCCCAATAACTTGATAGCCATAGATATAGTGTATTTTCTATATATTGTGAGGGCAAGATTATAATCAAGATAAACGCTCATATCCTATACTGAATAAAAAATACATCGAAGCGTTGAAATAATAGTTCTAGGCAAATGGCTGCATACTCTTACTGAAACCTACTGGCCTGGATTGCAATGCTTTAAGAGATATGAAGCTGTTCTCGTACTACTGGACTATTTTGTTGAACTGCAGTTACAGAAAGTCATCAATAGAATGTATAAATGAAAAATTTTTTAAATCATCAGTAACTGATGAACAATGCAACTATTGTCGATAACATCAAAAAGGTTCGTCAGATAACGCTAGACATACGTCGAATTAAGGTTAGATTGGTGCAGAGGCTCTGGACATCTCGAAAGAACGTGTTTGTCATATACTAACTTAAGATTTGAGCATGAAAGGGCTAATTCCGCCTTAGGTTCCAGTTATGCTCACTCAAGATCAAAAACGCATTCAAATGAAATATTTGAAAAAGCAACGAAATAAGTCGGAGTTTTGGCGTTGATTAATAAGTGTAAATGAAACCTTGATACATCACTACATTCCGAAAACCGAGATACAGTCGAAACAGTGGACTAAGGAGGGTAAATCAGCTCTGAAAAAAACGAAGACTGTTCCATCCGTCGGGAGACTGATGGCGATTACTTTTTGAGATGTTTATGGAGTTGTGTTAACTATCTGAAAAAAAGAATAATGTGAGCATACTATGCATCCATAATTAACAAGATGAAGGTATAAATTGCGGACAAACGGCTACATTTGTAGAAAAAGAAAATTTGGTCCAGCAACACAACGCACCGTTTCACACTTCAGTGGTCATCGTGGCATAAATTTACAAGTTGGGGTTGCAAGTGATAGATCATCCACTGTATTCACCAGATCTGGCTTCGGTGACTATTTTTATGTTTCATAGACGCAAGATTTCGCTCGAAGGGTAAAGATTTTCATCAAATGAGGAGGCCATCACATTCATATATAGGTTTTAAGGTATCAAATATCTTTTAGACAGACAAAAGAGATGGGAGCATCGCTAGGCAAAGTACTAGTAGAAAAATAAAACTAAATTTGGCAACAAATACTTGTTTCTGTGCTTGACTGAAAACTTTCAGACTACCATCGTATATTACAAATCTTAACAAATGTAACAAAATAGAGAGGTAACATTTATGTACGCCTATAACTTAAACGTAAATGATACATATTTAATACTAAATTACTTTTATCGAAAAAATACATTCTTCCTACTTTCAAACCTAGTATTTACCATGGGATTAAATTTGAACAATAAAAAATTTAATAACAATTTCTCCACTGAGAGCTCAATCTCTAAAAATTCGTTACACCACGTAATTTTGTCTGCAAAAACAGCTCGCTTTATTCAAAAGTTCACTCATTCTTTTTGACTGAGATCAGTTACTCGTCTTATAAAACTCTGATCCGCCATTTTCAAATTGATTCATTTCAGCAGTGTTCAATTTAAATGAACAAAGTCAATAAACTTTAGTGTTATATTTAAAATCGAAGTACTTTTCTCTGAAAGAAGCGGAAATTCACGTATACGACGTGAATATATTAACTGCAAAATACAGTAATTTTCCTTTTATAGGTGTAATTTGATGCAAAGATATGTCGATTATTGAAATTTTAAATTACACGTAATTGAACTAGAAACCAACGAAAGAACTTCATCATCACATAAATCAATTAGGTTGGAAAAATGGTTTTGTGATTAGAAGCGACTAAAATCCTACTGACCGTTATGAAAGTGTACGTTTCAATATTGCACAAAATTTATAAATATATTCCATAAATCATTCTCGACAGGCTTGTTGGATTATGTATGAACGATTGATTGCGCTCCGGAGTTTATTATGAAACCATATGGCGTGCGCACTCCGGGCGAAATGTTAAAATCCTACGTGAACCGCTATAAAAATGCAACAGTGTGGCACAAGTTAGAAAAACGTCAATTCCGTGAGAGTTATTTCAAATCCGGTTTAGGGTGATTTCTATATTGTTGAAAATTTGCTACATTGTAATTTCCCTTTTTTATGCTAAAATCGAATTCATTTATTTTGCAAATAACGACAACTAGAAATATGTGAATATATGTGAACAAACTAAATATATTATGTTGAATATTCTATGAAAATGTTCATAATACAATAAATTGTTCTGCATCTAACAAATAATAGAATAGAACAGAAGCTTTCCCTTTTTCCTGACCAAAATTTAATTTAATAATATGAATAGCACAAAGATAATTAATATTTAAGTGTTGCCCTCATTTCTTATCATATATAACATTTCACATCAACACGTGCAAAAAAACGAGCGAGTCTCGTGCGCGCTGGAAGTTGTCTATGGTAATACCCTTAATACCTAAAAAAAATATCGTCAATAATTATGGTGATTTACGACCTATAGGTATCCTTCCTATGTCACCATGGGGAAGCCGATTTACTTATACAATAAAATTGAATTTCGAAGGAGCGTATGCAACGTCAATGTTTTTTTAAAGGTGTATTCTCCATCTGTGGATCGACTTGCTCGAACTATTTAACTTCACATAACGAAGATATATAACTTTTTATTTTAAATTAATTACATTGATTGCTCTAAGTTAAATGATGAAATTACATACTAATGGCCTGTTGTGCTTATATTTTCTCTTTTTATTACAGTAAGTTAGATTAAGTATGGGACTAAATGGAGAAACAGATGGTCTTTTCAATTACATTACACGAATAAATAAATAATATACAACCTTTTGAGGTGCCAAGTCCGGGCTTAAGCTGGACGTGGTTGCAATTCTACCACATTCAATTCTTCCAGCTTCTGGAGAACTTTTTAGGCAGTGTGCCACCTAGCATTATCTTGGTGGAAAAGTACGCAAATACTGTTAGTTAATGTTTTATCTTTCTCTTGAAACTGCATAAATTCGATCCAATTGCTCGGAGTATAATTCGTAGTTTAATGTTCTAGCTTCAGGTACTAATTCAAAATTCATAATACCATGGTAATTCTCCGTACCTCACAGCATTACCTTCGCTTCAAACTGTTTATCTTTGATTACAGGCTCTGCAGATTGCACGGGTTAACCACTGATCTGATTTGTTTGGATTACAAAGCTAGATCAACTTTTCGTCACACGTTACAATTCGTCGATAGAAATAGATATCCTCTGATTTGGCAAAAAGTTTATTACAGATTTACTTTCGTCGTTGTGCCTGTTCTGAGGTCTATTCATCGAGCACTTCGCTGCATTGTGTGTTTACCTATCCCAGTCTGCAAAGGTGGCGACGCGAAAGTCCAAGCTCGTGTGATATTTGTCACGTATTGGAAGCTAGAATAACATCTATTCTTTGTTGAATAGACTCTTTGGTCAATGATGGAAGTTCATTCGGATCGTCGCCCCCCTAAAAGATCTGTTTGAACATTCTTGGTCTTCAACTTCATGGAGTATACCATCGATAGCATCTCTGCATTACTTTCAGTAATGACTCAAAAATGGAACTTTAAAAGAACAGCTCGTAATTAGAACTAATTAAAAGAACAAAAGGACGTACTTCAACGACATATGTCGACAACAATATATCTAGAAAGGGATCACGGGAATAAGTACTATGGTTACCTCGAGTAGTCCAATCTGGATTTGTAAGCATATTCTTCAAAATCTAAGAGCGAATCAGCAAAATATTATTAACTTTTTAGTCAAAATTGTCTCTTAAATAATAATTAACGTGATATCATTAAGGATAGATGAATATTGCTATGAGAATATTTATTAAATTTAATAAACCTTAAATTTTTAAACTACATCTTTCAAGCTAACAAACAGTCCTGCATAGACTGGTTCTTATTGTTTTCAAATAATAATAATTAAGAATTTTTATTCACTTGATTGAGTATACAGTAACTGAATATAGGACATTTATCTGTTTCGCAGGTGATACCAGTATGTTGCTGGCTGAATGTCTTCTGGACAAGAGATCAATCAGTAGTATAATATTGTACAATGGAAAATAAAATATGAAATATTGGAAATGAGAATGGTAAATCGTCATATGAACTAACCATTGTTTCAGAAGTTCTTTTTGAAACACTAAAAGGAAATTTAAAACATCGAGTCATCCTTTTTCAAGACCATGCAATCTCACACAAAACGCAACAGACAATAAATTATTTAGCAAGTCAGAATGGGGAATCAATTAATAATTTCTCCATGTAATTTTGATTTAGGCCCTATTTAAATTTTTTACATTTTCAAAAGTCAAGACTCGCTTGTGTCAGCAACAATTATCAACTTTCTAGGTGCACTTGAAAGAAATTTTGAACGTATCGTCTTTTAAATTAGAAAAATGCTTCGAAAATACGTATAAAATGTATACACTATAAAAGAGAATATTATGAAAAGAGAAAGCCTTTTTAGTTATAAATGTTTTATTCTTCTACTCCAAAGTTTTAATAGCAACTCTCCTATAACTATGGAAATGCATATTAATATTAGTTTTAATATACACTTACATTCAAATTGATATCGTGTTATAGTTTAATTTTACGCAATCCATATAATGGTTTCACTTTGTTTTTTCTTTGTAGTAGCACTTAACACAATTTCCTAAATTAAAATTATTGGTTCTAATCTATAATTATATTGTCGCCTTATGAAATAAAAGCAGCAATATTAATAGTATAAATCGGCATGATCATCATTATTGTTATTTCTATTCTTATTATTATTCTGGAAGCGAGGAATTTACCCGAGAGTAAATATACGTATGCAGAAAGCGTTTAAGATCAGTTAAATATCTACAGCATCAGGTATACTTCAACAGTTTCTTCATGTAACAGTATTCGCCTTGAGGAGTAAATGTTCTTATATGCATATTTTGTAAAACAATCTGTGTTAATGCTTAAAGTAGACTTCACTATTATCAAAAATTTATTTTAATTTGGTAAAAAAATCTTTCTTTAACACAGTGCTTACCTTAGTAACAACACTAATATTTTTACGTCGCTTAATGCACATAGCTGTGTTTGTACAGTGTTCACTATTTACATTGACTTCACTAATAACAAAAGGAATTCTATAATTTTTCAAGTACTTCAAACAGTCCGTTGTAGTTATTATAGATATGGTGCAAATTGAGCATCTTCAAATTTGTTTCCTCTTTCCATGACGGTAGTTGCTTCACTGGGATCAAATTGTGAAAATAGAGACTTAACTTATTGGAAATAGTGAAAGAAATAAAACGCTGTTTTTAACCATGTTGCTCAGTGTATAAGAAGCAGCTGAGGTTTAGAAATATCCGAGCATTATCAGTGAAATGTGCGGATATCTTTTGGGGGTTTGAGAAACATATGCTTTATATTTTGTCTACCTTTGGCAGTTGAATAGTTTGTTTTATAAGTTTTAATGCAAGAATTTTACATATAATATCGAACAGGTTTCAAAACCTTGCTAAAGAGATCAGCCTACAGAATTTCAAATTTCTTCATTGTATTTAGAACCTCTTTTGCAATTATTTCGGCAGTACAATTTCTAGTCTTTTATTATATAGTAAAATTGAAACAAGTGATTTAAGTGCTTTCATTGTACATACGTACTATGAAATTAATAACGGGATTTATTGACGATATCTTGACTCTTCTTCACAAAACCAAAGTTTTTTACTTGTCTTCTTTATTAAATCAGAATGAAAAAGTAAAAAAACTCTGGTTCTGTACAGATGAGTCGGGTGATTGTCAAAAAATTCTGCAAACTTTTCGTTAAGATAATTTAGTACGTAGACTTCCGCGGTCGTGGTCCATGCTATCTGCTTCTGGGTTTCCGGGCTGGAACCGCGTCACTATTATATCTGCCGACGTTTCGTACCCATTTATATGGAACATCTTCAGGGCTGAACGTTAAGATAATTTTCACTTCGAGTACTTACTCCATAAAGATAAAAATAATTCATTATCTAACAAATTAAACTGTAAATTATGTGTAATCAATATTAATCCTAAATCAAATATAAATTGGCTATTCAACTTAACGTCATTTTTTATTTCTGTACTGTGCACTAAGTAGGACTTTCTTACATTCAAATTCATTCCAGAACATGAAATCTTTGTCAAAGACTATACAAATTATTTAGCTTCATCATATGTTAAATCTGGAGGTCAATTAACTTCGTTACTTTTTAAACCAATGGCAGTTCTTGTGACAAAATTAAACTGAATTGCACCAAACTACTAACACCACAATAGATAATAGTACAAACAGGTATACGAGGGGGGTCCAATAAGTACCCGGCCTGACCTAGAGATGGCGGTAGTTCTTTGAAATATATTACTGTATTAGAAAGTACACAATCTACAAAGCATATTTTTCAAGTTTGAAGACGCCACGTTGTTTAGTATTTGTTTGTCAGTCTTCAATTGTGAACGTTTCATTGAATTAGTAAAAATGGAAAAAATTGGTCATCGTTACGTGATACAATACTTTTATCCTCAACCTCAGCCCAGCCGATATAGAAGCTGAACTGGATTTTAC
This sequence comes from Dermolepida albohirtum, assembly GCA_031893035.1. Lineage (NCBI taxonomy): Eukaryota > Metazoa > Arthropoda > Insecta > Coleoptera > Scarabaeidae > Dermolepida > Dermolepida albohirtum. The sequence continues at coordinate 388,420 of JAVIWB010003101.1, forward strand.
TCTGGATGACACTGCCCCTTCGTTTACAACAGTGAAACATTAGGTAGCAAAGTCCAAACGAAGCCGTAAGAGCTGCCAAGATGAGCATGACAGTGGTCGACCAAATAAGGTGACGACTGCAGAAATGGTGAAGAAAATCCATGAAGCGGTACTGTACGATCGTCGACTGAAAGCGCGCCAGCTAGCAGACGTAGTACGCATTTCAAAAGTGCGGTACATCGCATATTATCTGAAAATTTAGACATAAGAAAGCTGTATGCAAGATGGGTGCTCACACTCGAGTAAAAACAGTGTCGTGAAAATGTTTCAATTGAGTGTTTAGTGAAGTTTCACAGCAACAAAGCAGAATTTTGCGCCATTTCATAACCATGGATGAAACATGGGTCCATCACTTCACACCCGAGGAATAAGAACAATCAAAATAATGGACTCAAGAGGGAGAATCGGCTCCATAGACGGCGAAGACCGTTTCATCTGCAAGCAAGGTCATGGCATCGATTTTTTGAGATGTGCGTGGAATAATTTTCATTGACTATCTTGAAAAAGGTAAAACTATCAAAGGCGAGTATTATGCGAACTTATTGCAACGTTTGAGCGAAGAAATCAAGCAAAAGCGGCCGCATTTGGTTAAGAAGGAAGTGTTGTTTCATCAAGACAATGCAGCAGCTCACAAATCTGTTATTGCATGGCCAAAATTAATGAATTAAAGTTTGTATTGCTACCTCATGCACCCTATTCGTCAGATTTAGCCCCCTCAAATTATTTTCTGATCCCAAACTTGAAGAAATGGTTAATTGATCAAAGATTCTCCAACGATGAAGAAGTGATGTCAGCAGTTAATGGCTATTTGGAGGAGCAAGACAGTTCTTATTATAAAAAGGGTATCGAACTTATTGAACATCACTGGGAAAAGTGTATAGTGTTGAAAGGAGATTATGTTGAATAAAATAAATAATAAATATATTTCTTTCCAAAATTTTTGTGTTTTCTTTGTTGAGTAGGGTACTTCTGGGACCAGCCTCGTATGTTCCGTCCCGACTATAACTAAATCCCTTGCAGTTCTTCTTCAAGTATTCGCTGCTGACCGAACGCTCGCAGTGCCAACTTAATTGTTACGATTAACTCTTATTATCACAGCAAGAACACATTTTTTGGAAACCATAACTAGTAAAACAAGTAATGATATTTTTTATTCGTGATAATAAGTAACTATTAGTTCATTAAAATGCATGAAATATCTTTAAACATTGAAAATATCTTTAAACATTGAAAATATCACGCAGTAACATTTTCAAATGCGATGACATTTTGTATTTTATCACCTTATTTTACAATGGTACCAAGAAAATTTCTCAAAACAGCATATTAATTTAACGAATAATTCTTGAAAATTTATGACTGATACTTCACATGAACAAGTGCATAAAATAAATAGCGCATATTTCAGTCCTGCCGTAGTTTTATGAAGTACATACCCGCATGAAATACAATATAGCAGATATTATATATAGAAAATTTGCTTATAGTTTATAACTCTGTTATACGATCGTAAAGTTCATAATTTTAGAATGTTATGTTTTATACTGTACTTACTTGAAAGCATCCTAATTAACACTACTTTAATATATTAAACTTAGTATTCCTTAAGTCAATTAGCAGGACCTAAAATGCTTTAAATAATTGTGCTATATTCCTTTCGCTTTAGTTAATATCATAGTTTTTGCAGTGAAAAAAATTTCTTAAATATATTACATTTTTATCAATTCCACCATGTCAATTTATAAGTGGAGTGGACCATAGGTTCCCAAAATTTTTAAAGCCATGGCGCCCTTAACGTTCAGATTATTTCCGGCGGCGCCGGATTTTAATTTTGTTAAAATACTTTGTGAATAGTTGGTAAATTTGTTTTTTTTAGTAATTGTAATAAGGAGCAGAAGGAAAACGTAAATAAATTGAAAAATAAAGAAAATCACGTTTATATTGAGAACGATATACAAAATGAATAGTATTTATTTTTAGCATTGATAATATTTACAATCAAGTGCAAAAAAAAGCTGTTTAATAAATTCATTTTTATAAAACTAAATTTTGTTTCGTTTTGGCGAGGCTGTCGCGGCGCCCTTGGAGACTATTTGCGCGCGCCGCGGTGATACGTTGGGAACCCGTGGAGTAGACCTTTGGTCCTTTAGTTCTACTGGATGATAAAAGAAATTTTAATGAATACTCCGATAATTGTATTGTATTTTATGCTAATAAAAAGAACTTTAAAGGAGACAAATCGTGTAAAAATCGTTCACGTGCTCATTATTAGAATCTGGTTCCAAAAAGGAACACCAAAAAGGTTAACAAAATGATATTGCAGTAACCTGGAAGTTATTTATAACTGAGAATATTTTATACACCTTGTTACATGCTAGTATAAAAACTGTGAACGCCACAAGAAAATTACTTCCAAGAAACTCTGAAAATGTAAGAAGAATTACGCAAACATAAACTGAAAATAAATACTCGTAAAACAGAGGTCATTATTATAGAAAAGAATAATTTATTTTTCTAACACTCTTACTTTTTCGGATGCCGGAATGAAAATACATTTTAAATCTTTGTAATTAAAATCTCAATCTTGTTAGTATCTTATATAATTTTATGTTTTCACTGATCTTATCTTAAATATTTGATTTTATTCATTAATTAATCTTATCCTTTTCTTCGAATAAATATTACCATATATTAAATCTTTCTTAAAACAATTTTAACCAATTTTCATCACTAAAATTAAATTTTGTCTATAAACTTAATTATTTAGTTAAATTCTACCTTTTTTGGACATTTAAAGTCTTTGTGAATATCTTTTATAACCTTGCCATATCATATACATCCGTGTCATTCTTTCTGTTAATCTCTCTGAATCTCATTTCGGATTTTACTTTTTTAGTTTGTGTACCATGGAAAAAATCTTATCTATCAAAAATGTTTATTACATTCGACAGCCGTATTTTAAATTTACGATATTTAATTATAAAGAAGTCGATATATCCCAAATCTGAAAAATATTAGGGACAACTCCTGTGCATAACAAGAATTATATTAAGAACTATTATATATCTATAATTTGAAATTTTTCTAAAATATTTTAAACGATACTTTTTGATTTACCTTACAGTCGCATAGAAAATCAACTATCGATCAACATACAAATTAAAGGCGGTTCTACAGTCACAAAGCTTTATTCTTTTAGTCATTACCTATCAGACGGACTTGATCATCGTTACCAAGTTGATACAATTTTTTTAAAGTAAATTGGGTTAATCCTCGGATCTGGTACGGATTATTAGGTCTTAATTGACAAACCCTCTCAGCTATATTAAATGTATCGCTTTCAAATCATTAGTCTACTGTTCCTCTTCTGGAGTACCAAGGGGTTCAACTTTAGGAACTCTTCTATTCTTGTTCTTCGTTAATGACCTTCCTGATAGTTTAATCTATGTATATTTGAGGTATACTGATGACCTCAAGATTATAAAGAGAATTGCAACGCTCGATGGCTGTACCACTTTATAGATTGATGCAACGTTATTGCACTCCTTGTGTCTAATGACCTCTTTCTGCATGTATCTAAATGCTGTTATTAATTTCATGAGAGAATAAACAGTTATGGGATTCGATTATAATATTGATTTTAAATTATAAATTCGTATAAAATATTTAACTTTATAATTAAGCTTAATTCAATTCCTTCAATTCAAGTTTTCTTGAATTCTTTATTTCTGAGTATATATTATTTACTTCTTTTTTGTATTATTTGCTTTTTTGTATTAATATTAAGATTATCTTATAGTTGATTTACACTGTTGGATTACCAATTATTACTACTCCATTAACTCTCTATTACTATAGTATAGTTTAATAATTTTCACAAATTAACCCGGCATTAGTCGCTACGTGAGATTTTCTCTCACAAAAATCTTTTGCGTTATCTAACTTTTTTCCCTGGAACTGTAGCATCACGTGTCGCCGTCTAGCTGTAGCCTACACCCTCCTCCGTAGAATATCCATACATCGGTTAGGTTGCTTCAGTTAGTTTGGCGCTAACTGTGGTGGAGTAAGTTTCGATTAGAATTCATGAGAGATTATCTCACGTGCGACCAACCGCGTCTCCGTTTGTTTTTTTCAATATGTTTGCGTCGCGAGCAAAAAGAATCGTCTACTTGGCGCAACGTCAATATGAGGAGACACAATCGTTGTTAGGTAATTATAATAATTCATTGTTCAATTTGTACTTGTTTTAGGATGCAATTTTTTTCCTTTCTCAGAGAAAAATGAGTGGGCTGCTCCTCCTCCTGCACTTGATAGCTTTGCTTCTGATTCTTTACAAGATTTAGAAGACAGTATTCCTGAAAACCGTGCGGATCAGTGTGAAAGTGACTCTGATAGTGAGCATAGTGACCACGACACAGACACGGGACAGAGTGGCGATGAAGAAAATGAGCCGGTGATATCAGGACATACGTATTTAGGAAGGGACAATAAAACTACTTGGTCTGCGCATCCTCTACAGACTAATGCTGCTATTAGAACCAAGAAGAAAAACATTGTCATTCATCTTCCAGGAGTAAAGGATCCTGCAAAAAATGCCAAATCAATTATAGATTCGTGGAAATTATTCTTCCCAGACGAAACTATTGAATACATCGTGACTTGTACCAATACGTATTTGGAGAAACTTCGAGAGAAATATACGCGACCCAGAGATTGTAACGAGGCAAATTTCGAAGAAATTTGTGCTGTACTAGGCTTACTATATATGGCAGGAGTGAAAAAGGCAAATCACTTGAATCTAAATGAGTTGTGGGCTAGTGATGGCTCAGGTATCGAATGCTTTAGAGCAACAATGAGTCAAAGGCGTTTTTATTTATTGCTTCGTGCCTTGAGATTTGATGATTTTCGTGACAGAGGAGCTCGAAGTGCCGTTGATAACCTGGCGCCTATTAGAAAGATATTTGAAGAATTTGTTATGAGGTGTCAATTAAACTATCAAATAGGTGAATACGCTACAGTTGATGAGATGCTTGAAGCCTTTAGAGGACGATGTAAATTTAGACAATACATTGGAAATAAACCTGCTAAGTACGGGATTAAAATTTGGGCATTAGTGGACTCTCGTATGTTTTATACAGCAAATTTGGAGATCTATGCAGGGAAACAACCGGATGAACCCTACAAATATGACAACAGTGCGAGTAGTGTAGTTATGAGATTGGCTCAACCTATCCTGAATACCGGCAGAAATTTGACTATGGATAATTATTTTACTTCCGTGCCATTAGCCGAGGAACTCGCCAAGAAAAGAACAACATTGGTCGGTACAATAAGAAAAAATAAAAGAGAAATTCCTCCAGTTTTTTTAATCAAGGAGAGGCCCATAAAAAGTACGATGTTTGCATATTCAAAAACAGGAACGCTCGCTTCTTATATACAAAAAGAATAAAAATGTTTTGATGTATTCTACTTTTCACGATACTGGAAATATTGATGCGGAGACCGGAACAGAATATAAACCAGATGTAGTTATGTTTTATAACCTCACCAATGGTGGGGTAGATGTTGTCGATTTATTGAAATCTTATTATAATGTCGCCAGAATAAGCTGTCGATGGCCTCTGACGGTTTTTTTCACTCTACTAAATATCGGCGGAATAAACAGCCAAATTATTTATTACTCTAACACGGATCAAAAATTGGAGAGAAAGGATTACCTGAAGGATTTGGCATTAGAATTAATGAGACCTCATCAAATTAGAAGATCTTCAGTTGGAAATTTATCGCAAGATCTCAAATTATCCATCAAGAGAATTGCTAGAATTGAGGAAGAACCAACAGCACCAAAAAGGGTGGCTTCAGAAGGATTCTGTGTATTTTGCCCAAGAAGAGCTAACAAAAAAACAAAAAAAAATGTCATGTCTGTAGCAGACCTATTTGTCCTACCCACACAATTTTTACGTGTGAGGATTGTATTTCACAATCAATAAATGATCAATCAGATTGAACATTTAGATTGTCATGAAGGGAACAAAAAAGGTATTATCTTATATTTTAAATAGAATTTATTATTTTATTTCATTAATGGAAGGCCTACATTATAATTAAATTACCATATTTACATAGATAAGCGTTGTAAAAAAATGCATATTGTAACTTTTGTATCGGAAATAAATAAATTGTTGAAAATTTAAAAAAAACCTTTATATTTTGTCATCTACATCACTTCAAATAGCTTAAATCTGCGATGTGAGAGAATATCTCACGCGCGACCTATCAGTGCAAATCTATCCTAGCGACCAACGCCGGGTTAAAGGAGTTTTAACATTTTAGACTTTAGATTCTGACATTATGCTTTAGCAATATACATTTATACATCTACCAAGAATTAAACTTTTTTATGATTAATTCATAATACACTACGTTTAGCTTTTTTTATAATTATTTAACACACTCTTGTTTACACTACGAAATAACAAGAAATACTTTTTGTTAGTAACAATAATTATAAAACATCAGTCCATGTGTATTTCATAAAAACAAATATTTATCTATCTTAAAAAATTAGCGACATCAGTTAGCTAGATTTTTACCGATACTAGCAAGCATTATGCACATCACTTATCACAGTATAACGGGTGTTTGAATTTATCATCGGTTTATGTGCCGACTTACCCAGAATTATTATATTCGTCCTGGAAGAATGTCTCTAGGCGGTGCAGCCGCATGGCGAACTGTTCAAATTTGCATATTCAGTGCCGCCGGAGTGAGTGTTCAGTTATGGTACCTCGTACAAAAAGAAATTACAACTTGCCAGGTCTCCAGAATTGCAGCGATATAAGTTGATATTGCATTCGAGATGGTCGAGAACTTTTAAACAAAAAAGAACTCACGCTTATGTGTGTGATTTACACAGGGACGAGCCAAGTGGAAAATTTAGATTTTTAGAATCGGTCGGAATTTATGTTGATACTTTTGTATTCGGGAAGCGTGCAATATCTTTTTATCTCCTGCGGTATAAATATTATTTGTTCAGTTCGGTTCGGTTGTTCTGAATTGTTATAATTTATTATTAAAATTTTTCATAAATTTTTAGAGAAAGTCAACCTGTTTTAGAATTTAATATGTGACTAGTACAAGGTATCCTAGATTATATTTCCCTTTTTAATATACCGCCTTAAGCTATAAACAGACATACTCACTAAGTATATCAAAAATGTAGGGGAATATCTAAATACTTGTAATTGTACTGTTTCCTAATTTTTTTTTATCTTTTTACTACATGCTTTTACTACACGGCTACTAAGTGTATCAAAAATGTAGCGATATATTTAAATAGTTCTAAGGGTATTAATGTTTCCTAATTTAAGTATTTTATATTTACTACATGAGTTTCTTTAGGACTTTGTAAATTAGATGATTTATACAGTCCTAAAGAAATACGTGTAATAAAAAGCTAATGATAAGTACTAATAATCGTAATACTGTAGCTACGATATAAAAAAATTTTATTAACATCAATAAGAAGTTATTAAATAAGAAAGGAGCGATACAGTAAAACAGCGTTCATTCAATCAAATATATTAAGGTACTATTGTTTGGATTTCCTTGGAGTTTATTACAGTATTTTGTATTTTCATTATTGATTGATACGTTTACAATAGCTGCTTAATACTATTGATACGTAAAATTGTAAAATTAAATTCTGAAATGCATTTGTACGGATACAATTAGGAAATAGAAATTAAAAATGTTGAAAAAGTATTACTAGTACATCCGAAAGAATATTCGAAATATGTATACAAATTATTCATCGTCAGATTTGTGAAGTATACGGTGATAATGCTATGAGTGATAGGAAAGCTTGAATGTAAATTAACCCGCCCGTTCAAGGACGAGCGGGTTAATGCACATGATGAGTCACACCTAGTCCAATTGAATTTCCACAGGTTTCAAGGTCAGTTTTGAAGGTCATTGTTTCGGAGAAACTGAAGTATCGAATTCTATTGTCGGTTGGTTCTAAAACTGCTTTCTGACGATTACACAGCAAAAAGTGCTTTACCGTTTTTGACTCGATACGATCAGCAAGCAGATGTTTTTTTTGAACCACATCGTTACAAGAGATGACACTTGGGTGTCTTACATAAGTCCTGAATCCAAGTGACAGTTAATGAAATGGTAACAAGCATCATCACCTACTGGAGTGAAAGCCAAACAATTTTAGCTCGAAAGATCACGGAAATCGTCTTTTGGGACAGCAAAAGGATTTTGTTATTAGATTTTATGGCGAAAGCCACACCAATCAATTTTGAAGCGTGTTGTGTGACCTTGAGAAAACTCTGGCGTGCCATGCGACAAAAGCGGTCTTCCGGTGTGATGGTGCTACCTGACAATGCAAGATCACATGTTTTTCCAAAAACGCCAAGTTTAATCAGTTCTTTTGTCAACCTCTTGTCCAGACCTTGTGCCCAATAATTTCCAACTGTTTCGATATTTGAAGGAGTTCCTTTATGGTCAACGATTCAACAACGACGACGAAGTAGTGAAAACTGGAGTCATGAATTTCTTCACAAGCGGCGGTTTTCTTTGACGTTAAAATTCAAAAACTTATTGAGCAGTGTATTACATATCTTAGAAATATATGTAAATAAATATATTTAAAGATATTTACAGTATTTTTCTTCTTATTAAGAAACGGACCGTATTTAAACAATAATTCTCGTATATAACAAGGATTGCTGAACGAGAATAATAAACGCAACCGCTATTTCGTCTATTAAAGACACATCAGACATACTCGGTCCTCGTCCAACAGATATAAATCGCCGTGAGACCACATAAAATTATATACGGTATGTAAATGAAAAGTTATGTTTTATTACATTTTATTATACTGGCTAATACCGAATTAACAAACAAGTCGTATTGCATTTATTATAGACGGAATCCTGTCTTGACTTGCAATATTTGGTATGACAAAAGTTCTTACATTTATTAATCACAGGATGAATATCTAATTTTCTGTAAAATATATATATATATATATATATATATATATATATATATATATATAAATAATCCTAAATTTCATAGGAAAATTATCTTCAGCATCGAAGCTCACCTCAGCAAAACTGCTGTATCTAGTCTGGGAATCGGTCAGAATTAATGTTTGAAGAAGTATAGCATGCACTTAAACTGACTGGTGTCCATTTCGTGTTGCAAGGGTCGTTGTACCTTCCTGTCTTTCAACCATACTTACTGTGAATGGAACTTACTACCACCCAATATTAAATTGATTTTTTTGACTTAAATTGGATGCTCCGAGTTCAGACATGTGTCTACACCATAATGGTGTCGCTCAACGCACTATGAATCGATTATTTCCTGTCTACACCATAATGGTGTCGCTCAACGCACTATGAATCGATTATTTCCATAAATGGACCAATCGATTGTGTAATAGATTTCTTTTTGTAGGATTATGTTATGTCGTTAGTTTACACCAACAAACCAGCAATATTACACGATTTGCAGATAAACATGGGAGTCTTTGCTGATATACGACCTAATTGCTGTGAAAAATTTATGGAAAATTAACAGATTCATTCCCGTAGACGTTCCATGTTGAACATTTGTATCAATACTGGTAATCGCATTAACGGTACTTTAGATTGAACTGCAAATGATCTTATATTTTTCACTACTGCCTGTGCTCTGTTTCACAAACAAAATTCCTGTCTTAATGAAAAACCCTGTATAACGTTAATAAAACATAAAACGTTGACCTAAATGAAATGTATGCCATTACGTCATATTTAAAATAGACTGCATAACGGAATAAATTATAAGAAATATGGCACATGCATAATATTCTTGACACACATTAAAACAAAGCATTCGAAAAATCCAAACAATTGTTAATGCAAATGCCTAATAACTATTAGATTTGTATTTACATAATTTATTCAAGTCATAAATGATAGAGTACGATATAAATATGGTAATATTACTTTCTAAACTGTAACTCACGAAAGCTTCTTCAGAAGTGCTTCTTTGTTATCACAAAATTCCATTGTTCCACTGCGTAATATTTCATCTCTTAGAAAGTTCCTTGTATAAATATGTATACAGAAAAGAAAAGGAATATCTCTTGATTTATACGTCTGGATGAAATATATTTTTTGATTAACGCACTTTTATTACTTAGTTTATCATTCCGCTAAAATAAATACTAAAAAGGAAAAACATTTTCATATAACTACTTAACTTGAAGTATTACAAATTTACATGAAATTTGTTACATGTGTTTATACAACGGTTGTAATCGATTTCTTTTTTCCATTTATGCTTAAATATATTATTAAAATGGTCAATGAAAGTAGTTATACTGACATCATATCCACAATTTCATTCAATGTATTCATTTAAAAAATAAGTAAAATACGTAAATAACATATTTTTAAACGCTTATAAAATAAAAACGATTTAAATTTTCATAATAAATATTTATTTGTAAAATGAAGCGATTGAAACCCCCATCATGTGCTTAATAGAACTATAAATAAACGTCCGTATCCTTACTTTCAGGGTGCTAAACTAGCTCAATAATAGTTTCAGAAAATGGAGCGGTTTCCTGTTATTATGTTCTAAAAGGACGCCACAATATTATTACCCTGAAAGCCCTTACCCAAATATTGAAATAAAGATGGATAAAAAAAACGTTCGATATTTAATTACTTAAGGTCAAAACGAAAATAACAATAACGTTTGGTAATACACAATATAAAATAGGATAAATATTGAATATGTCTTATTATATATATATATATATATATATATATATATATATAATTAATAATCCCCTCGTATACGTGTGATTATTTGACACTTGCAGTACAAAAAAAATTCAAGAGTATTTATGCCTTATTGACGTTATGACAAAAGAAAAAGTGGTATATAATTAATTAATTAATATATAATACATATACATACATATATATATATAATTAATTAATTAATTATTATAATTAATTGTTAACTAGCTATAAAATAAACAAATATTGCGTACAGCGAGCCCTTAATAAAATTAGAGGTGACAAATAAGTAAGGGCAATATCTTCCTGATAATTTCTGAACTATATATTGACTAGGTCCTTACGTAACAAAATTGAAGGTAATGGATCAATGAAGGTATATTTTAATAACAAAAGCTGTCTAGCGAACCAATTATTAGATACAGCTAATAATTCTAGAAATTATATGAATAAATAATTATACAAATAAAAAATTGTAAAAGTGAAAGGACGACCAAAAGAAGTTGCAATACCAGAAAATTAAGTTTGGATAAAATGTCAGCACAATCAATTCATTGCGAAGAAGTTTATATACAAAATTTAGGCTAATATACAGGCGCGTAAAGGAGAGTGAACATGTTTCAAAACGAGAAAGGGGTAAGGAGTGATTGTATCTTTTAGGAGGATAGGCACCATTTACTTTAAACACAATTTCGCTACTAGATATTTTCGAATTACGCAGAAAACGCACCAGATCAGGCTTGCATATTCCAATTTAAACCGAACTAGTTTGGCATAAAAAGAGAGAAAGGGGTTAGGATTATATCCTCAAGGATAGGCCCCCATTTAGATTTCGCTGAATTAGCTCCACCTGATGTTTTGAGTTAAGTTCAAATGTGAAAACGCATCAGATTAAGCTTATATATTCCAATTTCGATCGAACCAGCGCGGCATATGTTTTTAATATTCTAATTTTTTAAAAAAATCTCTACAACTGTGGACTACAAATCCCAAAATTTGTCTAGTTTGCTTAGATATGTTGAAAATATATTGTATTATAATACTTGTTCAAACTGAGTGTCAAACAAATTCCCAAAGCTTTAACAATTTAAACTACCACCGGATTCACCTCTTCAGACAAGTAGTTAAAATAAAATCTAGTCTTTGAGTGAACGTAATTACTTTACATTTAGAGGAATACACAGGTAAGTGGTTCTTTGCTCACCAATATATATCTGTCTCTATTTGATGACAATCATTTATATCAGCCATACGATAATATAACAGTTTATTAACTCAAATTGCATCAACAAAACCGTTCATAAGAATAATAAAATTAAGTGGACCTGAGTTCGAACTTTGTGTAACTCCAGAAGTAGCAATGTAACATGGGGAAATATATTCCGAAATATATTGCGAAGAAAAGAGGTGAAGTGAATTAACGATTAACTAAAGTCAAAGTTGATCACTTTTCCATAAAACCTTGCTGGTTGGAGTATATTATAATTAATAATTACTTATAAATACTATTAAATACGTAATGAAAGCTATAAAAGTGTAGTGGTGATTTTTGCATTCAAATACAAAGAATTTTTTAATAACAATTATTATTGACCGACAAAGTTTTTACCCTAAGTCAATAACTGACAAAATTAAACAGTATATACACAGTAATCGAAGAGCGCTAACATTGGTTTGGCTCTGGTTACGGAGAAAACGCAGGTAGTGGCTTGTTATTCTAATCTGGTCGGTTGCTAAATTTTAGAAAGGGAATAAGCAGACGCATGCTATGTAAAGTGTAATGTATTAGCATATTAATGTCCGCTGTAAATATATACCGCTGTAAAAAAACCTAATGTTATATTCAACTACGGCATCGCTACATTTACGAATACTGAGCAGTACCATGAGGGGTTCAATGTATACGGATGTAGTGTTATGTGTTAGTAAAATATAGTAAGTGTGATTTTTTGTTTATTATTTTAATAAAGAACATTATAAGTGTCTACGGGAGTAAAAATAATGGCGGGTACAGTCGGTTTTTAACTAGAATTTAATCCCACAGTATGATGATCTACATCAATCAGTTAGACAATTCTTTATTGGAAATGATATAGACACCGAAGAACGAAAACGTACTGCTTTATTAAATGGCTTATCACAAGAAGCTTATATATTGTTTCCAAATTTATGTGTACGCGATAAACCGCACGAAAGTGATTACAAAAATATAATAACACTATTAAATGAATACTTCTGTAGAAAAACAATAGTTTTCGCTAAGCACTACAAATTCTACTCTGGAATGAAATCTCCGAATGAGAGCATACAAGATATTAAACAAGAGTTTGGAGAACAGACGTGACAAATTCATATACGTAACATCCATATAAAATTTTAGACAAACTGATATTAGAGAAAACATGCATGTCATTTGCCGGAGCTGCTAGAATAGAAAAGTCAAAATGGCGATTTTCAAACACTCACATATAGTCGGAACCGAGAGACATCCACAGGATTCAAAATTACCAATAGGGGAGGAAACTCAGATGATTCGTATCACATGCTGTGACACCAAGTGCATCCAATGCATATGCTAAGAAATCAAGTAACATAGGGGATTGGTATTCGAATTGTAAGAAAAGAGGTCATCCTGAAGTTATAAGTTTCCATGGACATAATCATACTGAAATTAAGAAATATGTGCTTATTGTAAATCAAAACTCATGACACTATCTACTGTAAATGACGAAATAGAATTAACTATTTAAGCACAGGTAATAATATTAAAGTGAAGAACACACGACTTACATTATAGTATCACATACTTCTTTACCCATCACAATTCAAGTATTTTTAAATGGCAAATTGTTTCGTTTAGAATTAGATTCAGGTGCAACTAAAGGGTGTTTCAAATTCCGCGTTTTTTTAAAGAATAAATGAACAACATAATTTGCATTCACTTTCAAAAACTTTTTATTGGTAATTGAAGTATTAGTTATGACATTTATATGCGAAAAATAATATCTGCCAAATGACCATCTTTTGCAGCTCTACAGACGTCCACTCTTTTATTTTAAAATTTTCAATGACATTTTGACATAATTGAGGCTCTATCTCACCAATGACACGAATAATTTCATCTTTCAAAGCAGGAATTGATTGTGGATTGTTTTTATAAACCTGACTTTTCACATAATCCCAAAAAAAATAATCTAACGGTGTCAAATCACATGATCTTGGTGGCCAGGTAACATCACCGTTTTTTGAGATTACACGTTCAAGAAATTTTTCTCTCAATAAATCAATTGATTCGTGTGCAAAGTGAGGTGTAGCGCCATCCTGTTGAAACCACGAATCCTCTAGATCAATATTCATTAATTCTGGCCACAAAAATTCGGTTATCGTCCGACGATATCTATCATCATTAACAATTACAGCTTCACCGGCAGCATTTTCAAAGAAGAAAGGTCTAATTACACCACCTGACACCACCTGACGCACACCAAAGAGTAACTCGTTTAGTATGCATAGGTTTCTCATGAATAATTCGTAGATTCTCCTCACCCCAGATACGGCAATTTTGTTTATTAACATAGCCACCAAGTTCAAAATGTGCCTCATCTGAAAATATTATTTTTTGAGAAAAATCTGCAGGTTGTTCATTGATGAAATTGACAAATGAATGATGTTTTAAATGATCTAATGGCTTCAGTTCCTGTGTTATTTGAACCTTATATGCCTTCAGAGCTAAATCCTTGTGTAAAATACGCCATGTTGTTGATCCACTAAGTCCAAGTTGTTTTTAACGTCGTCTAATGGATATTTCAGGATCTTCACCAACACTTTCACAAACCAAACCAATATTTTCTTCTGAACGACAACTACGACTGTATTTTTCACTTTTTTTGATCTTCCACGGTACCGGTCTCTTGAAATGTTTTAATAATTCGACCAATAGTGCTTTCCGATGGACGATTATGTAAACCATAAAATTCACGTAATTTTCTAAAAACTCTTTTCACAGAACGCTGATCTTCATAAAATAATCCAACAATTTGAACGCGTTGTTGTACGGTGTATGAAGCCATTTTTATATGTAAATGTCATACATCACACTTTTTAAATGCTCACATACCCAGACAAATTCAGTGCGCCATCTATATTTTATTTATTCTTTAAAAAAACGCGCAATTTGAAACAGCTTTTGTATCTAATCTGTCAATAAATGCTTATAATATTTTAGAAATATTGAACTAATTAAAGCGAATATTACATTAGTAAACTACATTGGTTGAAGAATTTCTATAATAAAAATTAATTTAAATGTTCGATATAATAATAAAGAATATAACTTGAACTTTCCTGTTACCAAAAATAGTAATGTATCCGTATTTGACCGAGATTTTATTTCTAAATTTAATATTGTGTTCCAAATAGTTACTTACATAACAAATGAAAATAATTCATTGGAATATTGTTTTTAATATATCCTAAAATATTTACAGATAATATAAATTATTTTAATAAATTTAAGTTAAAATTGTATTTAAAGGAGAACAGCACCACTAAGTATTGTAAACCTAGACCATTGTCTTTTGCACTTAAAGCTAAAATTAAATTTGAATTGGAAAGATTAACTAAGACTAATTCTGGAATAACAACACCGATAAAGCAGAGAATGGGGTACACCGATTGTACCGGTTTTAAAAAGCGATATATAAAATCAATATTAATCCTTTCCTTAGTTCTTGAAAAGTATCAAATTTCTAAGATTGATGATTTATATGCAAAAAATAGATTTAGATCCGGAATCAGCTAAATTGACAAGAATTTCAACAAATAAAGAGACTTTTTAAATATAACCGTCTACCTTACGGAATCAGTAGCGCACCGAATCAATTTCAACGCATTATTGGCTAGATTTTCCTTAATATTGACGATGTATGTGCTTTTCTCGATGACATCCTTATTACAGGTATGAACAGCAATGATCATATAAGAAATTTGGAAGAGGTTTTACAAACACTTATACAAAATAGGTATCGCTTCAAGTTTCTTTGACGATTTATGAAACCCTTTAGAACTAACATCAAAACTTAAATAAACTACAATACCTCAAAACCTTAACGAAATTTGGTATTTTCTAGAAGCGGTCAATTATTTCGAACGTTGCTACGATTTTACACCACAGAGACTATTCGTGCTAATCTTGAGACTATTAGCAGAGCTACCTCTTCTATTCTAAGAAAAGCTAGACTATGTATACAGCAACTCGGTTGAAAATTTTGAACAACTAATTCAATAAAGCAACTTCTTTTTAAATCATTTTCATTCAGTTTTTCTTTGTAGCGGTATATAATAATAATAATAATAATAATAATAATAATAATAATAATAATAATAATATCTCTTTATTGCCCAACAGAGCCAAAGCTCCTATTACAGGACAAAACCTACTACATTAATGCGTACAAGTAAAATAAATCAAATGTAGGTTACCGTAATTAAACAAAAATTAGTTACTTAAATAAAAATTAGTTACTTAAAGAAAAGGAAAAAAAAAAGAAAAATAAAAAAGGGAAAAGAAAATCCGGAAAGATAACACATAACCAGTAACACACTACTTACGAGCGAAATACTCGGATACCGCTGCAACAATCGATCTTAGCGTGTCATGATTTATATCTGCAATGTCTGAAATCATATTAAAGTTGTTGCACATTACGAATAGAGGCGATTTGATCAGCACATTGGTTCTAGCAGCGGGGCAATAAAAAGTAACATTCTGACGAGAAGTCAAACGAGGGACATTAAAACATAGAAGGGCAGTCCACTTTACCGTGTATAAGCTTGTAAAGAAATACTACACCAACGGCAAACCGCCGTTGCTCCGAAAAAATCACGCCAAACCTCGACAGTAATTCACCCTGCTCCGAACCCCGAATGGGATACCGACCATCCACGCGATACCATAGGAACTTCGCAAATTTCCTCTGAATCGACTCCAGAGCCTGCCTATGTACCCCGTAATAAGGCGACCAAACCAGAACCGCATATTCGAGCTTGGATCTGACAAGAGAGTAAAACAGTGACTTCAGGGCTGTTACATTAGAAAAAGATTTACAATTTCGGATAACAAATCCCAGAATTCGCCCAGCCGACGATACAGCGACCGCAGTATGATCGACAAACGACAATTTCGAATCAAACGTAACACCAAGGTCTTTATGTAAATCTGTACGTAGAAGAGTCTCGCTAGCCAGAGAATAATTGAAGATGATTGGTTGCACCCTTCTCGTGTACGTCATAGCCCTACATTTGGAAATATTTAGTTTTAAGGAGTTACTACAACACCAATCATTGACGTGGTCAAGTTGTTGCTGCAAATAAATGCAATCATCCACACTATTAATGCGTGTAGATATTTTGAGATCGTCGGCAAATAGCAGCTTCTCGGAATCGACAACAGACAGTAAATCATTAATAAAGATTAAGAAAAGTAACGGACCCAAATTTGAACTCTGAGGTACCCCTGAAGTAGCCAAAAACACTTCAAATGAAAATCCATTATAAAGTACAAATTGTGATCTCTCAAATAAGTAATTTTCTAATGCCAAACGATCTCAATTTGCCCAACAGAATCGAGTGATTAATCCTGTCAAAGGCTTTAGACATATCTGTATATATCACGTCAGTAGTAAAATTTGAAAATACAAATGCTTGTACCTCAGTAATTATAGAGTTTTGGGCTTATGTTTATTAGATATTTTTAACTTGACATTGCTTCAGTAACACATCCTTAAGCTATGGCAATCATATCATGGGACACCCGGTATATCGGATGAGCCATATTTAATTACTCAGTTTCAATTAAATACTTATTACGGTACTTGAATCTATCACATCCTATACTCTCATTTGGACAGTTGTTCGGAAAATATGGGCAACGTTGAGCACAGTCCTCTTCCATCAAGACATGTTGGGAAAGAAAAAACGATAATAGCGCAAATGGAATCTTGTAATGTTAACATATTACTGTTGGACCTTAAAAACAATGGCTGTGGATCTTCTTTGTAAGAGACAATGGAATATTTCGTATTACTTCTAATTGTAAGAATTTGAAATATATATTAAAGTATGTCGAAGACATGAAAATCTATTCATTAAATACGAAACTAAATTAGAGCTAACTTAGACACCTTTTATTAAAAAAAGTTTCTATATTTTCTACAAAAATTAGTATACGTCACTGGATGGCTAAATCAAAAGTTAGAAGTTGTTGGCCAGTCTAATTACTATTAAACATGTAATGAAAATCATAAAAGTTTGGTGGTAATTTTGAAATAATTCACATCCAAATGTACCACTGAATCTTTAAATAATACAAATTCATAAATCATTATTCGTATACGTTGCAGCTGAATAAAAAGCATAAAAGTTTAATTGTAGTTTTGAAATAATTCACATCCAAATGTACCATTGGATCTTTAAGCAATACAAATTCATAAATCATTATTCGTAAAAGTTGCGACCGAATTATAACCCACTGTTTTAGGCTTTAAACAATTTAAACAAACTCGCTAATATCAAGTTTAGCACCAGAGTATATCACTAATCTGATCCTTGCATCTTTTAAGTTAATGATAAAAGTTATTCTTTTTCTATGTAATGTATAACAAAAAATAAATTCATCAAATCGACAAACACGTTTGAACGCAATTCTAATACACTAGTCGATATACCGTTTTAAAGAAAATACAATATATAGATATTTACGAAAAAGAAGTCTAAAATAAAATGTTAAATACACTTATTCCTTCTGATATAAAAAAAGACATCGATTTAAAACGATTTTTCCACCAGTAGAGTAAACGAATGGGTTCAGTAAATATTTACATGTGTAAACAAGAACGGTACACTGACACACGAGAAGACACAATAGAAATATATATCTAAAGGGACAGTGCTTACGTGTGGTAAGCTACCCACGATGTTGAAGGTTTTTTCTAGGCGAGACCTCACAGATCTCGTTATAAAAGGCCTCGTGCGTGGGTATTCCAATAAAAAGACGATAGAATTCTGTCTATTCAGTGTATCCTCATGGTGTCCTGCATGATAAAAGTCGAAATTCACTATTGCATCATATAACATTTTACACGATTTTTACTATTGATTTATCCGTAGTTGAGGAGCTTTATATTAGTTCAATTCACAATGTAAAGCACCTGTGATAAGACACACAATTTTAGAATATCGAAACTAATTCTTTTTTTTTTAATTAAAGAGCTTAAAATTAGTTGGTTCTAAGTGTCATAATGCATATACTAAGTAAAATGTTTTAAAAAACTACAAGTAATATTTGAAAATATTTACTTCCTTATAACACAAAAATGGAAAATTATAAAAAAAAAATAAATTTATATGCGAATACATTAGCAACAGTAATAATTTAAAATCAAATTTCCAAAAAAGGGTCCAGATATATTAATAATTTCGTTAAAAAAAAGTCTATCTCCTTAAGAATTTTATTCAATCAAACTTAATAAAACTGTTTACGTTTTGTTCCTTCAAGAAGATCATAGTTCTCAAGTTCTGCTTCTTATCTGCACTAGTGTTACCTTTGCAGCCTAGTATTAAAGCTATTGCCTAACTAAGACTTTCCTTCTCCCTTTTTTTCAATACATTTGCATTTACTTCATTCCTCTATTCCTTTCAAAGTTCGCCGAATGTCAACCGTAATTAGTTTGTCTTGTAATTTTAATCAAAAAAGCTTTGTTTATATTCAGTTTTATTGTATGTATTAGTAACCTTTCTACTGTAGTTTTCTAGTGAAGAAAGTCTTCATTACACATCGTAACAATAATAAAAGGATTGCGATATTTAGTCGTCTTAGTCATCTGAACAAATACGCTTTCGTTAATCTCTTCCTTTTCTCGGCTAGAGCAAAATCTCCATCGTAAAGGTGGTACCATTTTTAAATATACCGTCTCGTATTAACAACGTTAAAGCTAGCAACAATACCTTATTTTTGTTTTGTCCACAAACGGTTCAGCTATCGCAAATATTTAGTGTCTTTTTGATTATATCGTAGTGAAGAATCTTAAAAGTACACGAACTAATTTCGTTTCCTCTCATATGAAAGGCTTATTTGTGTCTTGATATGGATTCCAAGATTGTAACACGAAGGTAAAACATATCGCCGAGCGTTAGGATGGGTATGGCACTTGTTGCTAATCCACCGCGATATATATTTCAAGTTCATGGATTCTTGCAAATTTTTACATCATTTTCATACCTTTCCTTGACTGTCGATAGGGCAAAAATTCAGTTTTTGCTCCCTCTCCTGAAGAATGCTGGGACCTGAGTTAATTTTTCTACCATATTTTGAAAAATTTCTTTAGTACAAAGATTTGGTAGTATATAATACGTAGTAGAACCATTTGCTGTTGATTTCCCTTGCCTTTACTTGGATAGTTCTTGGTTTATCATGGTTTGGTTACTTGTATCGTCATGGTTTTGTTGTATTTTTGTTGTAACTTTCTAGTTGTTTTTTAATTACTGGATCCACTCTCCATATCTTCTTCCATCTTTATTATCCAGATTTCCTGTATAGCTTTGACTATTCTACCTAGTAAATTGAATGCATTTTCGTTTTTTCTGGTGGTTGATTGTAACATTGTGATGTATCTATTCTATAGTTGTTTCTTGACTTCTCTTCTTTTTAATATTTCGATTTGTTAAATTTCTAATGTTGGATAAATAATTCTTCGAATTTGTTGAGAACACTGTTGTTTCCCCAAATTCGAATAATCGTTTTGAATCATTATTTCACACATGTATTGTAAGTTATTGTAAGTATTGTAAGTCACTTATAGTTTTAATGGAAGTACCCTTACTTAGTTTTCGGATTTTATTACTAGTGCTAACTCTCCTCCTATAAGGTTTCTGCAACAATAAGGGGTATTATAGAAAACTGAGCTACGTTCGCAAGCACGTTTATTCTAGGTAATATCTTCTAGAAAACGAAGGCTCGCCTTATAACGCACAGATAATACTAAACAAAGGGTATATATTAAAAATCACCTACCGACTTTGACGATTTGAAACATGAGACTCGACTTGCATGTAACCCTGTTACAATACAATCGATATGATCGCGGCGGGGTATTAATATGCAGACCCGTGCTATGCAGAAAAGTAGTCAACATTCCTAACTCATAAATTTTATAAATTACTAAATATTTTTTATTGCTATTTTGAAAATTTTTGTTCAACAACTACATTCCAAAATCTTCTTATGTCCTTCCTGTTTTTTAAAAATTTGCTCAATTTTCTTGTATCCTATTATTTCCTTGTTATTTAAATATAGAGAAAACAAAACGCATCACTACGAGCAACGAAAGGATAGAAATGATAATAGTAGTTGATAGTGAATATATAGAACAAGTTAATAGATAGAATACTTAAGATCTTAGCCTGTACTAAGAATAAATCGAGCTACGTAACAAAAATAATAACAATATAGATATACCATTTTAATTGAAATCTCGTAAACAAAACCATTTTCAATGACATTAAATCAATATTGAATAAATCCAAATCCGAACAAACAGCATTAACGTTTCTACACATTTATAAATATTAATGGTGACTGAAAATAATGTCACGTACTACTAAATGGTAGATGGAGCATAGTGTTAGTTCGGGGACAAACATCTCGCCAGTTATTAATTTAATAACAAATATAATTTGAAATATAGTTCTTCGGTTACTCAACAACATTACAACATACTCCAGCAGAAACTCATTGTAACAAAAATCGTGTGTGATAGTATACAGTTTTAATCATCGTTCTCTCTGATTCTTTTCTATTAAGTTTATATAATATAAATAGCCTATATTCCATACGAAGTATTTCAGTTTAGCTCGAACATATTAGAATAAGTACTTTGCTATTTAGTTGTCTTGTACACCTATTCAAAAACCTAAATGTCCTAAATACCAGCCGAACATGATTCTTAAATTTTCGCTCCGAATCAAACAATACAACCAGATTTCTAAATGTATTATATATATATATATATATATATATATATATATATATATATATATATACATACAATAATATAATAATATTGGGTCTGGGAAAAAGTTCGTGGCGTTTTTCCCGATAGATGGCATTGGTTGCCGATAACTAAAGAACAACAAGTCACAGCGACACCACCGAGGGCTCGTTTTTTAGATGACCTTCCGAACGTTAGTTTGAGCGTAGAAACATTGTAATCGGTGCAGTGGTTGGAAAGTTATTCGCACTTGAAAATGGAGAAGAATAATGAGAAATTTCGCTATATTCTGCAATATTATTATGATAAGGGGAAGAACGCTGCGCAGGCTTGTGATAAAATTTGTGCTGTGTACGGTGAAGGTACTTTATCGAAATCTGTTGCGTGGAAATGGTTCGCTCGCTTTCGTTCTGGAAATTTCAATGTGAAAGATGAGTCACGCTCCGGTCGTCCAATCACTGAAAAATCTGATGAAATTCTTGAAAAAGTCCAACAAGATAAGCATATCAGCAGTGTCGATATTGGCATGGAGCTAGGCATTGACCACAAAACTGTTTTGAACCATTTACACAAAGCTGGTTACAAAAAAAAGCTTGACGTATGGGTTCCTCATGAGTTGAGCGTGAAAAACATGATGGACCGAATTAACATCTGCGA
Organism: Dermolepida albohirtum; assembly: GCA_031893035.1. NCBI lineage: Eukaryota > Metazoa > Arthropoda > Insecta > Coleoptera > Scarabaeidae > Dermolepida > Dermolepida albohirtum. The sequence continues at coordinate 410,975 of JAVIWB010003101.1, forward strand.
TGCGCTGCTGAAACGGAATGAAATCGAGCCGTTTCTGAAACGTTTAATAACCGGAGATGAAAAATGGATTACGTACGATAATCGGAAGCGTAAAAGATCGTGGATAAAGGATGGTGAGCCGTCACAAGCGTTCGCTAAGCCAACATTGACGCCAAAAAAAGTGATGCTGTGTGTATGGTGGGACTGGAGGGGAATCGTCCACTACGAGCGACTTCCAACTGGTCAGACGATTGATTCTCAACTCTACTGTGCACAACTAGAGAGATTACGCCAGACGATTGAAAGAAAACGGCCCGAATTGATTAATAGGAAAGATGTTGTCTTCCATCATGACAACGCCCGACCACACACTTCTTTGATGACCCGTCAAAAATTGAGAGAGTTTGGTTGGGAAGTTTTGATGCACCCACCTTACAGTCCGGATATAGCACCCTCTGACTATCATCTGTTTCGATCTCTGCAGAACTCTCTCAATGGAATTAAGTTGGTTTCAAAAGAAGCCTGTGAAAACTACTTGATTCAGTTTTTCGACCAGAAACCACAGAAGTTTTTCACCGATGGGATCATGGATCTACCAAAAAAATGGCGAAACATTGTCGATAATAATGGAGCATATTCGGTTTAAATGAATTCGTCCACGCGCCATGCGGGGACCAGTTGAATTTTACTGAAAAAACGCCACGAACTTTTTCCCAGACCCAATATTATAATATTTAATTTTTTAGGGTGTCATAGCTTTACAGTTCGCCATGTTCAGCAATAATTGTTTTTCTTCACTCTATTTACAAAGGGTTTCTCTAGATCAAGCTATAATAGATCCCAGTAGTCCAAGGTATCTACACATTTATTTATAAATTTTCAAGTCATTCGAATACATTAAGCAGTTCGACTACAATCTATTCGTAAGGTCGTGAATAAATCTAACCAATAAGAACGAACCCTGAAAATTGATTGTTAACAACTCGACTCGAAGCCAAGATACTCTACTTGTTTCATACACGGCGATGAAGTTCAATAACGTCGTCCGAAAATCCAAACCGATGCAACCCAAGCAAAAGCATATCATGTTATTCTCTGTCAGAGGCTTTTGAAGAATCGACGTAAATCATATTATCCTAACGAAGGTCATCCAAAGCTTCCGAAACCTGATGAACAAATTCATAACAGTCAACCGCCCCTTAAAAATCTATGTTTGCTAGGGATAGTTTATTAATAGTATTGTTCGAGTTGCACTGGAATTACATTAATATGTAATATGAAAAATTACATGGTGTGGACTCCGGACGATAATTATTAATTTTGTTCCTACCGCCAGATTTAAAAAGTAAATACTATCTTAGACAACTTCCGCGTAGCAAGGAACTTCTTCTTTATCAATATTAGATTAAGGATATGAGGAAGTGGCTCCAGGAAAGCTAAAGGCAATCTCTAATAATGAAAGTAGGAATCCCATCTGTACCCATAATCAGTTTGCCTTTAAATTAGTCAATCCTCAAAGAACATCAGATTTTGTGAACTCATTTAAAATAAACCCTGATGTAAAGACATTATCAATATTATTGTGACACATCAATGTCGAGATATTCAGCAAAAGCTTTCACTATATCAATAAGTTAGACAAAATCACCTCACCAAATACCGCCCTCTCTGGTGTATGTGTAGAATTTGACCTATGTATCTTTTAATATAATTCAACGATCTATTAAAGTAACTTATATTTCTGTCAATATCAATCACAAAGTTTCTAAAATTATAACTAATGTTAGATTTAGTTTTTTTCTTAACATCCTTAAATCTATTACGGTAGAATTCAATGTTTGTACGTCTATACATTGTTAAATAATGCTTCTTAGTTAGTCTTAAAACTAGATAGGAAATATAAATTCTTCAGAAATACACATTGTACTAACTCAATGTCAAACAGAATTACTATAATAACGAGAACCGCGCTCGCATTTTCTACAACTCTAGTGATATATGAGCTGTAAAATCTAATTAGTACGCCGACTTGTGTAAATGATTTGTTATTTCTTAACAGAGAACCCAGCATCCTCAGAACCTTACTACGAATAGAATTTAAATGATGTTTAAGCAAACATTTCTGATCAAATACAATATTAAATTTTTTAAAATATTCCAACCTTTGCAAAACATTATCATTTATATTATCATATTTTACAATAGTTCTCTTTACACTTACTTATATTAAGATTGGGGTCACTAACATTAAAGCCGCAATCAACTGAATTCATGGCAACAAATCACACTTACTAGCCTCAAACCTTCGAAAACAGTTTAAAGTCATTAGTGCATAATAAGAAACCGGACGTTACATGAAGAGGCAATTAATATACATGTTGAACAATATGCCTCAAAATGGACCATTGTGGTACTTCACTAGTAGATATGAATGTAATGCTACAATATTCGACATAGTTCCTGCTACCGACTGGGTTGCACTAACTATGTCAAATATTTGTAATCTGTCAATGCACTGACCAAACACTGAAGGATACAAAGGGTACTAGGAAAGTTTTACAATATGCCGCAACAATGAATCGTAGGAAGCTGCTTGTTGCTGCATGTTGAGGCATGTTCACAAGTGTATAGTAGCCGCCGCACCATGTGGATGAGCTCAGTTCTTCATTAGCAGTGAGAGTGTAAAATGCTTGCGATGGCATCGCACATCCGTAGTTGTCAGAAAATCCCAATCTGTAAAAAAGAAAATTACGTATTTTTCAAATCGAGTGGAATTGTGGAACACATCGTTTTGGATACACAGAAGACAGTCACAGCTAAGTGGTACACCGAACAGTACCTGCCTAAAGTCATTCGATCTAACATATAAAGAACCTGCGACCAAAGCCAAGAATGGACACCTGGTTCCTCGATCACGATAATGCTCCAGCTCACCGCGCCAAAGGCTGCACCGAATATATAACCACTACAGGATAGAAACTGCTCGAGCACCTTCCCTACAGTCCAGATCTTGCTCTCTGCGATTTTGCACTGTTCCCGCATGTGAAAATGAAGCTAAAAGGGAGGCGGTTTTCCAGTGAAGAGGACCTCCTGCGGGCTTGGGACAGCGAGTGTGCTTTACTCCCTAGTGAAACTTGGCAGAACTGGTTTAAAGACTGCTTTCGGAGGTTGGAGAGGTGTATTGAGTGTAGAGGAAATTACCTTGAAAAAATTAAATAAACAAAGCTCTATTACAATCCTTAGTATCCTTTGTATATCAAACGTTCTAAGTTTCATTACCAACTTGGTGTGGTGGGGTACTTTGTCAAACATGTTAGGTACATCAAGTATATAATCACATCATTATGATTTGCACTGTCAAGCAAGATAGAAATTAAATGAGTTATAATAAAATACAGCAAGCGAATATATTCAACTACGAAGTGCAAAAGCGTTTATGTACATTTTTATAAAAATTATATACAAATATAAAACTATTCTTCAACCATACATAACAATGACGCGGATATATCCAGAGATGCATATATAATCCCACAATTTTCTTTCTATTCAAATTTATAACGTATTTTGCATAAGCGATACACATAGTTTCTACAAAGTCAAACATATCGACTACAATGTATAGCCACGAAGCGATATTCAAGAGAACTGAAACTTGCTGAGATGTCGAGTTCAGCAAATTTAAAGGACTTCTCGGTAATCTTCTGCTGCAAATAGAGCAACTAACGTCTGCACTAACCTACGCCGTATGCACATGCATTTATACAAGTGTGCAAGTTTATAATATTCTCTCGTACATTCTGTGTAATAATAATTTAATGTTTTAATAATTTAATACAGCGACACTGCACGAACTTACAAACATTAAATAAAAAAAGAATACATATAATAAACACAAGCTGCGATTAAACTATAAGGTTAAATACCATTAAAATTTAATTTTCGAATTGAGCTTAAATGTTTTCTCCCAAAAAATGGGTAGAATTGTTTAAATGTATTGAAAAGTATTCCAGCAGCCAAAGTAAGCGAGATAAATTAGTTAGTTGAAGATGGGAACACTTACTGAAACTTCATTTTATACTGCACAATAAGCAGGCGATAGTTCGTGTCGAGGAATTTTTGTAAAAGACAGAATTGTTTCTCTATTCTATGACTCTATTAGGTGGATGAAAAGTAAAGTGTAAAACAAAGAATTTTAACTAACAATACATAGCATCTAAATACATGCAAGAAAACAGCGAGAAAATTTTTATTTTAGAGGAGAAATTATTTATACGATGTGCGATCCATATTTTACCGAACTGACACTGCAGCCCCAGAACCAAAAATAATAACAACAAGCGCCGATAAATGGTGGGAGGTATTTGAATTTGATGGAGCCTGTGGTTGATTGACTTGATCAATAAGGTTGATATATAACCCCTTTCCACAATTAACTATTTGTAAATTCTGTATACGCATTTCGACAACCAAGTTGTCATCATCGGCAGATAATTTCAAAGTGTCGCACCTGGTAAAACACGGCGAAAAAATTGTACGAAAAATAAACTCCGTACGCGATCCGCACCGTTGAAAACCAAGATGTGCACTGTGTCTGTTTCACAAGATTTTTAAAAATACTTTTACTTAAACTAACATGCACTACATTGAAAAAGGTTATTATGGTCAAAAAGTGTCTGTGTGATTTATGTGTGTTTTATGATATTGTTCCTCTTGTCTTTCCACAATTAACTATTTGTAAATTCTGTGTATACAGAATTTACAGAATTTAAATTTATTAAAATTATTTATTAAAATTTACAGAATTTAAATTCTGTGTATACAGAATTTACAAATAGTTAATTGTGGAAAGGGGTTATATATCAACCTTATTGATCAAGTCAATCAACCACAGGCTCCATCAAATTCAACTACAAGATGACTTCCCGGTCAAAGGAGTACAACACATTTCACAAGATATATAGTAAAGTTAAGTTTACAAGTGCAGATATAAATTTCTTGAATCGCTGTAAAAGTAGAAATGTTTTTCCTAAATTTATTAAAGTAAATGTCACATCAAATTGTAGAATGAACGAAAAAATCATTTCATATGCGAAAATTAAATGGTTAAAAATGGAAATGAAATATCTGTACAGTAAAAGAAGTAGATTAGAATTAAATTTATATGAATTGCATTTAAAATTAACAAAAAACTTAAATCAATCTGAATATCAAGACTGGTGTTGCTTTTATAGAAAAATCGCGGAAATTACAAACCACAAATTAAATAAGAAAATTAAAGGTTTGAACAAGAAATTCGAAAATTTATGCCCACGATCAGTTTTTCAAGAATGTCAATAAAAATCCTATAAAAGAAACACTCGTCGTCAACAATTCATCCGAGACTTTTAATCGAGGAGAAATAGAATTATTAAATAAAGGTTTAAAACATTGTTTGTCTTACCGCGAAACTCCTACCGAGGAGGCGATCGCAAGCATCGAAGCGGTTATTAAATATTTAGATCAAACCTCAAAAAATTTTATTAGAGTGCTTTAATAACTAAGGTGTCCAAATCAAACAGAACTTACAAGAACAAAAACAAAAAGTAGTGCACCACGAATGGAACTTAATTAGAAGCTCCAGATTCCAAAGACTGTTTTTATTTAAAAGCAGATAAAGGGAATAAGTTAGTAATTTTGAACAAAAGCGACTATTTTCTAAGAGTGAAAAATTTAATCTCAGAAGGTCCCTATGTTGAATGTAAGAAAACTCCATTACCAAAAATGATTAGGGACACAAAAAACGCGTTAAAAAGTTGTTCAAAGTTAATAACCCCGAATCTGAATTATAGGCTAAGTGTAAGTAATCCGTTGATCCCTAGACTATATTGTTTGCCTAAAATACACAAACCAGGCAACTCAATGAGACCAGTTGTCTCAGGGATCAACTCCCCTACTTACTTGATATCGAAATGGCTAGTGAATGAATACAAAAATTTGCCCGAAAAACTTGAAAGCTCTCAGTCAATAATTCATTAGAATTTATCCAAAGGATCAAAGATTGTAAATTAGAAAAAGGGGAAATTTTAGTTTCATTCGACGTTACGTCATTGTTTCCTTCGGTACCGATCCCAGAAACTTTAAAATATTTAGAAGAATTGCTTCACAAAAATAAGATAGAACCAGAGAAAATAAAGGAATACGTGAAATTAACAAACCTTTGCATGTCCCAAAATTGTTTTCAGTTCGAAGGGAAGTTCTATG